>OY755186.1:0-600000 GCA_963576735.1 Bedellia somnulentella
TGATGCTTAAATAGACGCATAGTTTACCCGAGGGATTGGCAGAGGTACAATTCAAATTTGTAAGTATATCGCTTGCTTATCTCTGTTTTCGGTCGCCAGAGTGTGTAAAACTCATCCATATGGGTTTGCGTCTAGATGTATTTCATGTCCTCTCCGTTAAAAACTATTATTAGTACACACACTACTCGTGATGTATACGTTATTTCAGAAGCCACATTGGAAAAGGCCTTAGGATGTGTAATTCGAGGATTTGTAATAAAACTTATACCACTTTGTATACGCCACATTTACAAAAATGTAATGTTTTAGCTTGACTTTCATGAATAATTGACAGTATATAAACCAGCAACATGGTGGGTTCACACTCATCAGGTAAAAGCAATTATTCAAAATTTTATAATGTAGATTTTACAATCGAGTCATTTTGAAGAAAAAAGACGGAATTCATCCAATTACATATGTGATGTGATAACTGATAGGGTAATTTTTTTGCATATTTCTATCGTTAGTGAAGTTAAACTTAACGCCTATTTTAAGACAGCTACGTTTATGTGTGTGTGGGGTACCTACCTGTGTATATGATTAAGCTTATTCTGATGAACAATGTATGATATGGAATGGAATAGAACCTAGGTGTAGTAAAATTGGTGATCAACGCTCTAGGCTTTATTTATTAGTACGCTGGTGTTAAACGCATATAAAACAGTAATTTATGTTATTATTTATTATTTCAATTGAATAAGTTAGTTTTAAAGTAAGCTTGTTTCCAAGCATCTACCCAGATAACTAGTTTACCGATCTCACCTTCCAAAGGTTGTCTGGAAGAGATCGCTTTTAGCGATAAGACCACCGATTGTACCTCACTGTAAACTGTATGATAATTTCTTTTGTAAATTTGTGTTTGATGTACAATAAAGAGTTATTCTATTCTATTCTAATTTACGGCTTGTGGTTTGAACGTATGTCTGTGTTTTCTTGGAGATTTAAGTGACGAGAGTAATATGTGAACATTTATAGACAACATGTCATGTGATGACCTGACGTCTCAACACCCATAGTAATTATTCGTACTTTACTCCTTCCTGAGTTTTAGAAAAACATAATTCAGTGCCAGCAAAGCACTTTCGGTACTTAGCTCTTATTATTGAATGTTTGGTAATTATGTCCTACTTAAAAAGCTAGCGAATCCGAAATAATATCTAAAATAGTAAGCGCCATTTAAATTTTCATTCGTCTGACGCGTCGGTCGTTGGGGCGCGCCCGGGCGGGGCGGTGCGGGGTGCAGACGCGCGGTGCCGCCGCCGCCGCCGGCTGAGCTGTGCCGCGCTGCGCGGAGCGGCGTCCCCGCCCCAGTCAGACCCCGCTCGTTGCCGCGTCGCGGACACACTGGCTCTCCATCAACTCATCATGGAACATTTCATTGATACTGTACGCAAATATCCCTGCCTATGGAATACCACCGCCATAGAATACAGAGATCAAGAACTAAAGGACGCCGCTTGGGCCGAAGTCATGAAGGAAACCAATCTTGGCTCGGGTAAGCATCATTTTAATTGTGTTCGCCCCTCGCGTGCTTGGCGCGCCGGAGATGCCCGAACGGCTACGGAGTTAGCCGATCGGTTTGCATTTAGTCGCGCGGAAATGTAATCGCAATCAATTATTTTAATATTTTTTGCACGGATATCGATGTATCGACTTTTACTACTTAAATTCGTTATGGATTTCAATAAGGGAAATAGTCATAAAATAGCATGCTTATATTTGTTTGTATTGTACATACATATACTCACGCCGTTAGTTCCCATTGGTGTAGGCAAGGGATACTTGATTGTATCTCTCTGGTTTCGTTTACGCGATTAAATGTTTTTTTGCCTCTTTATACTTCTTATCCTTGTTTGTAGCTCCTGGCTACGACTTTTTGTCTTGTCACCGTGAGTATAGGTATTGTATGTATGAGCGAAGTTGAGTTGTAATTAAAATAGTGCATATTTAGTGATATATGATAGCATGAAAGATGATACCTTTATTTCGTTTGTGTTTATTTCATTGTAACTGACGAAATGTCATGAAATTACGAGAGTTCTAAGGCCCCAGAGCCAGTGATGATTTTCCCACTGACCAAGGAAGTAAAATAATATATTTGCACGGAACCGTAAATAATTGAATGATGTTCACATAGAGGTATAATACCTCTATGGACGTTCATTATGATATCCGTGTTTCTGATGTAGTTGTGGTTTGGTTAGGTTAGGTTAGGCAGGCTTCTGGACCCAGAGGTGGCGAATTCAATCCCTGCTGGGGGCAATAAGTTGTAGGTAAATATATTTAGTGGGTAATAATAATAATATATTCAACAACAAATTGAGTTTCATACTCCCTAATAAAAGGGCAAAGCCCTGTAAACTTAGGATAAGTATTTTGCTCAACCCATAAAGTTGGCTCACAATCATTTCAGCTTCTTAAAAAATATGTTTATAAACTAAAAGTTACACAAAAAGAAAGAGATCAACCAATAGCACAAGTTCTCTAAAAGAGAGAACTATAAGTTAATTTTAATTATATTAAATGAAAAACTTAAATTTAATACATGTAGATTGTAATCAATTGCATGGTTTTGCATCCTCAAATGTATGTGTACGTTAGTATGTATGTATGTGTGTGTGTGTGTTTGTGTAATGGATAAATATGACTCGTTATGGTAACTATGTCTTGGAAATCATTAGCATGTAGGTATACATATGTATGGATGTACATACTCACGGCTATTACTTCCAGAAATGGAGTAGCCAGAGTCTCAGCATTAAAAAAACCTTAGTTATTTTTGGAAAAGATGACCCACCAAAAACATTTTCATGTAAAATGTTGCCGACTCGCACTGTCAAAAAGTTATCAGATCTCATGTAGAGCCAAGCTTCTAACACTACACGCCCTAACTCTACAAGGCCTAACTTCACAAACTCTACACCTTAGTCAAAATATGTGGCTTGGCCATTTCGCTACATTCACATCGGCGTAAGTGGTAAGGTGAAAAATCAATTCACTGTTCATTACTTTTGTGTTATACAATAGTTCTTGTAGTTACGAACGGCCAAGCCACATATTTTGACTTAGGTGTAGAGTTTGTGACGTTAGGCCTTGTAGAGTTAGGGCGTGTAGTGTTAGAAGCTTGGCTCTACATGAGATCTGATAACTTTTTGACAGTGCGAGTCGGTAACATTTTACATGAAAATGTTTTTGGTGGAATTTCATTTCTTTTTGTAAGTTGTTTGTAACAATTTTTTTTTTTGGGGTGTATCTCTTGCACATCAGAGACGACTTTTTTATAGCCCACTCTCTATCTTTGCCTTTGTTGATTTACTGTTTATAGTAAGTGATAGATCAGATACTGTCGATATGTCTCAATATATGTCGATTAAATTTTTTATTATTTTTTTTATAACAAGGAGTACCTATACATATATATATATCTGAGGGCACCAAGTTTTAGATTATTATTAGATTAGACCTCTAGCGTCATCAAAATTTAATCTTTTAGAATTACAGGTCTCATACAAACTCCCATCCCCTAGTTTAAGGGGTTGGAGGATGAAAGTTACAAGTTTTATAATTTTTTTGTTATTTGTGTGCTAATACTAGCTTACATACAAAATTTCAGCTTTCTAGGACATTAGGAAATACCTTAACAATTTTGATGATCATCAGTGAATCAGTGACGAAATCAGCGTTTTTTAGATATAAATAAAATCTGAAGTATAAAAGCTAATGTAATTAAAACTTAATATGTTCAATAAGTCCGCTATTGACAATATATCCCGAAAATTTTGTTGATCTAGCATAACCCAAACCCAAGTTATGAGGGTTCAAAAAAACGACGAAGCGCTTCGAGAAAAGGTAGGTAGTGCCCGTGCGCTTCGCTTGGCTCGTCTTGGCGGGGGCACTACCGTGCCCCCAGATAAAATGAAGGATGATTCGTGATAGTGATAGGTCTCCAGTCCAGCCATATTGGCTAAAAATCCCTTGCCAAAAGCCCTAAAACCCTAAGGCGCCTCTTACGACACCCGCGGAAGAGGTGGGCTAGTGCTATTCTAAGCCTATACTTACTACACAGCTTAACATTAAATCGTGTATTGTACATTAATAATTACATCGCCAAGTTGCTATCCTGTATGTATTAATTTATTTATGCTTCGTTAGGTCACTTGATAACAAGCAATCATTGAATTAATAGTATGTAATCAAATCGGAAATGCTGATTCAATTACAATATAATTGTAAGAACGTATTATATACTTCGAGATGACTGCATCAAAAATTTAAATTGACTACCGTCCAAGGAAGTAAGATTCAACTAGAATAACCCCCCAAGGGATGGCAGATGTACAAATACTTCTGAACATCACTTGAAATTATTGTCATCCCGTGGTGAGTACCCACATTTTGCTAGTACAGTGTACTAACACTCACGTGATAGGGGCAGGCCTGTTATGTACCCTAACCATTACTCCTATTCCCACGTAACTATTCCCACACCCTAATGTACTTCCACTTCACATTTATTGCCTTGCCCTAATGTATTAACTTACTTAGAAACCATTTCACTTGAAACACTCGAGACCTTTTAACTGATTCCCTTTATCATAAGTTGCACTGCGTTGACATACTTATGATTCTTTAAGTAAACTCCCACGAAATACTTATTGGAAGTTGCCGACCATAACAAACCCAAATCTTTCATTAGTCGGCACTTGTTTATCATTCATATCAACATCTGCCTATCAAGACGACGCAGATGTCTCATAATGTATACGTTATCAATCCTCAACTGTACCCTTTGATATTTTTCCCATCCATTTTCGTAGAACACTTGAGTCGCTCCGCGTCCCCAAAAGTTGTTTACTTATCTGTATAAATATCCGAACATCCAGGAACATTTATTCATTTCTTCATCGACTCTCGACCTCACGAGAACCCCTCCTAACCGACCTCCTATCCAACCACTTGGTGTATCACGCCTTCTCCGAATACTTTGCTCATTGTAAACAAAATAATCGTAAGCTAGATTAGCACAGAAATAAAGTTATATTATTTCATCGATTGTTTGATTTGCAACCTGACCAGGACATAACATAATTTTGGTGTCAGAAGTGGGATCTGTGCACCTGCTCTTCGTCAGAAGAATCTTCGTCAGAAGCCCAGAAGCAGGGAAGTCTCCAGACTTTGGCATAGAAACGAACAAGTTCCTGAAAAAAATCTTCAAGACTCAGCGCGACGGTTTTGGCCCCCAACGGCGACGACGGCGTGAGTAAGCAAGAATCTTCAAGACTCAGCGCGACGGTTTTGGCCCTCGACGGCGACGACGGCGTGAGTAAGAAGAAACGGTCATCATCGCACGAAATGATCCAGGACGGCGTCAACGGCGATTGGACCACCAGCAAGTAAAGTGAAGGCGTACCATTCGCACTAGTTTCTGAAGAAACAGCGGAGAAGCCAAGTGGTTCCGGCAGACCAAAACAGGCATCATCATCAAAACCAGCGGCAGCAGCACACCAGTCCACCATCCAGTTAACAGTTCACCGAAGAATGAATCATCTAGTTCTGTAAGTTTATTTTAATTTAATATTAGGATAATTTTAGGAGTTTTATGATAGGATTTTTATGATAGGATTTTCATGATTAATATTGTTTTACGCATTTATTATTATAACAATCATCTCTAATTTTTACTTTAAACTTTCTTACGTAATTAACTAGGAATTTTTTCTTAAAACGTTTTAATACTTAACTTACGCGTACTTTAATAATACGGAAAAGGAATAGATATAGGATATTTTTCTTTACGTCTTAATTACCACGTCTTAATAATTATAAATTTTTGCTTTATTTCTTACTATTTTTATTGATTTTACTATTAAAAGGCAATTTTATTTTTCATAATCTATAGCTCTAGGTTTTATAAATTGAATTCGTATATTTAATTAGCTCTACGTTTTATAATTTTAATTCGTATATTCAATTAGTTAAACTTTCGTTTGAAATTTAAATTTAATAAATCTTAATAAAGTTATTAGCGAAAAATAATTACAATGCAGAATCCATCATCTTCAACTGCATCGCATGATGTAGCAGGAAATTCTAATCCTATTTGTTTTATGTCGATTGATACCTTACTTAGATTTATCGAACCATATGACGGTGATAGGGACAACCTTAGTTCATGGATAGAGAAATGTGATAGAGCATTTAGATTGGCTTCGGACAGCCAAGAGAGAATTCTTTTTGCTTATGTTCAAAATAAGTTAGTGGATAAAGCACAATCCACTTGTTCCAATACAGTCTTTGACAATTGGCAAGACTTAAAAGAATTTTTAAAAGCTAGATTCGGAAATAGAAAACATCAAACGCATCTTCTTATAGAATTGCAAAATTGTAAGCAATATCCGAACGAAACGGTTGCTCAATATATAACTCGCCTCGAAAGTTGTTTGAAAAGATTACTTAGCACTATTAAACAATCAACTATTAACCCATTATTATTACCTGGACAGATAGAAAATACGAATCAATTAGCATTGCATACATTTTTGTTAGGAATTAATCCAAAGTTATCACAAGTCTTAAGAGCAAGAGAGCCAAAAGACTTGAATGATGCATTTAATATGGCTTTAGAAGAAGAAAAGTTTTCCTTATTAGAATCCAGTAGGCATGACAGACACGATAATAATCGTCATAAAATGTTTTGCAAAAATTGTAATAAAAACCAAGTTAATAAAACAAAAGATAGTTTAATACCTTTACAATTGAACAATGTACAATTAGATGACCTCAACTTAGCATCTATTAAATTAAAGAATTTAGAAAAGCAAATCGATTCTGACTCTAATAACATGTTTATACCAAAGCAACATATATCATGGCTAGTGTATGCCTTATGTTTTATTATTCTACTCTTTATAATGTTTAAATTTTGCAAATTGTATAGACTTTTCAGACTATTAAACTGTTTTAATGACGGGAATGATCCCAATAATAAGAATTGTTGTATTCAAATTTATAATCAATGTAATACTAAAAAGACAATTGAACCTACTGTTCATATGAGAGTTATGGAAAATTTAGAAGACATAGAAGTCCGACAACCTTTACGTGCAAAGTCACCAGATATGAAAACAAAGTATAGCTATAATTTGGACAATTAATGTAACAAATTTAATGACAAATGTTAAAACTATTAAAACATTTTGAATTGTATACAAAAATATATCAAAATAAAGGACAATGTAATGTTAATCTTAATTAAATAATTATAATATTTTCTAAATCACTTTTGTAGCATTAAGAAAATCGTAGCATTAATAATTTTGTAGAATTAGGAATTCGTAGCAGTAGCAAGCTGTAGCGTTAGAAATCTCGTAGCATTAGTTAGTTGTAGCATCAGATTTCGTAGCATTAGAAAGTTTATAGAATTAAAAATAAGAGCATTAGTAATTATGTAACGTTAACAATTAAGCATATAATGACAATATAAAAAAAAAAAAAAAATATAATGTAATCTTTATTTTATTATAATAAGAATTGTTTGCCTTGTATTGTTCAATTTCAAATCATCTTTATAAATTTAGCAGCATTTGCATTGTATAACTTCAGCGAATTGTATAGTAAACAATTCATCCCTCATTGTTTACTTTAAACGGGGAGGTGTTATGTACCCTAACCATTACTCCTATTCCCACGTAACTATTCCCACACCCTAATGTACTTCCACTTCACATTTATTGCCTTGCCCTAATGTATTAACTTACTTAGAAACCATTTCACTTGAAACACTCGAGACCTTTTAACTGATTCCCTTTATCATAAGTTGCACTGCGTTGACATACTTATGATTCTTTAAGTAAACTCCCACGAAATACTTATTGGAAGTTGCCGACCATAACAAACCCAAATCTTTCATTAGTCGGCACTTGTTTATCATTCATATCAACATCTGCCTATCAAGACGACGCAGATGTCTCATAATGTATACGTTATCAATCCTCAACTGTACCCTTTGATATTTTTCCCATCCATTTTCGTAGAACACTTGAGTCGCTCCGCGTCCCCAAAAGTTGTTTACTTATCTGTATAAATATCCGAACATCCAGGAACATTTATTCATTTCTTCATCGACTCTCGACCTCACGAGAACCCCTCCTAACCGACCTCCTATCCAACCACTTGGTGTATCACGCCTTCTCCGAATACTTTGCTCATTGTAAACAAAATAATCGTAAGCTAGATTAGCACAGAAATAAAGTTATATTATTTCATCGATTGTTTGATTTGCAACCTGACCAGGACATAACAGGCCTATCGCCGTTCTATACGAAAACACTGTTACATCTTAGTACAACTTAGCCATGTGGGATTCCTCACTAAGTTTATCCTTACAGCTAAAAACCATGATGAATAAACCACACATATGACTTAAGAAAAGACACATTAGCGCAGGCTTGACTCAGCATTTGAACCCACGCCTCTCTGCAAAAAAACTATAATTCTCCCCACTGAGCTATAACGGTTGTTAAAACATACATACATACATATACTTACGGCTATTAATCCCTTAACGGGGTAGCCAGAGCTTTGGAATGAAAATTCCTCAGCCACTTTTGGAAGTTGATTGGGGAAAAGATGGTAATAATAAATGTTTTTGGTGACGGGTCTCCAACCACATCGCCCAAAAATCACTTAAAAAGCCCCTATACCCTTAGTCGCCTCTTACGATCACCCACGGGTAGAAATGGGGTAGTGTTATTCTAAGCCGACACTACACGGTTGTTAAAAGTCGCAAATTAGATAGGTTGGCTAGTACGGTTTTGCAAGAGCTTAAAACTACAACCGAGATTGAAGAAGGGACCGGCTTTGCATATCCTCAAAGTGGTTCAGAATATACTGTAATCTCAAATACACACAAATTGCTCAAATTTAATTTTTGAATGTGCCCCCTGGATTTTGTAATTGATACCTTCGGGTTGTGACCGCTCCAACCATTGAACCAAGAACACAGTTAGAGAAATCGTCATATGACTTAACATACCCCATTACAGTGGGTTCCCTCTTCTCATGAAATTCTTCCTTATCGCTAGAAACATTGATAAATTAACCACAAGTATTATCTTTTGAAAAAAAAGAGGTGGGTCTGATTCTAGACTCAAATACACCACGGGTGTAAGCATCTTGTTATTTATTCTTCCCACTGATCTACAAAGGTCATTCCATCTACAATAACATCCTAAAATAACATGTATACTTCTATTTTTCAGTGAAAGAAGTCAAGTTAAAATGGAAGAAGCTACGCGACAGCTACCGCGACGCGCTCAAACGCCAAAGCGATATGATGGCCAAGGAGCCAAACAGCTCAGCGCGCAAACCTTACGCTTGGCGCTACATGAACCTCATGCAGTTCCTTCAACCGCACATGAACCGGCGTAAACCAGACTCAATCCCCGCCCCACCCGCACCCCCTTCGCCCCCCGCTAACGGTGTAGATCGCTCCAGCGACTCATCGGACTCTTCAGCTTCAAGCGCACCCGCTCCGAAACGCCCTCTCGGCTCAATCGAACGTAAAATCGCTGAGCTATGCGAAGCTAAGCGTCGAGTACCGCCGGAGTGGGATCGCGTACGTCGCGAACCCCCACCACCGGACCCCATGGACATATTCTTTAATGGAATGTGCCAAGCCGCTAAAAGACTACCGTTTGCAGCGCAGATTAAGATTAAAAAGGTGCTCTTCGGTGCGGTAGTAGAAGCAGAAGAAGCGCTGTTAGCAGAACATGTTGGAATGTGGAATCCCCCTGTAGTGGCTGAACCCCGTGCTGAAGCCTCCTCTTCAAGTTCAGAAGCTGAATCGGATGATATTAAACCGAGCTGAGTAAAGCTTTCTGAATCGGACTCTTCGTCAACGTAGTTTTACGTAATCGCGAACGCAGCTACAACTTAATTTGATATTATGTGGACTGATTTTATTAATTATCTCGTTGAGGGTCGAATACCCTTTGTAATTAACAATTTTGATCATTATTTAGTAAGCAAATAATTTTAAAAACGAAAATCTCTGTTTGTGATTATGGATAGGGTTGTACTCGGATCTGAAGGGTATGAAACTTTTTTGTCAGTAGTTAATTCATTATTTAATAATTTTAAGCAAATGATCAGTGAAACTGGAGTAAAGACTCCTAAAAAATAGTAGTAATAAAAATGCTCCGATTTTTATGTAGAGACACTCAAAGTGTATAATGTTGTAAAAATTAGATTGCAGTATCACTGTATGTAATAAGATAAGTGTAAACTAGTACTTATATACATTTGTATTATGAATATAGAATTACATTGACAACCAACTAAGGCTTCGATTGTTAGAGCCAAAATAAACTTACTCATACTGTAATGTAGCTGGCTCTGGCTTAGAATCATTCTATATTTTAGGAGGTCTCGAGGTCTCCTTGGTCTCACAGTGATTTCTCATAAATCCAGGACTAATGCTAACAGAGATTATACAAAAAGTTCATGATCGTTTAAGAGCTTATTCCATTATACTTTGTCTATACTGAATTCAGACGTCCTTCGAAGTTACTGCCGCAGACGCTTGTTATTCCACTACACAAATTTGTCTATTTTTCAGAAGCCTAGCGTTCTGAACGTTATTCCACTAGTCTGAATTCAGATTCTGTGGCTTTCAGACGTCTTCATTCAGACAAATGGAATAAGCTCTTAAATCAAGAAACGTCGAGGCAAATGCGCCTTGATTGCATACCAATAAATAATTGTATAACAATTAATCATATGTGAAATGGGCAATCGCCAAAGTTGACACCCACTCTCTTTAATTCTTAGATTATTAATTGTAAGACTTATAAGATTTTGCGTTAACATGATAGGAAGAAATCTCATGTATGTTTATGACTTGTGATTAATACGCCATAGCACGAAAATTGTGAGAACCATTTAATTTAATAACAAAAACGTTGTATTTGTGCGATATAACTACCAACCACCCTATTATATTTTTAAGTTCGATTTGGATGTGATATAAACTAGATTTATATAGGATTTAGTAGTTACAGACGACTTAACTACACTTTGTCGACAGAGAGATAAGGAAATCTCACAATCTTACTTTTAAGTTTTTTTTTATGACATACATTTTTACATTTAATCACGGCTATAAATCCCTTAACGGGGTAGCCAGAGCTTTGGAATGAAAAAATCCTTAGCCACTTTTGGAAGTTGATTGGGGAAAAGACGGTAATAATAATAAATGTTTTTGCTGACGGGTCCCCAACCACATCGCCCAAAAATCACTTAATAAGCCCCTATACCCTTAGTCGCCTCTTACGATCACCCACGGGTAGAAATGGGGTTGTGATATTCTAAGCCGACACTACACGGTTTTTTATTACCTAGGTGATATACGTTTAGACGGTGTTAGATAATGCGAGTAAGCACAACAACTTAATAGGAAATACCATAAATCTAGTCACTAGAAAATGGGTTTAAAATGTATTGGTCAGTACAGAAAATATGTTAACTAAATTATTATTTTTGTACAAGTTGAAGCTAACATTTTCAGTGCCAAATTTATTCGTCAATTTCGCAGAATATTGATAATAAAGACTGTTTTCGGTCTAAATAGAAATAATAATAATATGTATTTCGAAATAAATGAACAATTATAATTGTTTCATGGTTGAAGTTGATTGCACATAATTATATGTGGTTAATTATGCGTGTGTGAGTGCAGTCTGATCTCATTATAGGATTAAAATTGATTAATAAATAATAACTTTCATAATTATGTAGTTTAATTTTAAACCTTAAATAATACATATAACATAACATAAACGTTCACGCCGAATACCCCCGAAGGGGTTGGCAGAGGTACTAATACTTCTGAACATCACGTGACTTTGTCACCTGGTGTTCAGAGTACCCACGTTTTGCATGGACAGTGTACTCACATGATAGGGGGCAGGCCTATCGCCGTTTTTTACGAATACACTGTCACATGACTAAGTACAACTCAGTCATGTGGGTTTCCTCACGATGTTTTACTTAAATAATGTAAACATCCGCGGGATATACAGTCTCATAACCGACGACCTCGGATGATGCATTCGATGAGAGGTCATCGTCGTGCGGACTCGTCTGTCCAGAGCATTTAGTTCGGACTGAGTCCATCTGAGCACGCCAAACGTGTACATCAGTACAGGCATGACCCAGGAGTTAATGGCTCGGATTTTATTAACGCCCGACAGGTAGCTATTAAGTACACTTTTCAGGCGTTCATAAAACTCCTCGCAAACACCCTGTTTCACGTCTGCCACCTTCACACCGATGGTCTGTGGAATGCCCAGATACCGGTATGTTTCAGCCTCGGAGAGTGCCCTCAAATGACTGGTGCCGACATCGACACCATCAGAGTGCACGACATGCCCCTTCTCAACATGAATGACCGCACCCTTATCGAACCCGAGCTCCATCTTGACGGAACCACTGAAATCATTAGTGATCGTCAGTAGCTCCGCCAATCGTTCAGCCGTGGGGGCGTAAAGCTTCAGGTCATCCATGTAAAGGAGATGAGGCAAGCGTGGTCCGCCTCTCCGAAACTGAAAGTCCGTCCCCGAATTCTCCAAGAGTGTACTTAGAGGATTCAGGGCCAAGCAAAACCAAACTGGACTCAGGCAATCGCCCTGGAAAATCCCTCGCCTTATATCAATTTGGTCATCCGCGTCCGTCATCCGCTGACCGTCTAAACTCAGGATCGTTCTCCAGCACCCCATACATTGCCCGAGGAAGTGTCGAACTGCACTATCAATTTTGTACAGCTCGAGGACCCTCATGAGCCATGAATGAGGTACCGAATCGAACGCCTTCCTGTAGTCTATCCAGCCAACGGAGAAGTTCCGACGGTTGCGTTTGACCAGTTGGCCTACGACCGCATCGATGAGGAGCAGCTCCTTGCTACCGCGACTATCGCCCCTACATCCGTTCTGAGCTCCAGAGATCACATTGTTATCAACAATGTGTTGAGTAATCTTGGAGCTCAGAACGGATGTCAAGGTCTTGTAAATTGTAAAAAGACAAGTAATAGGGCGGTATTGTGATGGATACGCGGTAGCATCGCTCTTTGGAGCTAAATGAGTGACCCCAGTAGTTAAGAAGTTCGGGAGCGTCCCACTCTCGAGGGCGCTTTGGAACTGACGGGCGAGAGTAGCGTGACAGCGCCTGAACCCCTTTAACCAGTAGTGGTGCAATCCGTCCGGCCCCGGACTTTTCCAGTTCGGAGCCTTACGGATCGCAGCCACCACATCCTCCTCGGATATGTTGACGGGGTTCATGGGCGCTATGGGCTCGCACGCTCCCTCGACCGCCTCGAACCATCGGCCCTCTTCGTGATCAACAGGCAGCGACCAAAGCCCACGCCAAAAGGCAACTACATCGGCTTTTTCCGGTCGCTGACCTGTCGAAACCACATTGGGACGCTCCAAAGTTCTGTAGAACTTCTTCTGGTCACTCATGAAGAGACGATTCTGTTGGTACCTCTTTACCCTTTCAGAATATCGGCTAATTCGCTTACCCCAAGCAGCGATCTTCTGCTTCAGATCATCGATGCGCTCCACCAGTCTACAGGCAAACTCCGGTGAGTTATCAAAGACATTCTCACCAGGGAATGCCTCCCTGACGAAGCGCACTACCCTCGGCCTATTGTTGCCTGATCTGAAGCTGGTCAGTTTGCCGATGAGGACCCGGGCCCTTGTGATACGGCTTTCAATCCGCCTCATCCAGGCTGGTCTAGTTCTAGTCCTGGGACTAGTACTGCCAGCCTGGCGGGAGCCACCAGCTCTTGTTGGCGGCATCCTGACGCCGACAAATTGAAAAACTGTCATTGCGGCGCCAAAGAGAATTGAATCCGTATCCCAAAGGTCCATGCTGCTTCCGGTGGGTGTACGTAAGAGGCGACTAACGGTATTGGGGCTTTTAAAGGGATTTTTGGGCGATGCGGTTGGAGGCACATCACCAACTACCTTTATTTTACCATCTTTTCCCCACGCAACTTCCAAAAGTGGCTGAGGAATTTTTAATTCTGTGGCTCTGGCTACCCCTTCTAGGGATTTATAGCCGTGAACTCGGCACCGAGCACTCGGTGCCCAGCTGCCGAACTGTCTACTAACTGCTAGTCAATGACTCGTGTTGAGTCGAAACGCGTCGCATGTTTGTGGTTGCCTGTGGTTTTCGCTTGCGGGTGTGTGTGTGGTGCATTGTCTGCTTTTCGATTTCTTGTAAGTGGAAGGGCGGGCGGTGCACAGTGCATGTTGCATGAAAACTGCAGGTATTATTTAGCGGAATTAAGCGAAGAAATTTATTAATATTAGTATTTGAATTTGAGTTTTTTTTATTATAGCTCTCATTATAGAACACAAGAATAATTAATTTAATTTTAAGTAAATAGTTGTTTTAATAATATAATATATGTACACACTTAACAAATATAAAACTAAACTTAAACGTGACTAATTAATTAAATATTTACATCAGAAAATAAATTAAACAATATAAAAAATGTTTTCAAAATCGCTGCCGCTAAGGGGTAGGGTTCCCAAGAAGCTGGCTGCATTACCCCCCTGTATTGCAATACTTACTCTCTGACCAAAGTATGTACCAGCCCTAGGAACCCCGCTAGCTTCGACTAGGCGCGCAGATATTTCTTTAAAAAATCTACGCGCATCTGAACCCCATGGACTGAGGGTCTCCACGGCAAAAGGGATAAAAATATGACTGTCATCCAGGAAGCCATATTTACGCTTCTTTAGACCCTCAGAGTATGTCGCAGCAGCTCCAGCCCGAACAGCAGACCGAGACAAATGGGAAGGCGCCAGTGTGTCGACACAAGTTGCATCCCACACAAGCGTCCTCCCATTTTTCCAGGGAATAAACGACATACCATCCGGTCTCCTGCCATCATCACGCAACAATCTAGATGGTTCCAAGATCACTGGTATATTGATGGTGGCAAGGGCCCGTCTTTAAGTTAGACTTAAGTAAAACCAGCTCTTCAAACATCTTATCAGTCATTTTCCTTCGATGTGGCCTCATGATCATACCCCCAAAAGAAAAGAGTCGCTCCACAGGGGCAGAGCTCGGCAAACAGGTGTTGTATTTTAAGAATATTTTTTTTATTGTAGGGTAAGTACAACGACACGTTCAGTTCTTCGCATTTATTTTATAAATGAAACCAAATAATATTTTTTTTATAAGAAAAAGTATTTTATCAGAAAAAGTATTTATAAAATACTAAGATATTAAACAAAAGTATTTAAATATAAGATACAAAATCCTTTATAAAAAAGTATTTTAGATACAAGATGAAAATACGTATTTTGTATCTTGTATCTGTATTTCAAATACTTGTATCTTAGATAAGTCACATCACTGTATGTAGCCTACCAAACTAGGTGAAATTTAACAAATTGATATGTCTGGTAAACGAACATTAATCGTAAACCGGACTCACTAAAACTGTTAGACTACGGTAGCAGCTGAGAGTAAAATGATATGAAAATATATGAGATACTTAAGCTGTTGTAAGCACTAACCCATTTCTTATCGTCGGTGTCATATGAGGCGACTAAGGGTACTGCAGCATGCTAAGTACCCATTACCGACCATCGTTACCACCTTTTCCCCGTTTAACTTCCGAAATTGTTTGAAAATTAACTTATTCTAAAGCTCTGCCTACCCCTTCTTTAAGTAGCATCTACAAATTGGCAATATTATATAATTACACCATTCCGTAAATCACTTTTATGAGCTAATTCTGACTAGGAAATTTAATAAGGAGAGTTTTGCAATAAAAAAGTATCTCAGGTGTCATTTTAATTCCTCGATGCTAAAACGCGAAGAAATATCGTATTTCGTAATAATGAGCAATTAGTAGAGCAAATAGCGTATTTCATTTTCCTCAATATACGTTTTACTTTCATAAAATGTCACTTGAGAGCAAAGAGGTTATTTTATTTATTTTCCTTCGGTTTCATTTACAAGAAGCGAGGACGATTTTGGAAGACAAATAATGAATGTTATAAATGACTTTGATGTATGTGTTGTGTGGCAATCAAAATCAAAAGTTTATGTTTCGACATAATGATATGGTGAAAGAGATCTATAGAGCCAATGTGGAAGGTAATGTTAGTAGAGATCGACCTCGGAGGACACATTTGGATCAAATAGAAAATGTGCTCAAAAAGGCAGGTGTCCGAAGTACGAAGAATAAAAGAGCATGTATGAAAAGATTGATGGATGTGAATAAAGCTAGAGAGGTTTGCCAGGATCGTACTAAGTGGCGATCGATAGTCTCTGCCTACCCCAATGGGAACTAACGGCGTGAGAATATGTATGTATGTATTATGATATGATTGGATCAAAGCCAGTTTTCCATTTTTTTGTGTCTGTTATATACTCGTACATACATACATAATTGTACTCACGACTATAAATCCCCAAAAAGGAGTAGCCAGAGCTTTGTAATCATAAATTTCTTAGCCACTTTTGTAAGTTGAGTGGGGAAAAGATGGTAGAAATAAAGTATCGTTGGTGATGGGTAGCCTTTTACGACACCCGTGGGTTGATAGGGGTAGTGACATTATGACATTTTAAGCCGGCACTACAAGGCATTTTGTTCATAGAACAAAATTAGGCATTTTAAAGTGAAAGTAAAAAAAAAGTAAAAAACACTTTATTCAGTCCCTCATATGATACAACATGTAAATACAACAATCGCACAAATTACACACAATGAGAGCTAAAAAGGCGCCGACTCAGCATATGTACACTAGAGTTTTAGCTTTAAAGCACGCTGATTTTCAGCCGGGACCCTTGAAAAATACATAAAATAAGATAAAACCTAAACTAAAAAACAAAACATTTAACCATTGAAACACAGATCGAAAACTAATATTAAAAATAAAACTTAAAAAGAACACGACATGTTAACTTTATGACATCTTTCTAATCCTTCACCGACATATAAGCACAAAACCATATTCATAATGTCTTAATACATTTATGTACATATATATTTATAACAAACTTACACATATATACGTTATAGACCTAAAAATTATATAAAATGTATGAATAAAGATATTAATTATATTATTGAATAATAATAGCCATTCAGTTGCAGGTGTGATGGTAACTATGTATTGTTACGTTATTGTTGTATTTTGTTCATAGAACAAAATTATAAAAGTAATCATAAATTATATTACCAAAGTTAACTCTGAAAGACTCCAAGTACACTATATGAATTATACTTTGGCGTAAGATTGGGAGTAACTTTGATAATAATGGCAACCATTGACGTAACTTGTTTGTACATACATACATACATACATACATATGCTCACGGCTATAAATCCCTAGAAGGGGTAGCCAGAGCCAAGGAATTGGAAATTCCTCAGCCACGTTTGGAAATTTTAGTGGGGGAAAAGATGGTAAAATAAAGGTTTTCGGTGATGGGTCTCCAACCACATCGCCCAAAAATCCCTTAAAAGCTCCAAATCCGTTAGTCGCCTCTTACGTACACCCACCGGAAGAAATGGGGTAGTGTTATTCTATGCCGACACTACACAGCATGTTTGTACATACATTTTCATAGTACTACCACCATCTGCTATCATACAATACTGATGTAGGTTTCCCCGAAATGATTACATCATCAATATTTGGACATAACGTATCTCAAAGTACAACAAAAGCGTATATTGTACTTCTTACGACCCATCAGTGAATGGTAAGTGTTGTGTCAGCGGAAACGGGGCTCTAAACAGCTGATCTTCCTAGAACACTACTAGTTATAGTTTCCGTCTTCGGTCGACGATAGAATTCACTACCTGCTTCTCATAAACACCGTATCGGGCTTGTTTCAGAGCCGTGCGGTATGCGATTGTGTGCTGTGGCGCGACATTTTGCGACACTTATATTTGTTGTATTTTTTTTGTGTAGTTTTTTAACCTAGCTTACAAAGGAAGAGATAGTATAATACTTGTGTTTTAAATTTATTAATAAGTGAAATAATAAAGAAAATCAAATGGTAACTTACGAGATTTAATATTTATGTTTATATTATCCTTGTATAAAATTATTCTTCCAATCAAGTCGTTTATATTAACCCTTTTTAAGTATATTTTAGAAATTACTTATTTATTATATTACAATTTACTCAGTTTCATTTCTAATAATAACCTTTACGTGAACATAATGAAAATGTAACCTTCCTTAATTAAGCAAAAATAATTGCCCTGTGGTGTGCTTATACTTTCATATTGGTCCTTTACCCTTCATTTGAAATTAGAATAATGCTTTGATGGCTTATATATTTAATTACACCTAATTTAGCAGGTCATTATATATAACATAACATAACATAAACGTTCACGCCGAATATCCCCGAAGGGGTTGGCAGAGGTACTAATACTTCTGAACATCACGTGACTTTGTCACCTGGTGTTCAGAGTACCCACGTTTTGATTGGACAGTGTACTCACGTGATAGGGGGCAGGCCTATCGCCGTTTTGTACGAATACACTGTCACACGATTAGTCGTGTAAGTACAACTCAGCCATGTGGGTTTCCTCAGGATGTTTACCCTCACCGTTAACAACCATGATAAATTAACCACACATATGTCTTTAGAAAAGACAAATTGGTGTAGGCCCGACCCAGGATTTGAACACTAGTCGTTTGCACGATAACCGAGTGTTCTACCCACTGGGCTATCACGGTTGCTTATCCACAACCGTCATTATATAGAACATGAATAAATATCCTTTCTCTGAAATAATAAACAGATCGCTTTAAGTAATTTTACCTCCAATTGTAATTCTATTCAATAATGTTATTTCAATATTATGTTTTAATTTTGATTTTCTATTCTATTCATACTAATCAAAAAATCTTACTAAAATATTATTTTATTAATCAATACCCTTTTAAGCACAGCACTTGATAAACAAAATACCAGACGCACTACTCTGAACCGATCCCTCACATAAATGAAGGGATATAATGAATGTTTAACAGCTGTTTTCTGTCAAAAGGAAACATATGTTAAATGCGCACGCTGAGGCCGTTGCCGAAACACCTTGCCCGCTAAATAGGATTATCAGTGAAAATATGTAAAATACTAACCACACCTTCGGCCATTACACGCCTTTATAAGGGTATAATTTAAAAAAAAGACAGCTGACCGATTTTAATGTTGGACCCTTCATTATAGCAGATATCCCGTTACACCGAAATTAAATGGCTTTGGTTAATATTTTATTGTACAAATATATAATTATGGATAATAACTATACAGCTACAGAGTCGTATCGACCAAGAATAACACTATTCCCTTCCCGGCATATGAGGCGATCAAAGATCAATTAGTAGTCAACCTTTATCTAACCTAAATTTAATTGGTTTGTGCAGAATAACAAAATAAAACGAAAGACATAAAATTATACATACTTGTACATACTCATAATGTAAGGCTGTGTGATAGAGTGAGAAATACAGTGATCCGTGAACGAGTAGGTTTGAAAGATGACGTAGTATGCAAGATAGAAAAAGGAATGTTGAGGTGGTTTGGGCACAAAGAGAGGATGGATGAAAATAAAGTAGCGAAAGAGATATAGAGCCAATGTTGATGGGATTGTTAGTAGAGGACGGCCTCGTAAAACGTTTTTTGACCAGAAAGAAAACGTTCTTATAAAGGCGGGGGTCCGAAGTGAGAAGAATAAAAGAGCATGTATGAGAAGAATAATGAATGTAAGGGAAGCAAGAGAGGTTTGTCAAGATCGTACTAAGTGGCGATCGATAGTCTCTGCCTACCCCAATGGGAATAATGGGCGTGAGTATAAGTAAGTAAGTACTCATACTCACGGTAATGAACACAAAAAGGGGGTTCCTAGACCTCCAGATTTAGATATTCCTCCGCTTTTGGAAGTTGAGTAGGAAGAAATTTAAAATAAAGGATGTTGGTAATGTATAGCGACATGATAGTCCAGTGGGTAGAACACCCGCCCGAAAAACAGAAGGGCGTGAGTTCCAATCCTGGGACGGACCTACACCAATTTGTCTTTTCTAAAGTCATATGTGTGGTTAATTTATCATGGTTGCTAACGGTGAGGGAAAACATCGTGAGGAAACCCACATGGCTGGGTTGTACTTAGTTATGTGACAGTGTATTCGTACAAAACGGCGATAGGCCTGCCCCCTATCACGTGAGTACACTGTCTAAGCAATACGTGGGTACCTTCTCTGGAAACTAGATGGCGCTTGCCATGTGAGTTCAGGAGTATTGATACCTCTGCCAACCCCTTCGGGGATAAAACGGCGTGAACGTTTATGTTATGTTATGTATGTTATGTAATGTTTCTCGAGAGACGAATGCCTTATAAATAAGCCAATGTCGCCCCTCACGACACATCTCAAAAATAAATATATTACATAACTTTGAAAACACTATATTTTCAAGCGAATCCAGAGCCAATCGCAAGTAATTAGTAAAAACAATAACAGCAGCGAACGACCACTCTCGCATATTAATATCATAAAATACAAACAAAGCGTTCAAGCACATGTGTCGCTGTGTTTGGGGCAATTAAAATAGGCTATTTATATGCTTTAGGGGCTAAAGGGGCACACCGTATTACCGTGTACAGGATGGTTGAAATTTAAATCGCGGTCGCCTACTCGCTCCCTATACTCGTTAGCATAATGCCAATTTATAAGCCCTTTAAATATGCCCATATTGAGTAATCAGAGCCAGCCATCCTATGCCAGATATAGAGAAAGGGATTTTCAATCGTAAAGCTTCAGGCGTTGGATGACAAAAGAAATAAAGTTATAATTTTTACATACATACATACATATACTCACGCCATTAGTTCCCATTGGGGTAGGCAGAGACTATTGATCGCCACTTCGCCCGATCCTGACAAACCTCTCTAGCTTCGTTTACATCCATCAATCTTTTCATACATGCTCTTTTATTCTTCATACTTCGGACGCCAGCCTTTTTGAGCACACTCTCAATTTGGTCCAAGTGTGTTCTCCGTGGTCGTCCTCTACTAACATTACCATCCACACTAGCTCTATAGACCCCTTTTACCAATTTTCTATCATCCATCCTCTCTATGTGCCCAAACCATCTCAACATTCCTTTTTCTATCTTTCTTACAATATCATCTTTCACACCACACTTTTCACGAATAACACTATTTCTCACTCGGTCACATAATCTAACATTACAAATTTTTCTGAGGGACCTCATCTCTACTGCATTCACTCTGCCCTCATGCTTCTTATAGGTATATAGGAGCAATTTGTATTCTTTATAGGTATATAGGAGCAATTTGTATGGTAATGTCGGTAGAAGACTACTACTGTGGAGCACATTGATTGCAAATAGGGAATACATCTATATAGCCATGGCTAATAATTTTGGAAGTTGATTGGGATAAGTGCAGAATTATGTACCAGCCCTTTAACGGTCAAATGACTGCTCGCCTCTAAATATTTTGAATCTGCTTGATTATTGTCGACATAACAAGTACAATCCTTCCTCCTTCTTACATACATATATATTCATAGCCATAAACCCATAAAGGGTTAGCCAGAGCTTCAGACCAAAAAAACTCCTCAGCCACCTCTCCGCATCCGCATCGCCCAAAAACCACTTAAAAGGCCCCACACCCTTATTCGCCTCTTACGACACCCTTTGGAAGAAAAGGGGTAGTGACATTCTAAACCAGCACTACACGGCCTATCTATCCTCTTCTTCTTCTTTTTGTTCGTGTTGCCTGCACTTACCTTAACAACACTTCGCAACTTTTCTAATACTTTTACTGTTCTTTGTACCTTCTTGCTTTTTTAGTTTTTATTTTTGTATTGCATTCTGCAAGTTACGGCATACATGTATGTCTATGTTAATTGATATTGCTATTGTGTATATGTGATTGTTATTCCATGTAATCACTTTAGTTTTTCTATTGGAGAGAACTTGTTAATTTATCATGGTTGCTAACGGTGAGGGAAAACACGTGAGGAAACCCACATGGCTGAGTTGTACTTAGTCATGTGACCGTGTATTCGTACAAAACGGCGATAGGCCTGCTCCCTATCACGTGAGTACACTGTCTAAGCAAAACGTGGGTACCTTCTCTGGTAACTAGATGGCGCTTGCCATGTAAGTTCAGGAGTATTGGTACCTCTGCCAACCCCTTCGGGGATAAACGGCGTGAACGTTTATGTTGTGTTATGTTTGTTAATA
Source organism: Bedellia somnulentella (assembly GCA_963576735.1). NCBI lineage: Eukaryota > Metazoa > Arthropoda > Insecta > Lepidoptera > Bedelliidae > Bedellia > Bedellia somnulentella. The sequence goes on from OY755186.1 coordinate 22,358, forward strand.
GCATAGTTTTTTTTCCCGGAAGGATTGGTTGCTGCTGTCCGTGTGACCATGACTTTGTGTGTGCCGGGCAGCTGAGGGCCGCCCTGGCGGGGCAAAGGAGTATACCTAAGCTAAATGAGAGCATAGTTAATTCTCATAGTTTAAATTAACATACTTAATTTGTCCTGTTAGTTCTCCAAATAAAATAAAATAATCTATATATGACCAAGTATAATATGTAAAACAGTAAGTAATTAAATGAACAGTAATTAGCTGTGTAGTGTCGGCTTAGAATAGCACTACCCCATTTCTTCCGGTGGGTGTACGTAAGAGGCGACTAACGGTATTGGGGCTTTTAAGGGATTTTTGGGCGATGCGGTTGGAGACCCATCACCTACAACCTTCATTCTACCATCTTTTCCCCACTCAACTTCCAAAAGTGGCTGAGAAATTTCTAATTTCTCAGATTTGGCTACCCCTTTTAGGGATTTATAGCCGTGAGTATATGTATGTATGTAATTTAATGAAATAAAATAAAAAAACTCTATGTATATAAAATTCTCCTGTCAGTGTACGAGGCCAAAAAAAAACCATAACCTTTCGATATAAATCCTTACTAATGTATCTCTATAACACTAGATGGCGTCAGTAGTTGCTCCCTACATTGCGTTGCGGTATGGTATTGGTTTCATTTCATTCTTTCTTATACTGTTATAAATACTTCATAGAGTTTTTCTTTACTCCCAGCCAAAGTAAAAAGAAGGAATATGTAATAAAGAGTTGTAGAATATAAAACACATTGAGTTAAATATACATACAGAAATAAAAATTGTTTATATAAATATTCTTTGACTTAACTTGACTTATAAATGAAGTGAACGTAATTAACCTCAAAAACATTCAACACAACACGTGGCACGAGTTTTAATGAAAAAGGTATGTTACATGATACACAACTAATTTATTAAAACTATTACATTATTAATTATTATTAACTAACTAAATAATTTAATGGTTTCTGTTTGTGTGTTTATTAGATTGAAAAATGCCAGCAAGACGCAAGGCTTGGTTAGGCAGTCAAACACGTCAAGCGGCAGCCAAGCGAAAGGCAAGAAGAGCCCAAAGAACTGAAGACCAAATCCAGCGTTTTGTAGTTGACAGGCGCATCGCCATAGAGGTATAATAATAGGTAGTAGGTATAATAGTATGCGAAGCACTACGAGCGATCTTTTAATTAGATATCGCATGGTATAACACAACCATCTCTCTCGCACTTACTTAGTATCGTTGCCATCTCATTCTAACCGATATCGTGACGATAAAATAGCGCTCATGCTAGGGCTCCAGCCCGGCTAGTTCGAGCCGTGTTTAAACTAGTTATCGCGTGGGATAAAGCAGTCATCTCTTACGCACTTACTTAGTATCGTATACTGCCATCTCATTCTAACCGTTATCGTGTCGATAAAATAGCGCTCGTGCTTGCCCTTCTGGAACATCGGGCATTCACATCTAATTTGGTATGCTAAGTTTTACAAAAGTGATGCTAATTATAAACCATTTCAAGATAATTTTTATGTTTTCAAACAATATTTTCTTGAAATGAAATCAACTAAAGCTTTGATGACCTTTATTTTATCAAAAAACTGTAACAGTGTTTGACCTTCAATGGTATTTCAAAGACATTTGTTTTTGCAGTTAAGATATTGAAAATGATAGATTTATTTAATATAATTTATATAATTTCGTAGTAACATAATTTCATTTAGGATTAACAGCGACATTTAATGGAAGACGAACGATTTAAATGCTAATTCTTTACGAAATTGAATTGATTACTCGGTACAAATGCAAAATATGATTCTTTAACTCTGCTCACCCTGTTTGTGATTTTATATTGGAGCTAGACGGCTTTATTTTGCGTGTTGGTTGGGCGATGTGGGTGGTGGAGAACTATCGCCAAACATCCTTTATCTATACTTATAATAAATCTGTAGAGAGGTCAATTCTGTACATGAAATATATTTTCAAAATAACTATCAGGTGGTGATTAGGGATCGATACTGATGCCAAAAATGCAATCAGTAAAATTTTTGTCTGTCTGTCTGTCTGTCTGTCTGTCTGTCTGTCTGTCGGTTTGTATGTTCCTTATGGAAACAAAAACTACTCGACGGATTTTAAAGAAACTTGGTACAATTATTCTTCATACTCCTGCGCAGGTTTTCGTATACTTTCCAGCAGAGTAGTAAAGGGGAATTTTGGGAAATTTTGGGAAAACGGGAGTTGAAGTTACTCCATTTTTTAAGCTTCCGTCGCGTGTGCAGCCTTAATGGTTAAACTTACATAGAAATCATGTATCACGGAAATATTCTTCATAAAATTATCTAAAAAAAATCCTCAACAGTTTATGTCTATCTTTTACGGTTGACTCACAATAACACATGTAATTCCTGATAGCTTAGCAGTTCGGAACATTCTGATTATATTTGTTTACTCTTACGTTTGTTAACCTCTCATTCATCCCAAATTTAAAAAAGGTAACATTATTACCTATTCAATAAAAAAAGAATCATAGAAATCGGTAGACAAACACCGAAATTATACATAAAATAAGCCAAGTGACCAAAACCAAATCTTTACTAATTTACATATAACATACTAGATGGCGCCAGTAGTTGCATCCTACATCACGTAATGATTTATTTTTTAGATTGTTATAAATACTTTATAGCGTTTTATTCCAAAGTTTTGCCAATAAACGGAAATACTGAACCGTTCATTAAAGCGCATTCAAAATCACCAAACTACACTGTTTAGGGAGTGCTATACATTTAATAAATTGAAAACATTGCGCTGAAGTTCACAATGCTTGAGCAGTGAATGAAGAAAGAAAAGAAACCTCAGATATTTAAAAAAACAACGCTACCCGTGCGAAGCTGGGACGATCCACTAGTTTTACAATAATTTCCTTACTTGTATATCAACACCCGCCGAGAACTTTCTAATTGTGTCACTCTGGCTACCCCATTTAGGGATTGAGAGACGAGAGCCTTGTGTATGGATATAAATTATGTCATATGAATCTGCTAAATAAAATTTAGCCAACAAAACCCGATAGCCTCTCTAATCTTAATGGAGATAATTCACCTGGCCTTTATTTAAAAGATTGATAACAAAATATAATATAACAGCATGACGCCAAGCGGATCATGCCGGCTGGCCGGTCCACAAATAGATGAAAAAAATAAAAGCGGCAATCGATAACGGTTCCACAACAAGCGCGAAAGAGACAGCGTTATACACTGCTGCGCCGCGACTGCGCGTTTGCGTGTGCCTGTGTCACTCGGAAATCTCGCTCGCACGCTCTCTCAACAACAAGATGGAGCGAGACGGCTATATTTGTTCGCGTGCTTTCTGCGCGTGTCTGTCTGCCGGCATGCGCGCGACGTCCGTTGCCTTGACTGCGTGTCTGACGCCATTTTGTTTTAATGTTAAATAATGAAGAAGATAAGTATTCGTCCGTCGATGGATTTGCAGGTTTGCAGTGGTGATGACGAAGTAGGAAGGCTCGTGGAGTGTTCGCAAGCGGATGACCGGTACATGATACAGTTGGTGAAGGAAAGGCCATTGTTGTATGCGAGAACTACCCTGCCTGTTGCCAGCTACTATGCACAGGTTAAGACGCTATGGCAGGAGGTCGCCAATCATATGGGATGGACGGGTGAGACCAATACTAATATATTTAACTATTATTGAATTCAAACATAAATTAGTAATAAAATTAACTATTAGAGACAATTTGGGATATCTCTAATAGTAACTTCGGTGTTACTGATAAGGTTGTCCCGCAAATAGGGTCGTGAAGATATCGCAGCGAGTCGTCTCTTTCCGACCGGTAAACCTCGCGCGCGGTCCAAGCGATGCGCGGACGAGATTCATGGGAAGTTTTAAACAACAAAAATGTTATGTTGAATTTAATTTTAAATTTATATATGTATAATTAATAAATAAATAAATAAATAAAAATTTTATTCAGTTTTCAAAAGTACATAATATTCGTCTTAACCTAGTAAGTTATTTAAAGTACAAAATATAACATTTTCCTGTTCCTGAGCTAGGTAATTTACCTGTATTTCAGGCAACAATAAACAAAAAAGGCTTAAACTATCAGTTTTCATATAATAGTATTGGTAAGTAGTGTGTAAATTATTATCAGACTCGATTGTATCTAACTAATTGTATTATTATGATAAAAAAATAAAAACATCTTATATTAACTTATTATATTAAGCAATTCCTCTGATTCCGTGTATGTAAGATTTAATAGCCACGATTGAAGTTTTTTCTTGCATTCAAAGTTGTTTAAGTTATATAATACTAGTAATCTATTAATTTTATTATATAAGTATGGTCCTAAAAATATAAAGAATCTATTTGTAATGGAAAATTTTGCACTATAAGTATTCAAACATACTATATCCTTTCGCCTCCTGTTTAGTGTATCAGGGTTGAAGTATAAGCTAGCATGCTGTTTTAGAACAGTGAATAGAATAAAGAGCTGGCGCACAGTTAGCACTTTGCATTGTTTATATAGTTCGGTAGTAGGGAAATAGAAAGGGCGCGCTGTAGCTACTTTAAGTAGCGCTCTTTGAGCTCGTTCCAGTTTTAACATAGTGGTTATGCCAGCACCTCCCCAAGATTTTATGCAATAAGTCAGTAAGGATTGACCAAGCGCTTGATAGATTTGTTTTATTAAAGCGTAGTCACATATGTGTCTCAACTTTTTAAATATTACTATAAGTTTTCTAATTCTATTACAGAGTGCATTAATATGGACCTTAAAAGTTAAAGTAACGTCGAGAGTAATTCCAAGATATTTGATGTTAATTGCTTTGGAGATAGTTGAGCATGGGCATGGTGCGCTATTAGTGCAAGTGCGGTGATGTGCATAAAGCGGGGTGTTAGCGAGTAATGGTGTAGAAGTGTTCCTTGCGAAAATCATATACATAGTTTTATCAGTGTTCAAGGACAGAAAATTATTAAAAAGCCAGTCATTCACAATACTAAAGCCAAATTGAGCGAATTTATAAGCTTCGTCTATAGTTTTTGCAGAAAAAAGTAAGGCTGTGTCATCTGCATATGAAACTATGGTGCCGTTATTAAGTTGGAGATTACATAGCTCATTAATATAAATCAAAAATAGGCTGGGTCCTAAGATACTACCCTGAGGGACGCCATAGGGGTGGTTTTTTGAAAATGTGCTATAATTGTCTCCAATTTTTAGGCACTGAAGTCTATTACTAAGATAACTTTCAATTAATTTTAACTGAGTATCCCGAATGCCGATATTTTCTAATTTTTGCAATAAAATTGGAATTGAAATTGTATCAAAGGCTTTTTTGAGGTCGAGAAAAATCCCTATAACATGCATACCTTTGTCCAAATTTTGCACAATTTCATTTGTAAGGCAATGGACTGCGTCATCAGTAGATAACTTTTTACGGAAACCAAATTGACAACTTGAGAGAAAGGATATTTCATCTAAATTGCAACTTGTACTTTGATAAAGTTAATGATTCTTACATAAAATTTAATCTCTTTTTAACCATTCATTGTAAAATTACAGCTAGTATTTAAAAAAATAGTGTGTATAATTTGAAGTATTTTTGATAATTCATGATTATGACCTATATTTTTTATATCTGCTACGCGTAATATTTTTTTTTACATATTCGAAAGATTATCTTCTACGAAGTCTCTAAGCTCTGTAAACAACCTTGGTAACTGAAGGGGTTGCAGAACCGGCAGGTTCGGGCCCTGATCCTAAGGGTATAATGACTGGTACTAATAATGATAATTTCCTAAAACCCATTAAATAATATAAAAATAACATAATAGGCTATTTGACTAAGTTTTAAAAACTATCTTACGGTGTTAATTTGTTTATAAGGAGCCCTAAAAAAATATTTTTCTGTCTTCATTTTAGCTATTTTATTAAAAAATCGAAAAAGAAAATGCAATATTCAAATGTGCCGCGAAAACGCGACTTCAAGTAATATGGCGGCTGTAGCACAAATGACGTCAATTCCGCATTAAACACCAATGAGCGAAGCGATACACAGTCTGTTTATGTGCAATCTACGTCATTATAGAAATAGCCAACCACGGTCGTTTTTAGTCACGTGACAGTTGCATCAAAAATACTTATTTTAGAAGACGGATTTTAGTGAAATAGTGCAATATTTTTATCTCGCATTATTACATATTGCTCCAAAAAAGAAATATAAAGACTAATGAAATAAAAGAAATGTATATTTTTATTACAGCCAAATAGCCTATTGTTTACTTTGAGGAAAAACATCTTAAAAACCCATGTAGTTTAGTTCTATTCTGTTGTGTTGGTCTTCTCATTCAGTTAATAAACTGTACACTGTATGTTCTCCGTAAAAGTCAAAGCCAAAAAAATTCAAAAAGTTTATTTTTCAAAATAAAGTTAAATACTAACATTTTTTGAACGTCAAAGTTTTAAATGAATCGTTAATCTGTTGCTTCGGAAGGTGTTCGTAAAGAGAAGAAGCAACAAAGAAACTCTTTACATTCACATTTTTTCATTTTTTCAAAATATGGTTTGTACAATTTCAGTTTATAAACATGTTTTTACTTTACAAAAGATTTTCTATGCGACCAAACCAAACGCTAGTTTGACATAATTAAAATAAATTGTCCATCACAAAACGTGAGAAGAAAAATCCTCACCAGACAATTATTCCTAGGAATAACGAGGGAAGATTTATAGCTTTACGGACATGGTCATGTGCGCGTTGGGTCCTTGTCGTTTAAAAAATCTTGAACACTGTAGTAAGATTTCTTTAAAAGCATGGCTTTAATTGCCTTTTTAAAAGATGCCACAGGCAATTCCAATATGTCAGAAGGGAGTTTATTGAACATTTTCAGGGATAGTCCCATAAAGGAGTTACTTACTTTATTAAGTCTCCACTTCGGTACGTTAAGTTTCTCCTTATTCCGAGTGTTAACAGTATGCCTATCACTAACTTTACTAAATTGGCCTATATTCTTTTTGGCATACATTAAATTCTCAAATATGTATTGGCAAGGGACAGTTAAAATGCCAATATCTTTAAATTTTTCGCGCAACGAATACCTCGACCTTAACATGTAAATAGATCGGATAGCTCGCTTTAGTAAGACAAAAACTTTATGAACATCAGCCGCTTTACCCCATAATAAAATACCGTACGACATAATACTATGAAAATAACTGAAATAAACAATGCGAGCTGTTTCTATGTCTGCTATTTCTCTAATCTTACGCACGGCATACGCTGCTGAGCTCAGCCTTTTAGAAAGTGTTAGTATATGGGGTCCCCATTGCAACTTAGAATCGATTATTATCCCTAGGAATTTTGTCTCTTTCACTAATTCTACTTTTTCACTGTCAATAACAATATTGGCGTCAACTTGCCTTGCAATGTATGAATTGATAGACGTGCTTGCTGGTTAGATATAGGTTTATTACTGCTAAAGAGTTACAACTAACTTACATAATATAATGGCAAGAGGGGGACGAGATGCACTCACACTACACTACACCTTCCCCCTTTGCAAATAAAAAAATATATTTATTCCTAACATATTTTTTAAGCAAATTATTTATTATTCATAAATCTAATCATTAAATTACAATATCAATAAGAATGGAAAATACCAAATAAAAATATAACTTAACTGTTTATCTATTTAATAAAACTTAACTATTAAAATCTATTAGTAAAATCCGGGTTTATCGAACATATCGTAGGCCAAACGATTTGCTGCGTAACCACACAATCAAGTATTTTTTTTAAAGACATTTCATAGTACTTTAACCACATATCTTTTTTTTATACATTTCTCCTTCACAATAGTCATTAACTTTATTATATTTCGTTTATTTTTATAGTATTCTCTCTTATATTTTTATCATATATTTAAAATAGCTGTGGACAACCATGCTTCCTTCTCAAGTCATATATTTATTTATTGTTCATCTCTTATGAAGGTACACTAATATAATTATTGGGTCGGGTACACTAACATAATATTAAATTCATTCATTTAATTTCATTTCAAGGTACATTTTTTTTACTATATAACATGCGCATTCATTTGCTTATTCTACAGTCTCTCTCTTTTAACACTCTTTTGGTGTCCAAATTTCTTCACGAAGGGTATTCAACCGCGTCATGATCAGATAAAAAGGATTTAGAGATCTGCTTTGTACCTTGGCGTACCTTGTATGACTTAATATACTTCTCTCCAAAACCTTTCATTTTCTACATTCAATATTTAGTTTTCAATTGGTAAATAATCGAAATAACATTTGAGTGATCAAGTCAAATGAACATCAAAAATTTATCAATTGAAACTATCATTCTACAAAACTTTCATACCCATCATACTAACTTTGACTACATTCCATTACCTTTTTAAATCATAACAATCACATCACGTTACCATCTCAATCATACCGCACACAGCGATCACTTCATAGAATTCTTCGTGCCAATATATGTATGCAACACTATCTCTTTTATCGCCGTACCAAAACATACGCAAATATCAGCCTAGCAACAGCCATCTGAGAACACCTTCCTTTACCTAAATTGTAAGTTTCATACTTCAGTAAACCTCACTTTCATGATTTTCAATAATATCTTCGACTTTACTAACAGATTTCCTTTCATTTCCACCATGCTTAATTTATATTTTCTTTTAACAATATATATCCACTTCTTTTCTTTGACAGTATCAACATTATTTTTACTTACTTTATCATAAATACTACATAGCTCGGACACGCTAACAACATATTCAATGCAAACATAATATTCACTAATATATTTTTTTAATAACTACGTTATTTACGTTTTGCATATCACTTTTATCACATTTATCCTTCCAACGTTAATTTAAATTGATTTGTAAGTGCACAAAGTATAATAAAAATATTTAAAAAATATGATTATACAGTTTTTTATTATTAAAGATATTAATTGAATTAATAAAATTTACCTAAATAATGAAATTACTTCTACTTCTATTTTAATTAATAGGAACGATATATATTAATATATAAATAAACTATCGATAAAACTAAATGCAATTTCACTTTATTCACACACGGGCACAATTAATAGTCTTTTAATTCATCCACTTAAAGATTTTCTTGCCAATGAAAGACATCATGTGAGGGTCACTTCATCTGAGATAAGTCAGCTGGAGTCCATACTGGTATGTTTGAGATATTCTTGTGGGATTTTCCTTTTCATTATAATGATGTTTAAATGTAAGTCTTTGAAATAACTTTTCTTCAGTGAGGTTCTAGGTTTCACCTTAAACGGATATTGGTTGATGTGGTGTCATATTATAACTGCGGGACCACGTCACTATGTACATATTTGTCGAAATGTTTTAATTAGCACTTATAGTATTTTCTTAACACTTGTTATTTTCAAAGTTATTATACTTCACTTCAACACTTACAGAATAATTTTTGTCTGTACTCGTGCGCAGCGCAGCCGCGTGGCCGCACTGGCAAGGTCGCCATGCAATGTATGAATTGATAGACGTGCTTGCTGGTTAGATATAGGTTTATTACTGCTAAAGAGTTACAACTAACTTACATAATATAATGGCAAGAGGGGGACGAGATGCATGCAATGAATGTAATTAAACGACGTGTTGCTTGTTTGAATATATGTTTATTACTAACTAAAGAGTTATGACTAACTTACATTATATAATGGCAAGAGGGGGACGAGATGCACTCACACTACACTACAGCCTAACATTCGGTAAAGTAAATTTAATCCCACCAAAAACATTAAATGTAAAAAAATGCCAAGTCTCTCGATGCAGTCTTTCCATCGTAAAAAGTTTTGAGATCTCATAGAAGCCAAGTCCTATTCAAAATATTTTGTAGTTATAAATCAACATTTAGTAATTGTATCAATAGTTTTCTTTATATTATAATTATAGTGACTTGGCAATGAGAACAAGAAGAAACAAATAAAACGGCATATTTGGAGGAGTTGAAAGTTACACACACCGCATGCGTAAACATTAATTATTACACTATCATTTATCACAAAATTAATTTTCTTTTGGTTTATCCGTGTCGTCCCAACCGAATTTCGGCAACGGCAGTCAGTCTTAGTGCACTCTCGATTCATTTACTTTCATAAAGCGATGGCCCGTAAGGTATTCTTAATTATTGTATTGGAGCATGTAGTCGGTAGTGACCATCATGATTCACACATAACAAATAATCTGATCACTGGTCTCGTCAGTAACATTTGCACATAATTCCAGGCAGCAAGCAGCTTTTAATTTGTGCTCATTGCCAAGTCACTATAATTATAATATAAAGAAAACTATTGATACAATTACTAAATGTTGATTTATAACTACAAAATATTTTGAATAGGACTTGGCTTCTATGAGATCTCAAAACTTTTTACGATGGAAAGACTGCATCGAGAGACTTGGCATTTTTTTACATTTAATGTTTTTGGTGGGATCTCATTTATTTTTTGTAAGTGTATTTCTTTCTTTTACTTTTAGGTGACCTCACAATTTCTTGGACGTCAGCTACTGCTTTGCTTAGAACCCATTCTCTATCTCTATCTCTTTTGTTTCTTCTCTGAGGCTTCGTTACTTCTAAGGTAGACAAGTCTGGGCGATATATACTTCGGAGTCGATTATATTCAGTAAACATAGACTTATAGACTTGCATGTCATCCCAATTCTCCACTACATAATGGACGACAGCACGCCTAATATCGTTTGACGACTGAAAACTCCCATACATGCTGTATGACAACGAATGAAATAAACACGACCCATCTTCAGGAATAGAGATGACTCTGTGTGGACAAAGGTCGCCATTTATGTACAATATTTCACGTTCCATTACACTATATTTACAATTACTTCTATAACAATAGGGCTTAAACTTATATATATATGCAAACTAAATAGAACTAAACTAACTAACAAATAATGAACTAAATAAATATATATCTACTAACTTACAAACTATAACTAAACTAAACTAAATAACACGTAAAGTTCTCCGAATATCAATTATCACTACAATATTTTTTAGTTTCGAAATAGTTTTTCATAGACAGATGGCGCTATCAAATGAAAATTATCGAATTATTATGAAGTACTACTTACACTGCGCTTTGTAACAAAACCATAGCGCGATTCAGACAGGTACAACGCCATCTATCGAGCGCGCATACAATATTTATCGCAATACAATGGAGTTTTAGCTTTATTAATTTAATGAACTTTATGTATTAATTTGTATTAATGATAGTCTATGTATTACATTTATATTATTCTTTTCTATTCTATGTATGTATTCATCCAATTGAATAGGTACTTGAACAACGAACAAAGTTAACAATGCAGTCAAAATCCATACATAATGTTCTTGCCAAACCGCAAATATAAAAATTTTTTCTATGGCATATAATTTTTTAATGTTTTTATAATTTTTCCTTTATATGTGGCTAATGACCTATCTTGGTGCAAAATTTGAAGTTTCTAAGTCTGCTAGAAGTACCTTAGATTTTTGATGATCTGTCAGTGAGTCAGTGAGTGACAAAATGGTGTAACTTTGATCGACCGTAACTCCTAAACTATTAATTCATTTGGCGTGTAATTTCGAACTTAAGCTTGTTCTAATGCCTACTATTATTCACCGAAAACCTAAACTCCTAGCTTTGTCCACGTCGAAGATATAGGGGGGGCGAAACAGCCGCGAACCGCTTCGAGAAAAGATGGTACGGCCGTGCCCGTTTTGCTCGAGACTTGGCAGGGGCACTGCCGTGCCCCCAGATACATTTAGTTTTTTGGCATTCAAAACCAGGTTATTTACAGTAAACCAATGCAATACCAGTGAGATAGCTTTATTTACGTCGTCAAGAGATGTAGAGGATCTCGCTACATTAAATATTAAAGATGTGTCATCTGCAAACATAACTATCTCAGAATACTTTTGTACCATAAATGGTAAATCATTAATATAAATCAGAAACAGTAATGGGCCAAGTATAGAACCTTGAGGAACGCCCATCTCTATTTCCGATCCTTTCGACGTAGTTCCATTAATATCTACCTTTAAAGTTCTTTTATCAAGATATGATGCCATTAATTTCAGTGCTTGCTCGTCAAAACCGTAATATCTAAGTTTAGTCAACGCTATTTCCTTTTTTACACAATCAAAAGCTTTTGTGAGGTCACAAAATATACCTAACGCATCCCGGGAGTTTTCCCATGAATTAAAAATATGTTTCATTAGTGACACTCCTGCATCAACAGTAGACCTACCTTTAGTAAAACGTAGTATATTCTGTTAAGTTGACCACAGCATGTTTTCCAGTCTATTATGATTCTAGCTTTATATATTTTTATATCCTAGTGGCCGAAGTTCGACGCAAATGGTCCCACATTCGCAACTCGTATTCCCGCCATCTTCGCAACGAGATAGCCGGCGCGAGGACCGGTCGGGGCCGCGTCGTCTCGCGTTGGTATCTGGCTGATGAACTTGACTTCTTGAAGGAGCATATGGCTACTGATACGTAAGTGGTTGAGGTTTTATGAACTTTTATGTTTCAGCTTTTTTATCCGAACTATCTAAGAGCAGGGTTATGATTGTAAGAAGTTGGCAAAATAAGTAGGTAGCAAGCGTGGCGTAAGTTTATGCAACCGTTAACTTTAATTGTGGGTAAATAAGGCTTAGGTTTAAAATTTTGTATTTCGCTATCTTCGCAACGAGATAGCCGGCGCGAGGACCGGGCGGGGCCGCGTCGTCTCGCGGTGGTAGATGAACTTAATTTCTTGAAGGAGCATATGGCTACTGACTGATATGTAAGTGATTTTAATTATATTATACTAGCTTTCGGCCCACGGCTTCGCCTGCGGTCGCTTATATTGAGGTATAAAACCCAACTATAAGTAAACTTCTTATTCCTACGATTTCCCCTCAGGAATTTATTTATTTTTCCGGGATGAAAAGAGCCCTATTATTTAATTCAGACTTCTACGTTACGTTTACAAAATTTCAAACCAATCAGTTCAGTAGTTACGGCTTGTAAGCGGAACGAACAAAAAACAAACAAGCTTTCAGATTTATAATATTAGTAAGGATAAATAAGGATTAATTATATTATTAAATATCCGAAGTATACAAAACCTATGTATTATCTTAAATGTTTAAAACCAAAACAGCGTTAAGTGGCATAAAACTATCCGGAACATAATTCTCTTTGACTCAAACGCTTAACGCTTGTAGTTTGCACCAACCAACCTTACTATCACTCGTTCGTTCGGGACAATGACCACCGAATAGCTGCGCAGAATCGGCTTTTCGGGAACGTATTTTTTTGAATTATATATGAATAGACTACTAACATACATATACCCGCCGAAAATCCGAGTTGGTGTAGGCAGAGACTTCCGAGGGCCGTTGGTTTTTGAATAAACTTAGTTATATATCGGAGTATTTGTATGTAATTTGACTTGTAAAATAATTATCTGTAGTGCGGGATTCTTATGATCTACATATTATATTTTATTACATAAAACACTATAAATATTTTTTTACTCATCACATTTATTTTACTTCACACCTAGTTTAAGTTTCCTTTTTCTACACATTTTGTGTTTTATTTTGAATATCTTAGTAGTTTTTTAATTTGATGTAATTCTTTTGTTTAGCGCTTTATGTTTTTTTACGCACGCAGTGCTTATTTTGTATTCTTAGCGTCACTCATGTTTTTTACCGGTACCTATAGCACAGGTTACCCTTCATTAGGTATCGGTTGTACCATTAATTAAGTACTATTGTGAAATACAGCTCTGTTCAAATTAAAAAATAAATAATTAATAAAATGGCCAAATCTAACGTTCTACGAGTACCTAAGATATACAGCATATAAATTTTCTAAACAATAAAATAAACAATAATGCTGTGTAGTGTCGGCTTGAAATAGCACTACCCCAATTCTTCCGGCGGGTTTACGTAAGAGGCAACTAACGGTATTGGGGCTTAAGGGATTTTTGGGCGATGCGGTTGGAGACCCATCACCAACAACCTTTATTTTACCATCTTTTCCCCACTTAACTTTCCAAAAGTGGCTGAGGAATTTCTGATTCCTTAGCACTGGCTACCCCATCTAGGGATTTATAGCCGTGAGTATATGAATGTATGTATGTAAAATAAACAATGCAATGCCAATTAAAAATCTCCACATATAAGCAACTCTTACGGTAGTAATTTTTTTCTTTTTTACCAGATTAGGATCCATCTAATCGTGATAACCAATACGGTTGTGATAGTCCAATGGGTAGGGTAATGCAGACAGGCTTAAGTTTAAATCCCAGGTCGGACCTACACAAATTTGTCTTTTCCAAAGTCATATGTGTGGTTAATTTAGCATGGTTGTTAACGGTGAGGAAAAACATTGTGAGGAAACCCACATGGCTAAGTTGTGCTTATGTGAGATTGTATTTGTACAATAGGTATAGGTATGCCCCCTATCAAGTGAGTATACTGTCCATATAAAACGTGGGTACTATGGCGATGTCACGAGATGTTCAGAAGTATATAAGCACCTCTGCCAACACCTTCGGGGACATACGGCGTTAACGTCTGACCCTTTACCCTGACATATATTGGTGAAAACTATTAGGCTAATGAGTGTTGAAAGTGTATCCTAATTTTAAGTATCACAGCTGTTTGTTTTGCTAGTGTAAATAAATAAATAAATATATTCATCATGGAGGGAGTGTCAGGGGTACTAATACTTCAGAACATCTGAAGAGTGCATTTTATATTGTGTTTATTATTTGGATCCAATGAATTTTCTTTTTTTTTATTAAATCTCGTTAGGCCCAGGCTGAAACGTTAGTCCAGGAAAAATACTACAAACGTTGTTATTGTAGTCAATATAGAAGTTTAAAATGGTTTCGATTATCTTCTGCCATTTTCTTTTCGTTACATTACAAAATTACATTCATACATATACTCACGGCTATAAATCCCTAGAAGGGGTAGCCAGAGCTAAGGAATTAGATATTCCTCAGCCACATTTAGAAGTTGCGTGGGGAAAAGATGCTAAAATAAAGGTTGTTGGTGATGGGTCTCCAACCGCATCGCTCAAAAAATTAAAGTCTCAAGACCGTTAGGTGCCTCATACGTACACCTGCCGGAAAAAAATGGGGTAGTGTTTTTCTAAAGCGACACTATAAAAGTAAGATTTAAATACTGCCCCAATTAGAAATCTTTCAAACTACATTAACATCCTACCTATACCGGCACTGCAGTGCGTCGCTGATCTTCGCGGAGGCCTATGTTGATGACTTTTTTGCCATCATGCGGAAACGCGCGGCCTCCACTAGGGATAGACTACTTGCGTCCAACAATAGCCTTCTGCGAACATTTGCGGCGAAATGGGACACGCCACTGTTCGGGCAGTGGTCCATTACCTTGTACAGTAGAAATAAAAAATAGGTTTTAAGTCTACTAACGATATTTTTAGTTTTTTAGTTTTGTATTTTTGTTTTTTCTTGTATTACTAACCCTTATGGACCTTGTAGTCTGAAATAAATGTTTTTATTATTATTATATGTATATACAGTGCTATAAATCGCAAAAAATTACTGCCAAGGCTTAAAAAAAATGTACATTAAACGATGGTTGGTCATGGGTCTTAAGCCACGGGTTGGTGCCGTTATTCTTAAACAACACTGGACAGCTGGGCTAAACCCCTGTTGAGAAAGTGACATCTCCTGGGATTTCTAGCTTCAACTGCTGGGTCACAAAGGATGGAGATGGCAACCCTTCCAAATATCTTTAAACCGAGAGGTTTGGGCCTACCTTGCACCCTGCGTACAGTGATCAAACGCTCTGAACGTTGTACCATGGAGGCTGTTACTATTATATACATACATATATACTCACGGCTATGAAACCCTTGAAGGGTAGCTAGAGCTAGAGAATTAGAAATTCCTCAGCTACTTTTGGATCTTGCGTGGGGAAAAGATGGTAAAATAAAGATCGTTGGTGATGGGTCATAAACCCCATCGCCCAATATCCCAATATCGTTAATCGCCTCTTACGTTCACCCACCGGAAGAAATGTGGTAGTACTATTCTAAGCCGACACTACACAGCTATGGTTTTTTTTTTAACATTGCACTTTTTATTTTTACACAGACGCCCATCCCCTTACTCAGTAAAGATGGCACCTTCGCTCCTAACCATGCAGATGTCGAGCGGAACCAGCAACGTGGTGGGTAGCGGGGCGGGGAACGTAGCGAGCGATGACGAATTACATTGGCGACCGCTGCCGCTGTGGCCCAATGATACAAGCGGAGCGATAAACGCAGCGGCTACCGTAGCGGGGAACGCCGCGGGGTTCACAGCGGATGAGAATAACTCATCTTACTTTCAGTTCTTTAGAGGAATTTATAATGATTATTTGGTAAGTACTCGTATGATATCTGGTTATCCTGAATCCCTGCAATTTACTCATAATCACGCTTATTATTTCCATTGCGGTAGGCAGAGGCTAAAGATTTCCACTAAGCATGATGCTGTGAAATCTTTTTGTTTTCCTCTCATTCATTAATTCTTCTCCTTGTGCATGCTTATTTCAGATGTTATTAATTGGACTGTAGGTTGATGGAAACCTATATAAATACAGAAATATCCTAGCTTAAGTTGGAGATCTTAGGGAAAACTTATGTACAGCTCAGGATGTCTATTGGTTAAGATTAAGTAGCGAGGCGCAAGTCTGAGGGTACAATTCTGATTTGAGAAAGTGACAGATGATGGCATGAAACTCCTGACCGGTAATAAAAAACCTCGCCCTACAATAGGGCTTTTCGTGGTATGAAATTTCCCGTACAGTTGAATAGTAGAAGTAGAATAGTAAATACCTAGTCTGGCATTTTTGCTACCTCAATCGTCATTAAGGCTTTGGGAAGAACTTGCATGTTTCTTCATTGTTGTGATACCGAGTCTTCAGGGTAAAAGGCAGTAATAATTCTGCGATGTATTATTTTCTTGGCTGGCAACTATATACTTACTATAACATAGATGGGACACTTCGTACTAAAACCACTTATCTTGGAAGTTATAACGCCATCGAGCGTTCACTGGAATAACATACATACATACATATACTCACGGCTATAAATCCCTAAAAGGGGTAGCCAGAGCTGAGAAATTAGAAATTTCTCAGCCACTTTTGGAAGTTGAGTGGAGAAAAGATGGTAGAATAAAGGTTGTTGGTGATGAATGAGTCTCTAACCGCATCGCCCAAAAAATCCCTTAAAAAGCCCCAATACCGTTAGTCGTGCTATTCTAAGCCGATACTACACAGCTGGAATAACTTATGAATTTTTCCAATATATGAAATAATTCAGCTTTTATATGTTCGATGGCGTAAGTTACTAGAAATACTAGTGATGTCCATGGTTATCTATATTTTTAAAAAAAACTTTTGGAATGTAATTAAATATACATTTTATTATTTTATTTTATTTTTATTTTCAAATTGACATTAAAACTTATTTTACCAAGTTAAAACTCAAACGTCAACTCAAAAGTCTTAGCGTACTTACAAACTAAGTGTAATATGTCCCGTATATGTATATATAAGTTTAAAGTCTTTGTTGTCTGGATAGTGGCGTACAGATAATACTATAGTTTTACGCTGTGATCTCATAAGAAAATTTGCAAACAAAATAGTTCGTGTAGGTTTTCAAGTAGGTGTAAAACCACTAACGTTTTGCCGCTGTCTCTGTCCTAGCCCGGTGGAATGTAAGAGCGACAAATTCATTTGCGCTCTCTATCGCAAAACGTGACACTTTTATGCGAGCATCTCTCAACTATAAATGTATGTAAGCCTAACACTGTGTTTTTAATGGCCATCATCTTCTCCAGGAACTCTCAGCCTCCCGCCAACGTCGGTTTCGAAGGTCATGCGTAAACATGTTACACGATTTGTTAGACGAAGAAGACTCGGGGGGCGACGCGGGCGCGGGGCGGGGCCGGACGGGCGAGCTCCGTCACTCCGCGGCCATCTTGTCTGACGCTGTCCTTGACTATGATTCGGAAAACGAACAAAAATATAGCGCAGTGTTGCAGCAAAAGAAAATTGAAATTGGCACCGTGTATTCTGAAAAGGATGGGACGCAGAATCAGAGCGGGACGCCTGATAGTGATAAATAGATGATTTTGAGTTTGTCAGTGTGTTATTAAGTGATTTACGTGTAAATGTGATAGTGGCAGAGTGTTCGCTTCGCGTGCTAAGAAGAGGAGAAGCAAATATTTTTAATTGTTCTGTTTTTGCCGTGTAGTGCCGGCTTAGAATGTCACTACCCCTTTCTACCCTCGAGTGTCGTTTTTGAGCGATGCGGTTCGAGACCCATCACCAACGATACTTTAACTCTACCATCTTGTCAACCCTATCAACTTTCAAATCTGGCTGAAGAGTTTCTAGCTCTGAAGCTCTGGCTACCCCTTTTTGGTATTAATGGCCGTGAGTGTATTATACGTATGTATGTACTGTTAAACTTCAAGGATTTCTTAATAATATTAAATATATATGTAACGTAACTAACATAACATTATATCTTCGAATGTTAGTTCCTAATTTTGAAGTCATTTTTAAAGCGCTGTTAAACTACAAATACATAAGGAAAATAATAAATAACAAATGTTATAGTTTTAACTTTTTCATAGTAATAAAATTAGTACAAAAGACATTATCCATTTGAGGGTTATTAGAGCGGTTAGCTGAAGAATCTTTCTTTACCCACCATGTCCCTTATGTACATACATACATACTTATACTCACGGCTATAAATCCCTTAACGGGGTAGCCAGAGCTTTGGAATGAGAAATTCCTCAGCCACTTTTGGAAGTTGCTTGGGGAAAAGGTGGTAATAATAAATGTTTTTGGTGACGGGTCTCAAACCGCATCGCCCAAAAATCACCTAAAAACCCCTATACCCTTAGCCGTTTCTTACGATCACCCACGGGTAGATATGGGGTAGTGTTATTCTAAGCCGACACTACACGGCCGATTTATGGCCATCAATATGTACATGTATAATGATATTACTTTTTACAGCAAATTAATTGCAAAATGTCTGTAAAAATAATTTTACAAGAAAACAGTAAATAATAATTTTAAACATTGATCTCATTGTTATTTAGGAATTTAATTTAATTTTGAAACAAATTTTTTGTAAGTATTTAAGTTATAAGTTACAGCTTAAAGCCTCAGAGTTAAATCAAATAAGTAAAATTTTAAGAACATTATACTTTTATGAAACTGTTTCCAATTCGAATAATCAAATCAATACAAAATTGTTAGGTTCATAATATAATTGGTAATTCAATTAATGTCTGAAATAAATAATATCTACCATTATTCTTGTTTAAGTGTGAAATTTCACATGCGATGTTTTATTGTAAGCAACAATTTTACAAATTGTGATATAATTTATTGTATAATTAACTTGTTTAAATAATTAACTTTGGGTTAAATTTTAATTCAAAGTTTTGTTTTCTACATTAGTAAATATAATTTATATAAAGTCACGCATTTTTCATTGAAAAACCATAATTTATATTGAATAGTTTCGATTGTTGTTTTCTTCCCCATGGAAGTTTTGTAAAAGTATTTATAGTTGGAAAGCTATCTAAAAGTGCAAAATTAAGCCTTATAATAACATACATACATACATATACTCACGGCTATAAATCCCTAAAAGGGGTAGCCAGAGCTAAGGAATCAGAAATTCCTCAGCCACTTTTGGAAGTTGCGTGGGGAAAAGATGGCCCCAATACCGTTAGTCGCCTCTTACGTATACCCACCGGAAGAAATGGGGTAGTGTTATTCTATACCGACACTACGCAGCATATAATAAATGAAAGAAAAATTATGTAAGAGTACGTACATTACAATTGTTGTGAAGAACGAAGGCTGCCATGTAAATGCAATATATTGCCTCCTGTTTCACATTACATCTCACTCCCTACCATTTCTCATTTCGGCACATTTGAAATGACAATGGAAGTCTTCTCGTAGCTGCTATATTGTCTGCCGGATGTGGTTTTCAGCTATATAACCGACAGCAGGAAAATGAGACGCGCCCCTTATTTATTATCTTGTTTCATTTTCACCAAGGCTCGTTCTTTCTGTATGCGTGCTGTCTTCACTGCGTTCCATTTACTTGCACGCACTTACAGTGCAATGCAAGTAAGTAGTATTAAGTAATTGTAGATGAAGTGGTATGTAGTGTAGTATCTGCTAAGAGGCACTTAAAACCAGCATTGGCCACAATATTGTGGTTGAATAAGTGTATTAAGTAATTTTTAAAACTTATATGACCAATGGTCTTTATACTTTAATTGTTTAAATTTATATAGGTACTTTATTTTTACTACTCTTATCCCAATCAATAAATAGTTAATGAGGTAATTTATATGTTGCTTTCAACTAATAAGCTACACAGTTCATTTATTTTTTGGTGCATATTCTTCGGTCTATGTAGCCCACTGACTATTCATTATAAGCATTTTCTGTGATTGAAAATGGTGTTTTTGACTGGAATGTTGTACTAGTTAACATTTGAACATTTGACACAATATGACTATACCATGCAATTGGCTAAGTATATACATAAAGGGTCACTATTACTAAATTACCCCTATTGCATGGGACACTAGCCAAGTGAGTGTCAAAGTCACGATATGGTCAGAAGAATTTGCAACAGTCATTCCATCGGCCGTACAATTCATGAAATTATATCTAATTTTCCTCATTAACCAAATCAATGCAAATAAACCAACGTGTCTTCTTGCCGTGTAGTGTCGGCTTAGAATGTCGCTACCCCTTTCTACCCACGGGTATCGTAAGAGGCGACTAAGGGTATAGGGGCTTTTTATTTGATTATTGGGCGATGCGGTTGGAGACGCATCACCAAAAACCTTTATTTTTACCATCTTTTCCCCACTCAACTTCCAAAAGTGGCTGAGGAATTTATATTTCCTTAGCTCTGGCTACCCCTTCTAGGGAAATATAGCCGTGAGTATATGTATGTATGTATGTATGTATCTTGTAAAAATTCATTATGTCATATTGGTCAAGTTGCCACTGGCAAGCAAACTTGCAGCAAGTAGCGCAAACAGACCTCAACACGGTGAACTCCGCCAATATTTCTACTAGTGGCATTAGTCAGGCTGTTATTAAATTTGCTCATGATTAATATGCGAGCGCCTCCGCTTTGTGCCGAGTACATCGCCGCTCCACAACTGATTTATTGCAACTCTCCGCTAACTAATAACGCGATGGATATGAAATTACAAACACAAGCCGTAAATTGTTCGGCCCAGATACGGAAGTTGCGAAGTTTTGGTAATCTTGGTGCAAGGGTGGCAACACTAGCGTAGTTTGGCTAGATTGCCTTCGTAAGATTACTATTTATGTATGTAATTTATCGTACAAAGTGCCGATCGATAGTCGCTGCCCATCCAATAGGAACTAATGGCGTGAGCATATGTATGTATGTAATTCGTTTAAATACTTTCAACTTAGGTTTTTCAGAACTTACTAGTATAATAACGGGTTGTTTCCCATTGGGATACTTTGTACGATACCGGAACTGGACCAACGTCTTGAGCTATATTCAGAAACAAATTTTTATACTTCTGTTACATATCTGTTCAATAATGGAAAGAATATTAGTAGCTCAGTGGGCGAGCAAGTGGCAGAAATTGTAGACTTAATATCAGCCTAAACTTTTACGTCTTTTCTAAAGTTTCTTCTATGGTTTATTTGTTGTGTTTGTAAATTAGGAGGGACAGCATCGTGAGGAAATTCACATGACTTAAAAAACCTTAAAATGTAAACGAAACTAGGGAGGTTTGTCAGGATTGTACTGCAATGACGAATTAAGAGACGTGTTGCTTGGTTGAATATGAGTTTATTACTAACTCAAGACTTACAACTAACTTACATAATATAATGGCAAGAGGGGGACGAGATGCACTCACACTACACTACACCTTCCCCCTTTGCAAAATAAAAAAATATTTATTATTAACATATTTTTTAATGAAATTATTATTCATTAATCTATGGAATGGAATATCGAATAAAACTAGAAATTAATCTTATACTTATTTAGAACCTATTTGTCTATTCAATAAAACTTAACTACTATACTTAATAAAATATATTAGTAAAATCCGGGATAATCAAATAAATCGTAGGCCAAACAATTTGCCGCGTAATCACAATCAAGTATTTTTTTAAAGACATGTCATAATACTGTTTCCACTTGTAATTTTTTATACATTTTGCCTTCACAATAGTCATTAACTTTATTATATTTCGTTCATTTTTTACCCTCTTACATTTTTATCGTATATTTAAAATAGCTGTGGACAACCATGCTTCCATCTCAAGTCATATATTTATTTATTCTTCATCTCTTATCAAGGCACACTCATTACTTCAATGGGTCGATCGCCCTTTTATTATATATATGCATTCATTTTATTATATTTCAAGGTACAAATTAAAACATTCACAATACATGCGCAAATATATACTCAAAAATAACAGTCTCTTTCTTTTAACACTCTTTTGGTGTCCAATTTTCTTCACGAAGGGTATTCAACCGCGTCATGATCAGACAAAAAGGATTCAGAGATCTGCTTTGTACCTTGGTGTACCTTGTATGACTTTATATACTCTTTTCAAAAACCTTTCATTATTCTACAATCAATATTTAGTTGTCAATTGGTAAATAATCCAAATAACATTTGAGTGATCAAGTCAAATGTACATCAAAAACTTATCAATTGAAACTACCTTTCTACAAACTGCTATTCATAAACTTTCAAACCAGTCAAACTTACTTTAGCTACATTCCATTACCTTTTTAAATCATAACAATCACGTCACCTTACCAACTCAATCTTACCACACACAGAGATCACTTCATAGAATCCATCATGCCATATGTGTATGCAACGCTATCTCTTCCATCGCCGTACCAAAACAAAAGCAAATATCAACCTAGCAACCACTATAATTTTAACTCAATATTCTTATTTTCATCATTTTATGAACCTTTTTCTTAAATTCATTTATAAACTATTTAATTCGTCTTTTCTCTCAGATTTCTTTTCATTTTTACCATCCCAATATATAGTTTTTTTAGTAACATTTTCTTATACGTATTACATTATATTAGTGAAATCAACTTGTTCTCATTATGTTTGATTAACTCTAAGTTTCAATATTTATGTTTTTTTCATAAACAGGCAATAGCCAAGACAATCTTATAATTATAACATATTCAATGAAAATATTTTAAAAGAGAATCGTACAGGTAATACCAGACATAATTGGTTTATTTATTAAGTAATTACATAGTTCATATTTTGTCATAAAGTATATTGTATAAAGATTTATCCTTCGAATATTAGCGCTAAAACATAAGTATACTAATTAAATGTTGACTTAAATTTTAATTAAATCGGTATCTCTCTACATTAATATATATTGAAATATCTTTACTATAAAATATTATTAACCTAAATCCATAAAAATCAGGAGCACTAAATTTAACGTTTTATTGTTTCATTGTCATTTCAAACTTGCTAATCATTTTTAAATACACAAATATTATTATAATTACGCACCGTACCACTGATTGTCATTTCCAGTCACTCAACATGTTAAATTTTCGCACATAAAATTTTCAAGGTGATATCCTCGTCCTCAGACCACTCAATAGAAAGCAAGCTGGTCCCGTATTCCGGTCCTGGGTATTTCCGTTTAGGTTAAAGTATTGGTTCTTCAGGTTTGACTATTTTAAACATTCTTCAAATTTAAATAATCCAGTTCCATTGTATTCCTGTGTTTGTACATAAACACTTGTGTTTCCACACTTTGCACTGTATTTAGAATATTAAAATTATAAATCCATGTTCCTGTGCGCAGCGCAGCCACTAGGCCGCACTGGCAAGGTCGCCATGCAATGATGTAATAAAGAGGCGTGTTGCTTGGTTGAATATGAGTTTATTACTAACTCAAGACTTACAACTAACTTACATAATATAATGGCAAGAGGGGGACGAGATGCACTCACACTACACTACAGTACGAAGTGGCGTAATCTCTATATAGTTTGTGGAAGTGGCGATCGATATTCTCTGCAATATTTCCCACCGACCAACTAAATCAGTACAACTCAAAACCGACCAACTAAACTGTTCCCCGCTGACCAACTAAATTGTTTGTCGGTGGGGAATAAGTAAATTTGTCTACTACTGGATGTGACCACGGGTTGGTAGTTGTAAAATTTTCGTTAGTATAAGTCATCAAGTGGTAAAAAAACATGGTATATTAACACCATGTACTTACATGTTTCTGTCAAAAAAAAATAGTTGGTCGGTGGGGAACGATTTGGTATTTATTTTCTAATAATATATTAACCGCACAACTAGTTGTACGATGGGGAAGGATTTTAAAAAATCATTCCCCTCCTTACAATAAGTTGTACGGATTAGTTGGTCAGTGGGGAATACCTCTATTCTCTGCCTATCCCAATGGGAACTAATGGCGTGAGTATATGTATGATGTATTAAAACTTTAATTATGAGCCTGTTATTCGCACAAAGCAGAAATGCTCACTTCTACGAAAATAATTCACTTGCGCCAAAAGTGGGTGCGTTTTTTGCCTTCCTACTTTAAATACGAGGTGCAAATAATATATGTCACCCCTTCGAGGATATACGGCGTGAGATATGCCAAGCCGACATTTCATTTACCAAACTCTGCCCTCGCTATGGTTAGAGTAAAGATATAGAGCAGAATAGAAAAACTCTTTGATGCCCATCACGAAAGAGATATATACCAAATACAGTTTAAATATTATAATGAAATATAAAAGTCATTATTGCGCCCAAAATTTCGCTAATATCCTTAAAAGCTATCTCATCCTTAAACAAAAAGAATAGCTCAGTGGTTAGAACATACGCTATCATGCAGAGAGGCGTTCGGTTCGATCACCGAGTCGGGCCCATACCACTGTGTGTTTTCTAAAGTCATATGTGTCGCTAATTTATCATGGCTACTAATGGTGAGAGAAAAAAAATCGTATTAAAAACGGCGATGCAAGCAAAACGTGGGTACTCTGAACACGAAATGTCGAGTGACGTTCAGAAGTATTAGTACCTTTGCCTACCCCTTCGGGGATATACGACAGGAACGCTTGAGATGGGATTGAATTGATCACTTCCTCACTAAATTTGGATAGCAAGATCAACAAAGTTAGGGTCATGTTAGGTAAAGCTCATGGTCAAAACATTGTGAACCAAATACTAATCAGGCTAATAGTCCCTATTGGGGTAGGCAGAGACTATCGATTGCCACTTTGTGCGACCCTTGTCAAGCGTCGTCTACATTCATCATCTTTTAAATAAAAGCATCAGAATTTTTTGGACCTTTTTTGCTTTTATTGCGCTTATTATTTTGCTTAAACTTACCTAATCAATGGAAAATATCATAATGAATCCATAATATATAATAATTATTATACAAACAAATTACGTACACATATACTCTTACGCCTGCAAATACCAGTAGGGCAAGCACGAGCACTATTTTATCGACACGATAACGTTTATCGTTTATCGGCACGAGCCGTGTTTAAACTAGTTATCGCGTGGGATAAAGCAGACATCTCTTACGCACTTACTTAGTATCGTATACTGCCATCTCATTCTAACCGTTATCGTGTCGATAAAATAGCGCTCGTGCTTGCCCTTCTGAAGGGCATATACGCGATAACTAGTTTAAACACCGCTCGTATAGCCGGGCTGAAAGGGGTAGCAAAGAGATATAATAACTATTACGTAACGTATGGGTAGGTAGAGCTTCATAATTAAATAATCGTGAGTCAATTTTTGAAGTTGCGTTTGGTGTTTACTCCCGCCAAATCACCAAACAATCAAATGAAGGATGATAAATAAAAATCCCTGTACGCTAAGTCACCTTTTTGGTATGCAAACAAATTAATCTTTAAATCGCGCTATTGTACTGTCAGTCTCAGTCTCAGATAGTCGAGGTTTCATGTTGCAAATTGCAATAGAAAGAAGTGACGTCACAGGACTGCCAACATTCCCTCACAATTGAAATTCCGCATAAAAGTGTCGCTACAAGGAACGACCCCCGATTCATTAGAACCGAGACGATGTACGCGTGGATTCGAGAACGATCGGTTTTGAAAACGAATCGATCGTTGGATTTGTCTCATGCTAGCGGTTTCTTTTATCAAGATTGATGTTTGAAGCATATGTCGTAGTTGCTTCTTATTAGTCCAAGTAACATTCATATTTTTTAACATTATTTAATACTTTACAGCAATACTTTACGGTAATGTCACTGCCAATATACGAGTATAATACACTTGAATATGAGTACGTATCACAAAAAACTTATTTTTGTTTACAATAAAATCATATTTAATTATTGTATTACTTTAATAGCATATAGAACTTGGGGGCAGTCCATAATACCTGTTGGAATTCGAGACTGCGTAGTAAAATACAGTCTTCAACATTCATTCATAGAAAGTTTGAGCAAAACTGCTTTAAGCGCTTGGCCGCGCAGTGATCTATATTGTCGTTTCAAAAAAGTTTGCATACGTGCATCTCTCCCTCCAACTTCCAAAGAGGCTGTCAATAATTCATAGCTATTTGCAACCCCTTTGAAACCATATCTAGCCTAGTGCGTGACGAGTAGGCATGAGTTCGATATATCAAAACGTAACTAATAACGGATATCAGTTACATATCATATCATATCGATAACTATAAAGTACATATCCGATATTTCAAAACTATGCTATCAACAAAAACCTAAACCGCCCGCCAGAAATCGATACGTAAAAGAAAATGATATGACAAACGAAGCGCAAACCATCGAACCGCATCCGTTTGATATTCGCTCCATCTCTTTCTAACTTTACAAAACGTTAGCGTTGTGAAAGAGATGAAGCGAATATCTTTAGTTATTACATTTTGTTGTTTAGTTTTGGCGCGCGTTTTACCTGATAACTCGGGTCATTTTGGTTATTTATTTGTGTGCTTGAGTTTGTTTATTTCAATTCTGAGCTAATCATATATCATTTTTGTTATACTATCGTTACTTTACACATGCATTAATAATAAATACACATGTTCGCATTAATAATAAATTCATACAACTTTTCTGCTAATCCTAAGCCTGTTTAAGCATGAAGGAAAATCACCATGATTTACTATTGTAACTAATGGGAAGGGACCTCTTAACTAAACGTATAAAATATAACTTGTTGATTGCATGCGTTTTTGTTTCAAGGTCGTTTTGCTATTCCCACTGATATCGATATCTAAAAACGGTTTTCCATATCGATATGATAACTATATATCGGTTATGTAACCGTTTGCATTAAATAACGAAAACGCCCATGCCTAGTGACGAGCGCTATTTTATCAACACGATATCGGTTAGAATTAGAATGAGACGACAGTATACGATACTAAGTAAGTGCGAAAGAGATGGCTGTTTAACACCACGCGATTTCTAGTTAAAAGGCCGCTCTCACTAGCTAAGCTGCAAGATTTAAAAACGCAATAAACAGTGAATCATGGCGCAAGATAAGTAAATTACGAAGCACTCGGCAAAATGAGTCGATTTCAGACAGGTGCGTTTTGTGAATTATTGATGTATTCTATTACGCGACATTACCGTGTTTACTTCATCACGGCTTGGGGTTGTCAATCTTAATTGGGATGTTTCAATTTGATACTTTTGTTCTGTTTTGTGGGAATAAGACTGATGAGTACGCATTTTTTTTGTACAGACGGATAGTATTAGTAATTACTCATTTAAAATTGTGATGCTGTGATATGTCAGCCTAGAATAGCACTTCTCCATTTCTACCCTTGGGTGATAGGCGATATCTATATCGAAATATCGGGGCTTTAATAACATAACATAATAATAGCGTAAAACATTCACATCGGCGTAAGGTGAAAAATCAATTCACTGTTCATTACTTTTGTGTTTTACAATAGTTCTTGTAGTAACGAACGGCCAAGCCACATATTTTGACTAAGGTGTAGAGTTTGTGAAGTTAGGCCTTGTAGAGCTAGGGCGTGTAGTGTTAGAAGCTTGGCTCTACATGAGATCTGATAACTTTTCGACAGTGCGAGTCATATGGGCTCGTCTTGGCAAAATTTTACATGAAAATGGTTTGGTGGGATTTCATTTCTTTTTGTAAGTTGTTTGTAACAAATTTTTTTTATATTTTTTTCTTCTCTTTTTGGGGTGTATTTCTTGCACATCAGAGACGCCTTTTTAGCTACTGTGTGGACGTAAGAAGCAGGAGACGTTTGCACAATTCTATTCATTTATATTTACATGATCTGATCTAAAGTATAGGTCTTAATATGTCGATATGTCTGAATATATGTCGATTAATTTTTTATTTTTTTATAACAAGGAGTACCTATACGTATATATATCTGAGGGCACCAAGTTTTAGATTATTATTAGATTAGACCTCTAGCGTCATCAAAATTTAATATTTTAAAATTACAGGTCTCATACAAACTCCCACCCCCTAGTTTAAGGGGTTGGAGGATGAAAATTACAAGTTTTATAATTTTTTTGTTGTTTGTGTGCTAATACTAGCTTACATACAAAATTTTAGCTTTCTAGGACATTAGGAAATACCTTAATTTTTTTGATGATCATCAGTGAGTCAGTGACGAAATCAGCGTTTTTTAGATATAAATAAAATCTGAAGTATAAAAGCTAATGTAATTAAAACTTAATATGTTCAATAAGTCCGCTATTGACAATATATCCCGAAAATTTTGTTGATCTAGCATAATCCAAACCCAAGTTATGAGGGTTCAAAAAAACGACGAAGCGCTTCGAGAAAAGGTAGGTAATGCCCGTGCGCTTCGCTTGGCTCGTTTTGGCGATAAATTCAATTCAATTCAATTTTTGTTTAAGTGGCTTCAATCGTGTTTGCCACAATTATTTCGCCAATGTCGAGTGAGATGCCAGAAAGTCATTTGTATCGCAAGTTGCAATATCACATTTTCAGTATAAAAACTGTCAAAGTGCATCCAAATCTATGACACTGACAACGACAACCTTTCAACATGCAACGTAATTTGGGGTCGAAAACTTTGCAGTCGCAAAATATATATCCCACAGATAATATAATACGATACTAATATAAACGTAATCAACCCCCGTAGCATGAGGCGTGTGAGACTCAGTGTCACGTGACAAGTGAGAGACTGATATTTCATTCATACAAAATTTGCCAGAATCTCACTTCCCATGTGACATACTCTCACACACTCATGCTACAGGGGCTGAATTTGTTTTTAACAGTAATCAGGGAGACCAAAAGTGATGATTGAGGAATAGAACCCAAAATTCATGCATTGAAAACCGAGTTCTTTCAAAATAACCTACCAAATAGTTAGAAACCAATGACCAAGAAATAAGTTTATGGACAAGGAAAGCGACCGCAATAAATATAAACGATTATCTTCAGGAAGCGAGGCCGGGCTGAGGAAACGTGAGGATAAGAATTATTGTTATTACTTCCAGACATATTTTGTGTCGGGAAATGCAACCTGTCACGTTGGGAGAAATATTTGAGAGACAGGGAAATAGGTAAGGAAAGGACCGACCAACGTTAGCCTGAGGAGTCAACACAACACACACCAAGATAGACACACACACACATAGACACACTTTAGAACTTTTACATACATAAATAGGTATTTTATTATTTTATTTTCTTTGAAAGATTAACAGACTAATACACAAAATATAATAATAATTAAGAATACACTATGCCATTTACAAATCTTCACCTATAGAAAGTAATATACATAATTAATAAATAATTTACATGTTGCAAATACTCACGAATATTACAAAAAGAGGTGCAGAGTGATTCAGAAAGTCTTCAGCCACTTTCGATAAAATGAGTGGGTAATAGAACATATAGAACTGGTTCCGAAACAAGATTTTAAGGAGAGTAATGTAATACACAATTGCACCTCACTAAGTGTGTTTACCTTAGACTTTGTAAAAATCTAGACCAAGTGTGCGGAACATCCGATTAAACCACTTTTTAAGTCAACCTAGGTTTATACATACGAATATACATATACTCTCGCCATTAGTTCCCATTGGGGTAGGCAGAGCTTTAGAATAATAATTCTTCAGCCGCTTTTGGAGTGAGGAAAATATAGATGTAAAAGAATCGGTGTCAGGTCTCCTGCCGCATCGCCAAAAAATCGCTTCAATAGCCCCAAAACCCTGAGTTGCTGTGTAGTGTCGGCTTAGAATAGCACTACCACATTTCTACCCGTGGGTGATCGTAAAATATATCAATATTAACCAAAAGCCAAAGCAAAACCTCCACTTCTTAACAGAAAATAGACCAAAGTGAAAAGGGACCGATTTATTGTAATAAGTAGAAGTAATGTCGGCAATTCATACAGCGGCGCGCCCCTGGCAATATCACGGCGTTATTCACACCTGCTATTTTAATTTCACTCCCCCGTTTGCTCCTGATAACACTGACATTCCGACCTCTCATTGTGTTTCTGCAATCATCTTTAGAACACAGGTTAATGAAAATATGAGCTGGGTAGTGTTGGCTTGCAATGGCATTAACTTATTTCCTCTGGGTGTAGAAAGAGTCTGGTGATCATGTAAAACCTTTATTTTACAATCTTTTCCCGACTCAAGTACCAAAAGTGGCTGAGGAATTTCGTATTTCTCTTTTTGGGATTTATAGCTGTAAAAATATGTATTTAAGTGAACAAGACTCAAGATTTCATAAATTTTATAAAGTTCGAATTAACTGGTCTATGAATTTTTAATTTGAAAACGTCTTTACAAAGACGGTAGGCCGAACCGAAGTTAGAAGATTAAAAGAGTGTATGAGACATATCATGAAAGTAAGGGAACGAATTATTATATTTTGTGATTGTACACAAAATACCTAACTTCTATGACGACAATTTAGGTGACGATTTGGTGATTCCGTGTAGTGCCGGCTTAGAATATTACTACTCCTTTCTACCCACGGGTGTCGTAGCGTAAGAGGCAACTAAGGGGCCTTTTTAAGTGGTTTTCCCTGCTATCGACTTCCAAATGTGGCTGAGAAGCTTCTAGCACCGAAGCTCTGGCTACCCTTTTTTGGGATTTATGGCCGAGAGTATATAAATGTATATATAGCATATAATATAGTTAGCATGAATCCCTTCCGTTAGGGCCGCCATATATAGTCAGTTTTAAGTAGCTCATAATTTCTCAGTTATTTATGTTACGTTATAGTATAATGGGCGCCTACTGAAATACCTGCGTATGGGAGAATCATCAGTCTAGATGCTTGTTTCTTGCATACACATGGTGAGTTGGTGCCTTATTGGTACAAAACTTATTATTATCTTCATTAAAATTTGTAAATTGTCCATTGTCAAAATGTATGTTCCAAATAAACGTTTTTCCTTCCTCTTCTTCTTCATAGCACAGCTCAGTGAAATGTGACAGCTATGAGCACCGTGACAGCGGCAGCTCGAAAAAAAAAAAAAAAAAAAGTCAAAAAGTTTATTTTTCAAAATAAAGTTAAATACTAACATTTTTTGAATGTCAAAGTTTTAAATTAATCGTTAATCCGTTGCTTCGGAAGGTGTTCGTAAAGAGAAGAAGCAACAAAGAAACTCTTTACATTCACATTTTTTCATTTTTTCAAAATATGGTTTGTACAATTTATAAACATGTTTTTACTTTACAAAAGATTTTCTATGCGACCAAACCAAACGCTAGTTTGACATAATTAAAATAAATTGTCCATCACAAAAACCAATCACATAACGTGAGAAGAAAAATCCTCACCAGACAATTATTCCTAGGAATAACGAGGGAAGATTTATAGCTTTACGGACATGGTCAGGTGCGCGTTGGGTCCTTGTCGTTTAAAAAATCTTGAACACTGTAGTAAGATTTCTTTAAAAGCATGGCTTTAATTGCCTTTTTAAAAGATGCCACAGGCAATTCCAATGTTTCAGAAGGGAGTTTATTGAACATTTTCAGGGATAGTCCCATAAAGGAGTTACTTACTTTATTAAGTCTCCACTTCGGTACGTTAAGTTTCTCCTTATTCCGAGTGTTAACAGTATGCCTATCACTAACTTTACTAAATTGGCCTATATTCTTTTTGGCATACATTAAATTCTCAAATATGTATTGGCAAGGGACAGTTAAAATGCCAATATCTTTAAATTTTTCGCGCAACGAATACCTCGACCTTAACATGTAAATAGATCGGATAGCTCGCTTTTGTAAGACAAAAACTTTATGAACATCAGCCGCTTTACCCCATAATAAAATACCGTACGACATAATACTATGAAAATAACTGAAATAAACAATGCGAGCTGTTTCTATGTCTGCTATTTCTCTAATCTTACGCACGGCATACGCTGCTGTGCTCAGCCTTTTAGAAAGTGTTAGTATATGGGGTCCCCATTGCAACTTAGAATCGATTATTATCCCTAGGAATTTTGTCTCTTTCACTAATTCTACTTTTTCACTGTCAATAACAATATTGGCGTCAACTTGCCTAACATTCGGTAAAGTAAATTTAATACATTTAGTTTTTTTTGGCATTCAGAACCAGGTTATTTACAGTAAACCAATGCAATACCAGTGAGATAGCTTTATTTACGTCGTCAAGAGATGTAGAGGATCTCGCTACATTAAATATTAAAGATGTGTCATCTGCAAACATAACTATCTCAGAATACTTTTGTACCATAAATGGTAAATCATTAATATAAATCAGAAACAGTAATGGGCCAAGTATAGAACCTTGAGGAACGCCCATCTCTATTTCCGATCCTTTCGACGTGGTTCCATTAATATCTACCTTTAAAGTTCTTTTATCAAGATATGATGCCATTAATTTCAGTGCTTGCTCGTCAAAACCGTAATATTTAAGTTTAGTCAACGCTATTTCCTTTTTTACACAATCAAAAGCTTTTGTGAGGTCACAAAATATACCTAACGCATCCCGGGAGTTTTCCCATGAATTAAATATATGTTTCATTAGTGACACTCCTGCATCTACAGTAGACCTACTTTTAGTAAAACCATATTGCTCGTCATGGAATATTTTATTTTTATTGAAATATGAAAGCATTTGGTTGGACATGATTTTCTCGAAAACCTTACTGAGAACTGGTAAAATAGAAATAGGCCTATAGTTGGTAAAGTCCTGACTATCTCCTGATTTATGTAGTGGGATGAGCCTACTTAACTTCATACAGTCTGGAAATTCTCCTATATCTATACATTTATTAAAAAGTATCGTTAAATGGGGAGCGATTATATTTATTATTCTGTTTATGACGAAAACTGACATTCCTGTTATGTCTTCGGTTTTTTTAAGACTAATGGTTTTAAAATTTTTAATTATATCATTATTGTCAACATACTTGAAAGAAAACTGTGCTGTTGTTTTGGTAACATTTTGTTCCAACAACTCAAGAGCTTTTTGGGGACATGAATTTAATTTCTCTGTTGTCTGAGTGGGGGTATTTATAAAATGATTTTCAAAAATGTCAGCAATTTGTGATCTTGACTGTATCAGTTCATTATCTAATAATAAATTGAGATCATGCGGGGACTTTAGTTTTCCAGTTTCACTGTTAATTATTTTCCAGACAGTCTTACTTTTGTTAGAAGAATTCTTAATTTTATGTTTTATGCATCTAGATTTAGCTTCACCACAAACTTTTTTGAAAATTTTTGAATAATTTCTGACATAAATAATAAAATCTTGGTTGAAGTTATAGGACTTTTCTCTATAAATGTTATACAGGTGATCTCTACTTATTCTAATTCCAGCGGTGGCCCATTCAGCAAAAGAGCATTTTGTATTACATAGTATTACCTTAGTTTTAAAGATTTTGTTAAATTCTGTTTTTAGCTTATTGATGAAAGAAAGACAATTCTCTAATGTTTCACTGCTTCTCATTGGGGGGCTGATGCTAGACCTAATATTATTTTCAAATAAGCTAAGTTTTTTTTCAGTTATCTGTCTACATACAATTGATTTTTTTTTTCAATGGTTAATTCTAAATTTATGAATGGTCCCTTGTGGTCTGAGGTAATGCTATCAAAAAGGAAGTGACCAGAGTAGTCACAATTGCAATAAATATTATCTAAACATGTTGCAGAGGTCGAGGTAATTCGGGTTGGCTCATTAAATACATTTAGAAGATTAAATGATTGAAAAAATGTTAAGATTCTCTCCTTTACTAGACCCTCACCTAATAAGTCAACATTGAAATCCCCACAAACTACAACCTCTCTGGAGCTGCGGGAAGCCATCCCCAAAGCATTCTCCATTGCTGCTTCAAAGATGTCATAGTTACCTTTGGGTGGGCGATATACACACAAAATTATATACTTGCTCAATTCAATGCATGAGATTTCTACATGTTGTTCAACAGAGAGTCTACAGATGTAAACTCGAGCTGTCTGGTCCATATATGTCAATAAGTTATTAACTGCTCCAGTGCATAGTGGCTCTATATGTATATGACAGCTCAGTGGGAAGAGAAGATAAATGTCACGCTAACAATATGGGTTCGATAATTGGGTCTACACTTTGTAAGTGAGACTACATTTATTGAGTCATATGTGTTAATACGACTTCTTGTGCATGAAAACTCGAAAGTGTATTATAATTTCGCACCAAAAATTGCGGATTCGAGTCCTGTTGTCCAAATTTTTCTTTCCTTAATTGATTATTCATTTGTGTTATAATAATGAACATTGGTAGCGACAAATGTGAGGAAACACCTGGCTGAGCTATCTTTTCACGCCAGGCCTATGGGCTATGTATGACCTATTCAACCTATCAAGGACCCCTCGGTATCTGTGATAAATAATCCAAAACCACACGTCGCTATAAAAACTCAAATAGCAATATGTTTCATCAATAGATTGAACGAGGTAACGCTAACAGCTGTTGTCAAACATCTTTACCCCATTAAGTAATTTGTGCACAATTATTACAAGTACAACCGCTCCATTTGAATTGGTATGTCACGGTGCAAGCCATCAATCAGGCTTTCTACTAAACGGCCGGGTGCTCGCCTCGCCTCGCGTGCTTTGTTCATTAATACACAAAGGCTTTATGCCTGTGACACGGTGGCTGTAACATGATGGATATGTTAGGTAAACTCTAACTATATCACGTAGTTTACATGCATATACTCACGGCTATAAATCCCTAAAAGGGGCAGCCAGAGCTAAGGAATTGAAAATTCCTCAGCCACTTTTGGAAAGTTGAGTGGGGAAATGATGGTAAAATAAAGGTTGTTGGTGATGGGTCTCCAACCGCATCGCCCAAAAATCCCATAAAAGCCCCAATACCGTTAGTCGCCTCTTACACCCACCGGAAGAAATGGGGTAGTGCTATTCTAAGCCGAAACTACACAGCACTACGCAGTAGTTTAATAATCTGAAAAGTGGTAAATACGATCACATTTACAAGATCTAATACTTCAGTTTGAAAGACCATCAAGTTATTCGTTGTTCAAGCACAATATGACATATTCAGGTTAATGTTACGGGTATTACAGATGATATTGTTTTGATAGCTATACATGTGCTATTCTAAGCCGTGTAGTGCCGGCTTAGAATAGCACTACCTCATTTCTTCCGGTGGGTGTACGTAAGAGGCGACTAACGGTATTGGGGCTTTTAAGAGATTTTTGGGCGATGCGGTTGGAGACCCATCATCAAAAACCCTTATTTTACCACTTTTCCCCACTCAACTTACCAAAAGTGGCTGAGAAATTGCTAGTTCCTTTGCTCTGGCTACCCCTTCTAGGGATTTATAGCCGTGAATATATGTATGTATGTATGTACCTATACATGACAATTTATATTGTTTTACTCTTTGGAAATATGTATGTCCTATATATGACATTAAGGTTTGTAAAATCATCAGTTGCTGTTGTAACTGTTTTACTAAATATAGATTTTTGTGTCTAATTGTTATTTCTTCTGTCTGCTATTGGTATATTTAAATTTGTTTTACGAACTACACGTTCTGCTGAAAAATAATGAATGAAAATGCTGATTACTCTAATATTATCAATACATAGTATAAAACAAAGTCGCTTTCGCTGTATGTCCGTATGTATGCTTAGATCTTTAAAACTACGCAACGGATTTTGATGCGGTTTTTTTTAATAGATAGAGTGATTCTTAAGGAAGGTTTGTATGTATAATAAATGCATAATATAGTAGAGGAACACTGATAAATTTAAAGATTTCTAATGTGATGTCGTAAATAAGCACGTCTTTTTGCGCTTATATTGCAAACGCTGGCTGAACCCTACGAGATAGACCAAAATAATGTACTACAGTATTGTTCACCTTGAAAAGTTCAACAAAAAAATCGGCGATGGTATATGTCTATCTCTTAGGGATAACCCAGCATAACCATTTTTATTCTTTACTAAAAAATGGTTATTTACGAAGTGATTTTAAACAATACAGCATTAATCCTTATCCAATTAAGTACCTTAAATAAATTGTGCATTTATTATAGATCAATATGCTTTTTACAGCATGTAATTTAAGTGAATATTACCGAAGATATTACAAATTTAAAATGCAGGGTCGTAGTTGTTTGCGCTGGGCGGCGCGTGCCTATAAATAGCGCGTCTATGATTTGCAGCGATCGCACGCGTTTATCGGAGCTCTCTAGCGAGGAAAATATCAAGAAATAATTAAACTGAATAGAATAAGTATCTTTCGTTGTTGATTATCTTTTAATTTTTATTATTATTATTATATTAGTAGTATTGTAAGTACATTAGGTTAGATAGGATTAGCTTAAAACCATATTTCTTGGTATTTCTTCCATTAAGACTTTGATTTGAATTTAGAGTTAAGACAATTTAGTATTAGGGCGAGCATTTTCAATTATTGAAAATTATAGTTAAGTTCATAGAAGAACTGAATAGAATAGGTATATTTTGTTGTTGATAATCTTTTGTTTTTAGTCGAACGAATAGTAAGTAAATATTTTTTACTCCAGCACTAACCAAAAGGACATTCTGTAGTAGGTATATTTTGCATTGCACCCGTGCGAAGCCGGGGCGGGTCGCTAGTGTAATATAAGTACATACGCATAAAGTAACTTATCTTTCAGTATGACATGTAAACAGTAAAATTCTTGTATCGTAAACAAACAAAAAACATTATTGCAGTACTTTAGTCATAATATACAACCATCCGCAGGAGGAAATTCCAATAAAACCCGAATCCTGTTGAGGTATTGCATCCTGTTACCTTGTTTCTCGCAAGATTGACATCTAATATACAAAATATTCGGGGCACGTTATTATAATAAAAAGCGGCGCAATATTTTGAAACATATTTTGCACATAAATTGGTTTTTGCGAGCGAACGCGCGTCTAATGTGTTCGGATTAAGCTGAAAACGCGTGTCGTTATCGTAAACAAGGGACTCGCAAAGTCAATTAACCTAAGATACCTATAATAATGGGGAGTCCTCATAATGCCTAATATTTTTATACGGAGGCGGGGAGCAAGATAACAAACACATAAATACAGTCGGTAACGACATAAGCCGACGTCATCTGGGGCGAGCTAATATTATGGGCATCTAGCGAAATGTCCCATTTGTGCAGATGCGCTGTGACATGGGAAATGGATCTTTATTGCGAGGGTGATAAGGGTGGTAATTTTGAGGCATTTTGTTTGGGAAAGGAATTTGTAGGAAGCGCTGAGTTGGATTATGTATGGTTACAGTTTATGCTTATCCTCTACGACAAATCATTAGTTCGCTTCGAGGCAGTGACGTCATGCTATTTCTACTCTCTTAATGGTACTGCAACATGTCTCTAACCTTTTATTTCTTGTCATAACTTCCATTCGTTTTTGTAAAAAAAGAGCGAAATTATTCTTATATTTTATACCGACTTCAGACTATACAGGAGATTCCCGATTTCAACCGTTTATTTTGTGTATAAAATATGTTTTTTGACGACAAATAGATTAAACTTAAGAGGTTTTAGTTAGCAATATAATAGTATTAACCAAAAGTCACACATTAATAAGAGCTTTTAGATGCTTATTTGTGGAGCAATATATTTATTATTATAGTTTTATTAGTGTTTAGTGGATCGCTGATGTAGGAGTTTAGACTGCCAAACTCAAGTGGACCTGGGCCGGACACGTCTGTCGAATGCATCCGGAAAAATGGGCTAAAACAGCCACTGAATGGGTGCCTACAGATGGACACCGGCGTAGGGGAAGGCCTAGGAGGAGATGGAAGGATGACCTGGACAGGTTTGATCCAGGGTGGTGGTGTACAGCCTCAGACAGAGATGTGTGGGCTCAAAATTGTGAGGCCTTTGCCCAGCAGTGAGAAATGAATCAGGCTTTTTTTTTATAATTAAAAAAAAGTGTTTAGTGTCTACTTAAAATTACACTATCTTATACCCTTTGGCTTCGGCACTATTAGGGTTTTAGGAGATTTCAAATAATTTGTAGTTCATGTGACCTGTCATCCACCATTCCTTATTTAATTTTAATATTTCTTCTTCCACACCTTTCTAAATTATAGAAAAGGGGATTCTATTAGAATTTCTAATATTATCCCCTCTGAACTATGAAAAGCATCTGAAGTTTCTAATTTTGTAGCTCTGGCTACCCCTTCGTGGCTAAAACAAGACAAGTGTGAAATTGTTATTTACATTCCCTTCCACAGAGGCGTATATAACCCTGAAGTATTGATGCCTTCATAAATGATTTATTTTTACGAATATGAAATAATCAGTAGTTACACGGTACCATACGTAACTCAAGGAGTGAGAGATCGAAAATGCTATCATTAAATTATTTCATCCATCACCAACGAACTTTATTTTACCATCTTTTCCCCACGCAACTTCCAAAATTGGATGAGAAATTTCTAATTGCCTAGCTCTGTCTACGCCTTCAAGGGATTTATAGCCGTGAGTATATGTAGGTATGTATGTATGTTAGTTATTAAAATATAAAAGCACTTTAAAACAAAAGCAGATAGAAGATAAGTAATAACATAACATAACATAAACGTTCACGCCGAATATCCCCGAAGGGGTTGGCAGAGGTGCTAATACTTCTGGATATCACGTGACTTTGTCACCTGGTGTTCAGAGTACCCACGTTTTGCATGGACAGTGTACTCACGTGATGAGGGCAGGCCTATCGCCGTTTTGTACGAATACACTGTCACATGACTAAGTACAACTCAGCCATGTGGGTTTCCTCACGATGTTTTCCCTCACCGTTAACAACCATGATAAATTAAGATTGGAAGTTTGGAAGATAAGTATTTTCTGTATTTTCTGTACACATTATACAGAACGATATAATTCGAATTCCCAATATCGACCCCGTTCAGGACGGAGAAATTGGAAATGCTTTTCCAAAAACCCATTGATATTTCAGTAAATAATAAAATAGAAACATATTTGAAATTTCAATAAATAATAAAAAAGAATAAGCCACACTTTCACGTG
The DNA here is from genome assembly GCA_963576735.1 of Bedellia somnulentella. Lineage (NCBI taxonomy): Eukaryota > Metazoa > Arthropoda > Insecta > Lepidoptera > Bedelliidae > Bedellia > Bedellia somnulentella. The sequence continues at coordinate 62,146 of OY755186.1, forward strand.
CATGATATCTTCGTACAGTATTACTAAACTAGTAAACTTATGGCAATAAATCTCTTGAAGGGGAAGCCAGAGCTAAGGAATTTGAAATTCCTTAGCCACTTTTGCATCTTGTTCTCATTAGCGTTATTTAACTTTGGTGTACGAATGACTCAATAAAACTCGGACTCCAGTGCCTGCACACCACCTGTATAGTGTACTCTCATTGTATTCAAATATACAAATAATATATACATATACTCACTGCAGGTAGCAAGATCTTCCGAATTGAAAATTCATCAGCATTTTTTGGAAGTTCCGTGTAGCAAAACTAAAAAATGTTATAGTTGCTGAGTCTCAAACTGCATCGCTTAAAAAACACTTATAAAACCCCAATACCCTATGTCACGTCTTACGCCTTACGTGGCTGTTTAGTGCCGGCTTAGAACAGCACTACCCCATTTCTTCCGGTGGGTGTACGTAAGAGGCGACTAACGGTATTGAGGCTTTTAAGGGATTTTTGGGCGATGCGGTTGGAGACCCATCACCAACAACCTTTATTTCACCATTTTTTCCCCACGAAACTTCCAAAAGTGGATGAGGAGTTTTTAATTCCCTAGCTCTGGCTACCCCTTTAAGGGATTTATAGCCGTGAGTATATGTATGTATGTATGTACGTCTTACGAATACCCGCGGGAAGAAATGGGGTAATGCTATTCTAGGTCGACACTACACAGCGATTTGGAGAATAAAATAAAAAATTACAATATTCCATAATATTCAGTAGTTTTTACTCTGTCTCCCTTCGTACATGTCTTTTTTTATTGTACTTTTAACACATCGTGTCTATGTAATGTCGGCTTAGATAAGCATTACATTTCCCCACGGGTTTTGTTAGAGGCAACTTAGGGTGTTTGGGTGTTTTAAGTGAATGCTAGACTGTTTAGCTGGCGACCCATCATCAATAATCTTTTATTTTACTATCTTTTTCCACTCAAAAGTGGCTGCGGAATTTCTGATCTAAATATCTGGCTTCCTCTTTTTAGCGTGTATTTTAATGCTTGTTTAATACTTGTGCTTTTGCTGTGTAGTGTCGGCTTAGAATAACACTACCCCATTTCTGCCGTGGGTGTTCGTAAGAGGCGACTAACGGTATTGGGACTTTTTAAGGGATTTTTGGGCGATGCGGTTGGAGACCCATCACCAACAACCTTTATTTTACCATCTTTTCCCCACGCAACTTTCCAAAAGTGGCTGAGGAACTTCTAGTTCCTTAGCTCTGGCTACCCCTTCTAGGGATTTATAGCCGTGAGTATATGTATGTATGTATGTATGTATTTTAATACACTTATACGAAACGAGCTAGGAAACAAATGTATAATATCACCGATTATATTTAATTAGTAGAGACATCTTGGCGAACGCAATAAAATACGGGACATAGGTGTAAGTGGGAGTGTCCCCGTGAGTTATGGGGCCAAGGGACAGTTTGGGGAAGGCCCTACGTAGGGGTTGGGACAAGGGAAGCTTGTAACGGACACTTACCACTATCGGTCGCCAGGGAGGATGATTTACCGGAAATTATCTAGAGCGTAGTTTTATCTCGTTTTGTTTTGCGGTGTTTGTGAGAGTAAATTGATTTTGCTTAGTTTTGCCAATGGATAATATGAATACTAGTAGTTAGTAAGCGACCAAACCATCAACTCTATACAAATTTAGCTGAACCGGCTCGTTGTTTTGCCACACATATTTCTAGGGAGTTTCAAGTCGATAAAATAAAAAAAATAATTAAGGGGTGTACAACCGTTATCACTTAGTAGTGTAAAAATAGTTTAAAACATATACATATACTTACGGCTATAATACATACATATACTTACGGCTATAGATCCCTAAAAGGCTTTTGGGCGATGCGGTTGGAGACCCATCACCAACAACCTTTATTCTTCCATCTTTTCCCCACTCAACTTCCACAAGTGGCTGAGGAATTTATAATTTCTCAGCTCTGGCTACCCCTTTTAGGGATTTATAGTTAAAAATCTATTATTAATTGTATATATAATAATATTTAAATTGGTTCAGCCGGTTTGGAGGAGTTTGATGACAAACACTGTGACACGTGAATTTTAATTATCTATTGTAATATTATAAGTTGAAGAATTTTTTGCTTGAACACGCTAAACTCATGAGTTAACCACTAAACCGATTTGAAAAATGTTTTCAGTGTTAGGTAACCCATTTTTAAGGAAGGCTATTCATTGGTTTTGTATCACTCTTCCAAAACAGAATTAGGTCAACAAAACTAAATAATAAATACTTTATCCGCCATTCATCTTTTATTCAACATATTTTCATCACTCTGAACATAAAAGTATACGAAACTTAATTATTTAACGTTACTTACAAACTAAGGAATCGTTCTAGCATGTTTTTGTTATAAGTTTTAATGTTTTTCTTCCATAACTTATGAACCAATGTCTTCAATTATTTCAATCTTAATACCATTGGTAATATCGGTATCGGTATCTTCCGGTTCATAGGTCCTTCTTACTAGTTTAGCATTGTCTTCTAATTTTCCCAATCGCAAACTTATCAGAATACTATTGATGATTCTCTTTGCTTTCAGTGCTGCTGTGGGGTGTGACAATCTTAGTTCTGAAGCCACGTATTGTCCATAAATATCAAATTCATCTTTATCATCACGAGCATGACGATTTCCCACGTATGTGTCAGATTGGTAAGTAGGATCAACCATTCGTCTCTTTTTAGCAATTCGTTGTCTTTGAGATATTTCAAGGCGGTCATTTAGCATTGAGCTATGGTTTGGTTCAGTTCGGGGTCTTGGGTTAAAGACTCCTGAAGTCTCGATAGTGTTCAAAGGGTCATGATTAGTCTGAAAGCTGACTTCCAAAAATCTAGATTTGTCAACGTGTGAGGTTTGTGGTATTGAGGATTGCTGCGGCTCAGATGAGGGTCGAGGTGGAATGAACTGGATTAAATCTGAAGAGTTCGAATTTTCTGAACAAACAGAACTCGTTTCTGTGGCCTGTAAAAGAAAATATGAAATTAGATTTAATTCGGAAAAAAATAACTTAATCATTGAGGTCGTCGGAAGAAGTTAAGTATGTAAATGGTGCTTTGAAAATTTAAAATATTTCATGCGAGCTGATCTGAATCGGACATCTGTTTTAATATAAAACTGACAAAAAACAGACTATTTAAAAAAAAACTTTCGCGACTTCACTATTTATGTTAGTAAATTATATAGGTAAGTTTGATGTACAATTCTGCAGATCAGTCTGTTTTGGATTAAAATATATTGTTTTAAATAAAAGTCATGAGATGAAAAACCTTGGAAAGTAAGTTGATGAGAGTATGGCCTTTATTTAGTTATTAAGATTAATGACAGCCAGGAAAACCGCCCAGAAAATCCATATGGCTGAGTTATACATACATTGTCACATGTGACTTGTGACAATATATGTATAACTCATGTCACAATGTATTCGTACAAAACGGCAATAAGGCTCCCCATTCCAAGTTATTACCACTGAGAAGCAGACGAAATATTATATGATATGTTCCCGTTCATGTGATCGCTTTTGCCCAATTACCTTTTCATTGATTAAGCTGTTGATCATGATCACAGATATACGAATTAATTTTATAATTCGCCTAGCCATACAAAATTGTATTTGTTACGAAACTCGTAAGTTGATTTTTTTATGAATTTAATTTTCATGGTTTGAAAAGAGGTGATATAATTTGAAATTATTAAATAAAATAACTAAAACTCAAAACGGTAACAAGAAACAGTAGAAAGAACAAAACAAAGCCATAACACAAAGCCATTATATTTAAATTTCAATAGAAAATCTTGTTGAATAAGATAAAGTGACATTTTCAAGCTGGTTCCGCTGATAGCATTTCTCCAGAAGGTTGCATCAAGTCAGTGATTTCCGAGATGAGATGTCTCATTGAAATATCTTTATGAAATATTGTGATCATTACCGCGGCAGGTGACGTCACAACCGCAACATTGGATGGTGCAAATGATTTCGACAAAAGAGCCCGAGATATGGGAAATGTAGCTTTGCGAGTGAGTTATAGGTGCGAAAGTCGTAGAGGAAGTGTGAGGTCGCGCTTTGGCTGCAGCGAGTGAAATATCGTTAAAGGGTCCCAAATAAATTGTAGCCGACGATGTTCAGCGGTCGAGGTGCCACAGGGAAGCGTGTAGGGGCCGCTTTCCTTTGTTAAGTCTATCAACATTGTATTTATACCTTGACTCTTTTATTTATAGCGTCAACCTTTATTAAGCTTGTTAATTACATTTGAATTTTACTTTTCATTTTATATACATACATACATTTACTCACGACCATAAATCCCAAAAAGGGGTAGCCAGAACTTCAGAGCTACAAACTCTTCAGCCATATTTGGAAGTTGATAGGGGACAAGAAGGTAGAAAATGGCAATAAGGCTTGGTGATGGGTCTTCAACCGCATCGCCCAAAAACCACTCAAAAAGCCCCATACCTTAGTCGCCTCTTACGACACCCGTGGGTAGAAAAGGGTGATATTCTAAGCCGGCACTACACGGCAATTATATATTTTAAACATAAAAAGAATTAGGTAAGTAGGGTATTTCACGTTGCAGAAATCATAATCTTGCATTTTTAATTGAAAAATAAAAAAATAACAGCACTATGACTCTGTTTAAAATGCGTTAGCCGCAGCTTGAACATTAGAAATTTCTTAGCCACTTTTATAAGTTTTTAAGGAAAAGATGGTAAATTTGTTGATGATGATGGATCTATTACCATATCGTCCAAAAATCACTAAAAGGCCCCATAACCCTAAGTAGGTTAGTGTTATTCTGAACCACTTCACAGCAGACATATTTTATGTAGAATGTTTATAATGATATATAAAATGGTACGAGAAACATTTTAGAACTTTTGACGTTATACTTAGTTACAGGACTAAAACTAAAGGCACGTTGTTTTACATAATTCCCTGCTATAGAATGAAAACTGTGTACACAACTTACTTAACTATACACTAGTTAGTTACTGTTACTTAGTAAAGAAAAATAAAATCAAGCAATAAGCAACGAAGTCCTCCTTTCATCAAAATAAATAGAAGTAATAAGATATTAATTAAAGCATTCGCCAGGCGGCCTGCGGGGAGGTAGCGGTGCGGGGGGAGGACAAGTCACAAAGCGACCTCCACCTATTGAAAATTATTGCAATATTTGTTCACTCCTCTCGACTCGAACCAATTTCGGACATCCTTTCACTCCGCACCGGAAAAATGCTTTTTCCTTTCCCCTGATTTTCTTTCGGCTTTTTTATTTATGAAAACGTATTTTGTCTTTGTCACCAGTCGGTTTATTGTCGCCTTCGTGTTATTGCAATTGAATATAAATAAATACACACAGCAGGCAGAGCCTTTTCAATCACCGAGATATTTGTTTGGGAAACTGGATTCGTGATTGAGTTATTTCTCATTTTGCTTTATTATTTAAATTGTATTTTTATTCGTGGTTCGAATCAAGTCTGTAGAATGTTTACGTTTATGTCACTGTGGCCGTGTTTTCAAATTCTGTCGAAATCGCATCAACTAGCCTGATATTTTTCGTGTACCGTGTAGAACCGACTTAGAATGTCACTACCCAAACGGTAAACAAATCAATAATGATATACTTACGTATAAATGTACAGCTTGGTTTTTTCATTGTCCTTTCCTTTATTATTTATTTATTTTGCTTCAAATGTGGCAGACACAGATTTTTTGTTTATATATTATTCAGTTATGTGTAGTGTAGTGTAGGCCCTAACTGAAAACCAGTGTTTTGCCACTTGGAAATATCAAGCGCTGAGTTAGGACCTAGTTTGTGTTACCATAGCACTAATCTTTAGGTCAAAAATATTGTTGCTTCACTTTTCGTATTGTTTTTTTATATTGTATGGTGTTATGTTAACATAAATAAACGAGTTATCTATCTATCTACCCTTTTCTACCTACGGGTGTTGTAAGATATGGGGCTTGGGATGGTACGATATGGTGTGGGGCTTTTTAAGTGATTTTGGGCGATTCGGTTGGAGTCCCATCACCAATGATACTTTATTACTACCAGCTTGTCCCCTATCAACTTCCAAATGTGGCTGAGAAGTTTCTAGGTCTAAAGCCTTACCTACCCCTTTATGGGAATTACGGTCGTGAGAATATAGGGGACGGGGTTGATAGGGGTGGTAGAAATGTAAATGGTCAACTTATGTTGTTATTTTAAAAAAAAAGGTTTTTTATTTGCTATCTTTGCTCTGTAATACGTTCTGTATTACATTGTTTTTTCTATTATTATTATACATTTTTTCATGTTTTTTTTTCCAATGTTGTTTGTGTCAATGCTTCTATTTTTCTTTTTATGTTTAACTGTATGTCTCTTGCTCATCAGTGCAGCGAATAAATGTCTCTCTTTCTTTCTCTAAATAAAGTGTTGGTGGTGATGGGTCTCCAATAGTGATTCTCGTATAGTCGAGCGGCGATTAAGAGTATTAAGGATTTTTAGTGATTTTTTAGCGGTGTGGCTGCGGACTCATGTATATATACTTTATTTTATCCATCTCTTCTCCAATAAATTCGAAGAGTGGGGTCGTGGAATGATTTCGTTTTGTTTTTCTTTCCTCACTCAATTCCAAACCTGCGGCTAAGTAATTTCTTATTCACATCTCTAGCAAAACATTTTTGGGTTTCTAGCCCTAAAAGTAGATGTGAGTGTACGTGCCTATCCATACACTTACATCTGTAAAATTTATTTCACATTGCTTGCGAGAAATAAATAAATGAATAAGTATATGACTCAAACTCAAACACTCGCGCCGTTTAACCCCGAAGGTGTTGGCAGAGGTACTAATACTTCTGAACATCTCGTGACATATATATCGTCGTTTTGTACGAATACGTCGTCACATGACAAAGTACAACTTAGCCATGTGGGTTTCCTCACGATGTTTTCCCTAACCGTTAACAAATATCATAAATTTACCACACATATGACATTAGAAAATACAAAATGGTGTAAATTTGTCCAATTTGTCTTTTCTAAAGTCGTATGTGTGGTTAATTTATCATGGTTGTTAACGGTGAGGGAAAACATCGTGATGAAACCCACATGGCTGAGTTGTACTTAGTCATGTGACAGTATATTCGTACAAAACGGCGATAGGCCTGCCCCCTATCACGTGAGTACACTGTCTAAGCAAAACGTGGGTACCTTCTCTGGACACTAGATGGCGCTGCCATGTGAGTTCAGAAATATTGGTACCTCTGCCAACCCCTTCGGGGATAAACGGCGTGAACGTTTATGTTATGTAAAATGGTGTAGGTCCTAGGTGGACTCGAACCCTCATCGTCTGCACGATAAGCGGCCTTTAACTTACAGAGCTCTCACGGTTACTAAAAGTATACCTCACAAGCCATGTACATCCCCACCAAGGGGCTCGAGCCTACCCAATATCGGGTATTAATTTTTTGTGAGTTTACCCCCCGGGGATCGAACCCGAGACCTCCGTACTTGAAGCCAAGCGCTTAACCGCGCGACCACAGAGGCAGTTTACTAAAAGTATATGAATGTACAATAATAAAAGTACCTTTGTCCTCGGTGTATCTGACACGTCGCAGTTGCTCTCGTTGAGAAATCCCATGAGATCGTAGTACCACAACGAGGGTTGGTACACGAAATCTTCGTTGTCTTTGATCGATTGTATCACCTGCAAGGAAGAATATTAATGATAAGCTGACGGTCCCGGCTACTATTACGGTAGTAGCCGTTAGTCTGCCAACCCGCAATTGGCCAGCGAGGTAGACTAAAGCCAAGTCACCCTATATAGGGTAGGCTCGAGCTCCTTGGTGGGGACGTATATGGGCTGTGAGGAATGGACTATGATAGGAAAATTTGTAGATCTGTGTTTAGTGGGGAGCACCACTGTCTCTCAACCAGAGACGCGTAGGTTCGAAAAAACGTTCACGCCGAATATCCCCGAAGGGGTTGGCAGAGGTACTAATACTTCTGAACATCACGTGACTTTGTCACCTGGTGTTCAGAGTACCCACGTTTTGCATGGACAGTATACTCACGTGATAGGGGGCAGGCCTATCAGCGTTTTGTACGAATACAACTGTCAATTGACTAAGTACAACTCAGCCATGTGGACATTGAATAATTGGGTTCGAGTACTGAGTTATCAATATTTTGAACTCCTAGAACAATATTTGTAACATCTAACATTTAAAACTAGAAATTGATTAATCGAAACAAAAAATGTATGTTGTACACATAAATAAAAGATGTTATTAAAGGAAAGAAAAATTTCGACACTGGCGGGGTTCAAACCCGCAAATATATTGAATAAAAAAATTTTCTTTCCTTTAATAACATCTTTTATTTATGAGTAATAATCCCCACATGAGGAATTCATGTCAAAAAACATCAAATTATGTATGTTATACAACTTAATAAATATTAATAAGCACCATTGGTTAAAAAAAAATGTCAAAAATTTTTGGTGTATAAGTACATATAAGCATAATGATATTATATAATGATATAAAACTGCAAATGTAACTTTATAACTTTTACTATAGATAAGAATCCATAGATTGGCATGTGACAAACGTCATAGTATAAACGTCAACAAAGGCAGGACCTCTCACGGACACGATAACGGCCTACAACGATTTACATTACGTATTTACGTCTTATTTACATTAATTCTGATATTTAAGTCTTAATCTTCACTTTGGTGATTTTTTTTATAAAGTTATCAATATTTAATAGCACATAATCTAAATCTTTGAATATCTTTGAAATCTAAAACATATTCTTTGGCAAACATACAACTTTAAGCCAAATATGTTCAAATTAAGATTGTAATATATATATATATTTTTTTTTGTTTACCGTTAGGGAAATCCTCATGGATCCCCCGTCGCTCGAGAGAGCGACGGGGGTATGTCGGACTCCTACCGACTAAAACCCCACCGGTTCGGTGCTGCTGGCCCTGCGGCCTGTGCGGCGTCACCATGACTTGTGTGCCGGGCGGCTGAAGGCCGCCCTGGCGCCGAAAAGGAGTGTACCTAAGCTAAGTCGGATAGGGTGAGTATAAAAATAAAATAGACTCTAGTTGAGTCTGGTGTGACTCTAAAATTAGTGTTAGGTTCTACGACCTCGCCGGCGGGGTCGGTGTCTGGAGTGATAGTGGTTGTTGGTGTGACCGCGAGCGCCGGTGGCCCCTGAGGCCTCGAGCTCGCGGGTGGTGTCGTCGTCGGGATCCGAGAGCACGCTACGTGGGCGTCGAATCCCGGCGTCCGAGAAAACGAGTAATCGAGTGAGGCTCGGAGTAAGGGGTTGGGGTGATCAGGGATCTTATCAAAGTATCTACGTGAGATTTGTTTGAAATGATCCCTGATAGTATTGAGTCCTAAGTCTCTGTGGAGATCATAGTTCCTAACATACCAAGGCGCCCCTACCGCCTTGCGCATGAACCTATTCTGTATCACCTGGAGGCGGTGTATCAAGCCCTCTCTGGCGTGTGCGAACGCAACACTACCGTACGAGAGGACCGAGCGTATACATGTTTTGTATAGTGTAACTTTGTGACGCAGTGGTAACTTACTGCGAGCACAAAGCATCGGTGATAGCCTATTCAGGACGAATGAGGCTTTGTTGCGTATGTATTTGATGTGGTGTGACCATGTAAGCCGGGGATCAAAGACAATACCGAGGTATTTGGTCTTTTTCACCCACGGAATAGGTGTACCGAAGAGTTGAACAGGCGGAGGCGGATCGTGTGAGGCGCCTCCCTTCCGAAAGAGCATGGCTGCGCTTTTGGAGGGATTAACCTCGATCCGCCACTTCCTGAACCACTCTCCGAGTTGTGTTACGGCTCGCTGAAGGCGAAGCCGTATGAAGTTGTGGTTGGGGTGACTCGTGTAGAGTAGTGTGTCGTCTGCAAAGAGTGCTAACTCCACCAGCGGTGTACGCGGGATGTCGTTAGTGTATATATTAAAGAGTGTGGGTGAGAGCGTAGAGCCCTGTGGGACTCCCGCGTGTATGGGGTGGTGTTGTGAGTGGGCGTCCTCCACTCTGAAGCGGAATCGGCGATCCGACAAGTAGTCGCGGACTATAGCCACGAGTTTGTCTGGCATACCGATCTGGTATAGCTTGTATAGCAGACCGTTATGCCAGACTTTGTCAAATGCCTTAGCCACGTCAAAGAAGACGGCGCCCGTCTGTTTGATGTATGTGTCATTGAATCCATCAAGCACATGCTCGGTAAAGCGATGTGCTTGTTGGACGCATGAGTGTTGAGCCCTGAACCCGAATTGTTCGTGTATCTGAATGCCGCTAGTGTGCAAGTAATGTCTGATCCTAGCGAGGATTAGTCGCTCATAGATCTTTCCTAACGAGCTTAATAGGCTGATAGGCCTATAGCTCGTGGGATCGGTGCGGAGCTTTCCGACTTTGAATATACCTATCACATCGGCATCTTTCCATGAGTCTGGAAAGATGCCGTGTATGAGTGATGTGTTAAGTATGATTGTGAGTAATATATATTTTTATTTTTTATTTGATTTTACTTAGAAGACTAACAGTCTAACTTATAAACTACTACATAAATATTTGTGTGCCAATTATAAATCTTCACCAATATTATTTTTTTACCAGTCTATACGAATTATTATAGATCTCAAACCAAAGTTTTAAATGCAAATATATTAAAAAAAAAATCTGCTATCATCATTATATTACTATTACTGTTAAAGTTTACGAATTGGCAAGAATAACCAATACGTGAATTTTTATCAATTTTAATAGGGCTAGTATGGAATCCGCCATACAAATGTCACGCACACCGTTGTCCTTTTTTGGGTCTCGCATGTCGTTTGTATTGCCAATCTACATATGTAAGTATAGCATACTAAATCTATGACTCTCACAAACATTATGAAAATCGAAGATAAGCTTACGTTTTGATTCCGAGCGTTATTTTATCGATGCTCTGTCGGTTAGAATAAGATAAAAGTAGACGAAATGTACGTGCGAACGAGATGACGAGCTGTTTTATACCACGCTATGTCTAGTAGGTCGCTCGTACTAGCTATGCAACCCGATTTTACATATTATTCTTCATGTCGCGCTCCGCTTACCTATACTTGCCACCACGAAATCCTTTACAAGCCGGTCGACTGGCAATTTTTGAAGATTAAGCTATGGAACCTTCAAAAGTAAAAAAAAAATATTTTTCATAATTAAGTTAAAACTTTAGGAAAAAAGTCAAACTATTATTTATAAATTTACTCATTAATCCTTTGCTTCGGAAGGTTTTCGTAAAGATAAGAAGTGATTAATAATATCTTTACATTCACGTTTCTTATTTTTTTTTCAATATATGGTATATAATTACTCTTAATTTCACAGGAGATTAACAGTGATTGAAGAAACCTTAGAAATTTAAAAGATTACACTATCCATGCGAAACTTGAATGGCCCCTTAGTATATAAATGAAAAGAATCCTTGATAGCTTATTGGAAAGACCGCCGCCGCTTCTTATGGTGAGTTGTTATGTCGTGAGTTCGAATTCAATCTCGGGCTTATTAATTAATTTATGAATGACATTAACGCTAAGGACAAACACTTCTTAACTTCGAATTAGTCATGTGACAGACTGTACAGAGCTGCGACAGACCTGCCCCCGACTCCCGACCCCACCTCATAAGTGCACCGTCCATGCAAAACATAAAACTCGGAAGTATTAATTAAAAAAACAGTCTAATTATAAAAAAAAATTAGAACTTTATACAACTTTGTTTTTTAAGTTTTAAAAATGTGCTGTTGGATATCTTAATAAAACAAAATGTTCGTTCTTCTTCTACAGCGTGAATATTGAAATTGAGTTCAGTAAAATAACAAGTACAAATTACTGAAGTGCGCATAGACTGTATTATATCTGACGTCATATGGTACACTGAGTGAAGTGAGCACATGAATGAATGAGCAGTGAAGTGAGTTGAGAGCGGGGCGAGGGGGTCGTCGAGGCGGGGCTAGGGGGGCGTCGGGGCGGAGGGAGGGGGGCAACGAGGCAGGGCGCGGGGGGAGGGCAACGACCGAAACATCGTGCGTGCATCGATTTGAATGTCTCACATTTTACTTTAATACATACTCACGGCTATAAATCTCTAGAAGAGGTAACCAAACCAGAGCTTAAAAATAAGAAATTCTTCTACCTCTTATGGAAAAGTAGGGAAAAGATTGTAAAATAATGATTGTTACTGATGGTTCTTCAACCGCGTCACCTCTTACAAACATCCATGGGAATAAGTTAGGTAGTGCTATTTTAAGTGCTCAAAAACTTTAGTTATGTATGTACCTTTTTGTGTTCCCTCATGTAATTAGTCCGCAAATTGTCGAATTTCTTCTTTACTGATTTTAAATCGGCATTTTCGTCGAATTTCCAGTATATCCTTAAGAGTTCTTCGTAGACCTGTTTCCTTGCCGCTTTGTTGGAGTACATCTTATGGTCTTTTTTCCACATGAAGTCCATAGTTTTATACTTTTGTATTAGTTCTGTTAGTATGTTTCTTTCTCGATGTTGCGACATATTTTTTTAATGGCGATTTTATCGAGAGGTGTCGTTATGTTGCCGGTTAGGTTTGTACTGAGCTGATGAGCTCCCTTCTCACTAAATATCGCCTTCCTTTCCCCTTTCCGTCTTTCCTCGACCCGGCGCGGCGTATCTGCCCTAACTGGCTTTGCAGCACGCTCGCTATCGTTTGCGATAAGAACTACTTGATACTTAGTGAGATTGTTATTGTAGAGATAATATGAATTGTGTAGTATCGGCTTAAAATTGTACTAACCAGTTTCGTGGCTCTCGCTTCCTCTTTTTTGTGATTTGTAGCCGTGAGTATAAGAAAAATATAAAAATAACTATATTGAATAACAACAATCCGAACAACGTTTGACTTAATTAATAATAAAATATTACAAAAAGACTATTATATGAATTTTATTTAATAAGTGTTTTTTTTACACACTAATGTCTAGTCACTAACCATTGTATAGTACTGTATATTACATACATCTTAAGAGGCGACTAAGGGTATTGGGGCTTTTTATTGGATTTTCGGGCGCCACCCATCGCCAAAAACCTTCATTTTTACCATCTCTTCCCCACTCAACTTCCAAAAGTGGATGAGGAATTTATAATTCCTTAGCTCTGGCTACTACTACTAAGTAAATATTATAGTATTATTTATAGTTATACTAGTATTATGATTTATTATTTATATATATACTTTCTGCTCGGGTCCGTGGCGTGACACAACACAATGGTTCTGACTGAAAATCAGTTTCAAAGGCTATGCCTTTAGTAAATGCTGAGTCAACATCCTTTTCTTTGCCTTTGAGGGACTTTAATTATGTATGTCTCTAAATGTTTTATTAATTATATTTAATTATTTTTTTTGTTTTGTTCTTTGTTAAAATTGTGTGTGTTTTTTGTACAAATTGTAATGTTTTATTGTTCCCTGAGGCAATGAATAAATGATATTTTTCTTACTTTCTAAATGGTAGAAATCCTCATATTATCAGCATAATGTATTATTCTTAATCCAAAATGGCTCACAAGAGAGAGAGTTTACATCCACATCGCTCCAACAAACCATCAACCAAACTAAAACTAACCTAGCCTATACTCAGGGTTATAAATCCCAAAAGGGGTAGGCAGACCTAATACTGTATGACGTCCGTGGCCAAGTGGATATGTGACTAGCTTCTTGGTCCGGGGGTTGCGGGTTCGATCGCCGCTGAGAGCAACATTTATGTAATGTGATGGGTTGTCTGGAAGAGATCGCTCTTAGTGATAAGACCGCCAGTTGTACTTTGGCTTTTGTACCGATATTATTTTTTTGTAATTGTTGTTTTTTTGTGATGTACAATAAAGAGTTTTATTATTATTATTATTAATAATAAGCATAAATGATTGTGTTTTAGTCATTTATGTTATTTACATAGTATAATATCATGTTAAACAGATCGTTGAGTTAGTATCCCATAATGCAAGTTCTACTTAATTTGGGACTGACTTGATCTGTGTAAAAATAATATCTTACAACCACCCAAACGGAGAGATAATATATTTATTTATGTGGGAGATCAACGATATTATAAATAACATTAATGTTACTGCGAAGCCAACACTACAAAACTATCGAGCAAAGTAGTGTTTTTGAAATTTTTAGTCATTATTTTTTTATATACATAGATACATAAATACATATACTCACGGCTATAAATCCCTAGAAGGGGTAGCCAGAGCTAAGGAATTAGAAATTCTTCAGCCACTTTTGGAAGTTGCGTTAGGGAAAGATGGTGAAATAAAGGTTGTTGGTGATGGGTCTCCAACCGCATCGCCCAAATATCCCTCAATAGCCCCAATACCGTTAGTCGCCTCTTACGTTCACCCACCGGAAGAAATAGGGAAGTGCTATTCTAAGCCGACACTACACAGCTCAATTTATTATTTTTATTCATTATTTCGTTATCTTTCTTGTAGTATTAACATACATCATTACTTTCAATGTGGGGATTATTTTACAACAATAAAATTAAGGAAAGAAAAATTTGGACACCAGCAAATCTTGAACTCGCGACGGAATAGATTTTAGCCATTAGTATAATTAAGCATATGTCACTGAATTATTACCTCCTTTAAAGAGGCTCTATACCTTATAAGGAGGTGTAGGAGGAAACAAGGCAGCGGTAATTACAAACGATGTTAATTAGGTGACTTCAGATTGAGTTATTGTGCACATTAACGTTTTGAAATTCCGAAAGGGTAAACTCGCTTTTGTGCTCCCGTTGTCTGTTCGCAACAAGGCTTTTGAGGTGTTCCGGAGATTTGGGAAATGATTTATAGGGGGTGGAATACTTGGTTATTACTTCCGGTGTACTTACGCTAAAGTTTTAGTGGAATAATAAGCCGTTGTATGGCTTGGAATTAATTTAAATATGTTTAATAGCAACCTTGATAATAACAGCTCAGAGTTAGGTATCCTGAATCGAGTCTACTTCAAACAATTATTTTTATTATTTCTTAAGTCATAAGAGTGATTAATTAATCTAAATAGTTAACGGTATCAGTAGTCATGTGATAGTGTATTAGTGAAAAACGGCGATTAGCCTGCCCCGTTTCACGTTAATCTATCAATGGCGCGAACCTACTCGGTGGTTGATCATGGGAATGTTTCAAGACTAGAAAAAATTATGTGAAAGAAGAAAGCAATATAAAAAGCGTAACATCCCATATTTGTGACGACGTCCGTAGCCGAGTGGATAAGGTGACAAGCTTCTCGGTTCGGAGGTGGCGGGTTCGTTCCCCGCTGAGAGCAACAGAGACAATAATGAAAGAAAATGATTGTTTCTTAGTATTGGATGTATATTATACAGTACAGGGTAATATTAAATACAGTCGAGTCGAGTTATTATTACATAATACAAATTATACTTAATTTGGGGCTAACTTGATCTGTGTAATATTTATTTAATACTAGTGGATCGTCCCAGCTTCGCACGGGTAGCGTTGTTTTTTTAAATATCTGAGGTTTCTTTCTTCAGTCACTGCTCAAGCATTGTGAAATTCAGCGCAATGTTTTCAATTTATTAAATTTATAGCACTCCCTAAACAGTGTAGTTTGGTGATTTTGAATGCGCTTTAATGAACGGTTCAGTATTTCCGCAAATTTTAGCAAATTTTGGAATAAAACGCTATGAAGTATTTATAACAATCTAAAAATAAATAATTACGTGATGTAGGATGCAACTACTGGCGCCATCTAGTATGTTATATGTAAATTAATTTGGTTTTGGTCACGGGCGCGATGGCTTATTTTATGTATAATTTCGGTGTTTGTCTACCGATTTCTATGATTCTTTTTTTATTGAATACACGACTTCTATGTAAGTTTAACCATTAAGGCTGCACACGCGACGGAAGCTTAATAAATGGAGTAACTTCTCCCGTTTTCCCAAAATTTCCCAAAATTCCCCTTTACTACTCTGCTGGAAAGTATACAAAAACCTGCGCAGGTATATGAAGAATAATTGTACCAAGTTTCGTTAAAATCCGTCGAGTAGTTTCTGTTTCCATAAGGAACATACAAACCGACAGACAGACAGACAGACAGACAGACAGACAGACAGACAGACAGACAGACAGACAGACAAAAATTTTACTGATTGCATTTTTGGCATCAGTATCGATCCCTAATCAACACCTGATGGTTATTTTGAAAATATATTTCATGTACAGAATTGACCTCTCTACAGATTTATTATAAGTATAGATATTTTAGTCGCCACTGAAGGGCTGAGGCCTACTCTGAATTGGGTGATTTTCCTATACTCCACCTCGCCACTACCGTGATCGCCCTCCGAAAATCCGTCATTTTTCCGATAATCAGGTGATTCAACCCTGAAATATCCAAACTGGGTTATTTCTTAATAATAGATTTTATCAGTTCACCTCCCGGGAATGGAGCCCGAGACATCCAGACTGTAAGCCGAAGCTCCTCCGCTATACCACAGAGGAGCCATATATATTAAGTTGTTGAACATATAGTAACTGCACATTGAGCTGACATAGGGTCAATATGAATATTCATAGCCCAGTGTAAGCACGACGGGTCCGCAGTACAGACCCCGGCATGAAACAGACCTCATAAATTACGAAACCCGTTCTCACAGGAATCATTTACTTATTCCTTGTGTGATTTATATCGCAGCTATGGACTTACTAGGGATGATATTATTTAGACTGACAACGTGTATAATTAATTTGCACGCTTAGCAAGCACTGTCAAAAAATCACTACCCAATATTAAATTTTTGTTCGGATTTAATTTTTAGTGATATGGCTGGAAATCCATCACCAGCAAGAATTTATTTAACCATCTTTTACTCATCTTTTTTCCAAAAGTGGATGACAAATTGATGATTCTAAACGAAACTACCTTTTGTATATATTGCTGTATGTTGGCATTGATGAGATACTAAGTGTTTTGGTATTTTGCAAACTGGATGCAAAAATTTAGTTTACGCGGGCATAGCACGGGCAGAAAGCAATAGTATTATAGATTGAAATACGGTGCCTTTACAGCTTTTTGACTTCATCTAAATTAAGACTGTCGTAATAATTCAGTTTTCAAATTTAGTCAATTGACAATAAGAACGTTAGCGTCCTAATTAGTTACATGTTCTAATTAACTTAATAGTTGAAATGGCGGTTAGACGCTTCAGTCAGTCATCTTTCGTCCGTCCCTGTAATAGGATGTGTTTAAATTCTCTATGTGCTATATGCGCGATTACATTTTAAATACAAAAACCATAAAATTTATCGAAACAGATGTTTTTATTATTGAATTAATTGTGTAAAACGACTTGTAAAACGGTTTTATTACTTTTGAATTAGTGGTATAGTACGATTTATTGAATGCTCTTATACACCATACTATCCAGTCTACAGTTATTCTTTCATCAAATAATTCTACCCAGTACTTACAGAACGGGATCATGCTTTAATATTTTTACGAATTAAATTAAATATTTTTTGCCTTAATTTTTTATTTATACAAAGACACAAGCAATTAGGTCTCATTGATATCCTTATAGCTTTTATATGTCACCACCAAGAAGTAAGAGCCTCTCGAGATTCATCCATACGTTTATTCTTGACAATTCAGAGGTTTGCATTTTTTACAGATTTATCCTTTGCCAGGTTGCGTAGTGATTGAATTTTATATAAAGTATAATACAAGCAATTTCGTAAACGTCCAACCGCATTCACCGTACACTTTCGACTAATAAAATAATAATTAGGTAAAATGTTATAAGAAGCTTCTATATTTAGAACTCAACTGAGAATTGCTAAAGAGCTTATTCCATTACACTTTGTCGTTTCTGAATTCAGACCTCCTTCGTAGTTGCTGCCGCAGACGCTTGTTATTCCACTACACAAGTTTGTCTACTTTTCAGAAGCCTAGCGTTCTGAACGTTATTCCACTAGTCTGAATTCAGATTCTGTGGCTTTCAGACGTCTTCATTCAGACAAATGGAATAAGCTCTTTAGTTAGAGATGCATGTATGACATTAACGCCCGATTTCTGAATTGAGTATTCAAGCTGAGAACGACTTAAGTATCGTTTTGTCTCATTCAGTTGTTAAGATTTCAATGCAACAGAACGATACTTAAGTTGTTCTCAGCTGGAATACTCAATTTAGAAATCGGTCGTAACAGTATTTATGTTGTCATTTAGGTTTTGCTTAAAGAGGATCAACATTCGTTACTTTATTACGTTACTAATGCAACCCAAGGAAAACGCTTTCTCTAAGATTTAATATAATTTATATTAGCAACAGAAGTTATTACACTTACCTTTCTTCTCTCTTTTCCGTAGAAGGTTCGCATATTATCAATTTTTTTCTTGATGCTCTTGGGTGTTGCTGAAGCGTCAATGTCTTTATAAATATCTGCCAACGCTTGAAATCCTTCAGCTCGCGCAGTTTTAACTGTATATTTTTTATGGTTCCTATCCCACAAGAAGGGCATTTCTTTGTATGCTTCTATCACTTTAGCGAGGAGTTGTTTTTCTGTACTTCTCCCCTTCGCCATTGTATTAAAATAAGCTATTACAATGCTTCAAACGCCAGTCAAATAAAATTGCAATTCAAAAACGCAATGTCAAAAAACAGACGAGGTAGCAAGTGAACACACGGCTTCGATCTGACTGAGTGAGTGAGGAAGACTAACTAGTGAGTCTCTTTTTAGTACAGAACACGTTTTCGCTCGACTAGCTGACTCACGTGCTTATTCCGTAGAATTCTTAATAGGACAGGCATCTAGTTAGTGAGAGAGTGGGGTTTTAGATATGTTAATATTTACGTAATTATTTAGTAACTTGGCTTGCCTATTATGTTTGTGGGTATCATTATCTTAAAAAGAGCCAAAAAATGTTTTATATGACGCAACTAATTACAAACAGGAAAATAAAATAAAAGGGAACCAATAAAACAACCGTTACATTATGCATATGCATATATTACAATATCTGAAATTATATTTAAGGAGGTTTCAAATCAACAATGCGGAGCAATGCTTGAATATTTCGATAAATATCTCAAACAACATTATAATACTTATTTATAAACTACAACATAAAAAAAACACGGTACTGAATATAAAGCAACTAAATAAATTATAAAGTTGATTAGACTACTACATTAGCTGGCCATAACTTTATTAAATCTCTTCCGAATCTCGATTAAATTTGCACAGAATAAGTACGCTTGGATGGAAGCGAGCGAATCCATTGACGTCATATCGGAGCGGGGATGGCGGCGCGCGGCGGCGGGGCGTGGCGGCCATCTTTGGCTTGGCTGCGCGCTGCGCGTCTGAATCTGACTGAATTAAGTTTTAGTAAGTTTGATAACGTTTCGTAGTTCGTACGTTACTTGCTTTTTATACTTAATCTTCACATTAAAAATAGCACTTCATTGTTTGTAATAGAAACTGTTGTCGCTTACAATCAATGTTAAGTATAATATAATCAAGTAAAATGCATTTTTTTTATATTAATTTCGTATGTGATACGTTTTATGTAATGTTAACTTAAAGATTTTAAAAGTATTGCTATTATTCCACTTGAGTAAATGTTATCGTAATTTAAATTACATATTAATTACTTAAATTTAGTAGCTTCTTATTACACCTTTACTAAATAACATTTAGGAACTGAATGAGCTGCGAGAGCGTGGCTATTGCGTTCCGTTCCAACATTTACGTAATTTATTTTGCTATTCTTTTAAGACGTCTGATTTTTGCTCTTAGAATCTAAGACTTAGATTGTATTACGGGCCGACCTATACTGAACCATAACAATCCTCTATACCCATTAGTTTCTAATATCTATTTCACTACTTTACTTCTATCAATCCAATAAAAAATACAAGTAGAATAAGCACTTAAAGTTGACATTTATTTCTATTGCTTCAATATTATTACAACCATTTCTTTCCTAAGCCACCAAATACTATTTAGGCAAGCAAATATGTTTACATCAACTTAATAATAAACAGAAACTAAAGTCTAACTAATCCCATCCCCTTTAACTAGATTAATATTTGATAGATAAAACTGGCGCTGAATAAGTACGCATGCTTCGGCCGCGTGCTAGTCTCCTGGCGCTCGTCGGTTTCTAATTAGCACTACTCTTACTCCTTGGCAAGTTTTTCTTTCGAAAGGATTGGTTGCTGCCCTGTAGCCTGTGCGGCTTTACCATGACTTTATGAGTGCCGGGCAGCTGAGGGCCGCCCTAGCGGGGCAAAGGAGTGTACCTAGGCTAAATCGGATAGATCTCTGGCAAGTTATAGTTCAAGTTCCATTTATAGGTTCCCCAGAGTCCGCAAATTTACGCTTGTTGCAGTCTCTTCGTCTGCTTATTACACTAACAATGATACCGTGCTCGGTCGAGTATACTACAAAGGTACACACATATACTCAGGGCTATAAATTCCTAGAAGGGGTAGCCGGAGCTTCAGAATTATAAATTCCTAAGCAACTTCTTCTCAATGCTCACAGCCTATAAATATCCCCACCAAGGAGCTCGAGCCTACCCTAAAGGATGATTTGGCTTTAGTCCACCACGCTGGCCATTTGCGGGTTGGCAGACTAACGACTAGGTACCTACCGTGATAGTAGCCGGGATCGAAGGGTTACCGTGCTCTCCGAAGTACGGAATCATCTTAATTTTCGGATAATCAGGTGATTCAAGCCTGAATTAACCCCAGGGGATCAAACCCGAACCTCTGTTCTTGAAGCTAAGTACTTAACCGTTGGGCCACGGAGGCAGTCAAGAAGCCACTTATGGAAGCTGAATGGGGGAAAGATGGTAATAATAAATGTTTTTGGTGACGTGTTTACCTCCTACGACAGTCATGGGTAAAAAAGGGTAGTGACATTCCAAGCCGGCACTACACGGCAAAAGGTAAACATAGACTATTGATTGCCAATTTGTACGATCCTGACAAACTCCTCAAGCTCCCTCCCTCCATTATTAAGGTTTGTTATCTATTCGTCGGTAGTTAATTTAATTAACATTTCGCTACAGCCCGAAAACATCGAAAATAGCGATACAAGGGGTAGGCAGTACAACGAACATAATTAACAGAGTGATTATGAGAACGCCTCCAATTGGAACAACAAAGGAGATGGCGATTAAATTAAGGCAGTGGAATGGAGGTTCTACCGTATTAGCGAATAGGGTTGGCACCTTCTGTTTTTGGAACAGGAATTGAAAGTGGAAATTCTAGTAAGGTTTAGAAAAAGTTAAAAGGATTTTGTTTAAACAAAATTAAGGTTAAAGCTGTGGCGTGTCTGTTTAGAATAGCACTATCCCATTTCTACCTGTGGGTGATCTTAAGAGGTGACTTAAGGTAAAGGGGCTTCTTAAGAGATTTTTGGGCGATGCGGTCGGAGACCCATCACCAACATCCTTAATTTTTCCTGGTAAATGCAATACAAAAGGTGAATGGCAAACGGGTCCTGACTGAAAATCAGTGTTATGAGTAAAACACACACCAATTAGCTGAGGTAGGACCATTTCATATTTTAAAAATGTATGATTTATTTATTACTTCACTTTGTTTGATTAATGTTTAATTCAAATGTAAAAAAATAATTCTTCTCTCTTTCTTTAATTAGAACGCGGGTCAGCCCTATATTAACAAGTAGGGTTGTGAAGTTTTAACTGGGTTGTTATGCACAGCCCTATTGTTGTTGTTTTACTGGAGTTTTTGATACCTTTTGGTTAGAGTTCATTATATGGTAATTTTTTTTATGGATTACGTTACGAATATTGTGATAAACTCAATTCAACTCAAACTCAAACGTTCATTCTGTATATCCCCGAAGGTGTTGGCAGAGGTACTAATTCTTCTAACATCACATGACATTGTCACCCAGTGTTCAGAGTACCCAAGGTTTTTTTGACATACACACATACATATAGTGTAGGGCCGTGTAGTGCCGGCTTGGAATGTCGCTACCCCTTTCTACCCACGGATGTCGTAAGAGGCGACTAAGGGTATTGGGGCTTTTTATTGGATTTTTGGGCGATGCAGTTGGAGACCCATCACCAAAAAACTTTATTTTTACCATCTTTTCCCCACTCAACTTCCAAAAGTGGCTGAGGAATTTATAATTCCTTAGCTCTGGCTACCCCTTCTAGGGAAATATAGCCGTGAGTATACGTATATGTATGTACATGCATATACTCACGGCTTCAAATTCCCTAAAAGGGGTAGCCAGAGCTTCAGAATACGGAATTTCTTAGCAACTTTTGGATGTTATGTGGGTAAAAGATCGTAAAATAAAGGCTCTTGGTAATCGGTTTCCGAACTGCATCGCCCAAAAATCATTATAAAACCCCAATACCCTTATTCACCATTTAAGAACACCCACGGCCAGTAATGTTGTAGTGCTATTCCAAGTCGACACTACACGGCTGTAGCCCTGGTTAGAAATATAATATACCTCTGCGATCCCTTCAGGAATAGGCTATTTGACTAAGTTTTGAAAACTATCTTACGGTGTTAATTTGTTTATAAGGAGCCCTAAAAAAATATTTTTCTGTCTTCATTTTAGCTATTTTATTAAAAAATCGAAAAAGAAAATGCAATATTCAAATGTGCCGCGAAAAGCGACTTTAAGTAATATGGCGGCTGTAGCACAAATGACGTCAATTCCGCAATAAACACCAATGAGCGAAGCGATACACAGTCTGTTTATGCGCGATCTACGTTATTATAGAAATAGCCAATCACGGTCGTTTTTAGTCACGTGACAGTTGCATCAAAAATACTTATTTTAGAAGACGGATTTTAGTGAAATAATGCAATATTTTTATCTCGCATTATTACATATTGCTCCAAAAAAGAAATATTCAGACTAATGAAATAAAAGAAACGTATATTTTTATTACAGTCAAATAGCCTATTCAGAGTTTGCAAACTATTTATTATCTCCAATGCAGCTATGTGTATTAACTTTTTTACCTACAAGGGTGCTGAAGCCACCGTTCTTGAGATGGTTTGCATGTTTGAGAAAGATAAATGGAGGAAAGTCATGACAGGTAGTTCCGAAAGCAATTTTGCGCGGTTTTTCTAAGGGTCCGCCACATAAAACGTGTGTGAAGTTTATAAATGGATAGAAGAAAACATCGACTTACACTTTTAGTTATGTTAAGTGCATTGAAATGGGGACGGAAAGTTAAAGATAGCTCAGTTTCGCGAGTTTTTTTTGGGCATTGTGTACGAGAATTGGCCTTGACCTCGTTTTTAAAACATACCCTTGATACATGATGTCTTTTATCAATTAAAAATATAAAAAAGGTATGTTTTAAAAACGAGTAGTAGCAGAGGTACTCACAGTTCTGAACATCACAATAAATATTTATCATTTAGTGTTCAGAGATACCACGTTTTGCTAGGTTAGTTAATACACGTGATAAAGGGGCAGGCCTTTTGCCGTTTTGTACGAATACACTTGACTGTCTTCTTACTAAGTACTCACCGATGAAAACCTTGATAGTGAGCCACACATTTGATTTAAGAGAAGATACATTGGTGTGAGTCCAAAGCATCAGGACCGATTGTTTTACCATGGCCATGGCCATGTTTAGTAAATGCAATAGAAATGAAAGAGCAAGTATTATAAATAGCTAACAAGCTGCGTAGGGTCGGCTTAGAATAGCGCAAACCCATTTCTACTCGAGGGTGTTCGTAAGAGGCGACAAAATTCGTAGGTAGGAAACGCAAATACTACTTAAACGTGTAAAATAAATAAAGGATAGAAGAATTTCGCACTGGCAGCCAATTGACACGGTAGCTCAGTTGGCAGAGCTTCGGGGCGTTTACCCGAGGTCGCGGGTTCGATCCCCGCCTGTGTCGAAATTTTTCTTTCCTTTATTTATTCTTTATTTATTAGTAATAATCCCCACATGAGGTTTTCATGAACAAAAAGATTTAAATTATGCGACAAAAGATGTTGGGGTCTTTTTATGTGATTGTGCGGCTATGCGGTTGCAGGCCCATTTCCATCACCAATAACCTTTATATTAAAATCTTTCCCCACTCAACTTCCAAAAGTGGCTGGAAAATTTCTTATTCCGATGCTCTGTCTACCTTTTCCAGGTATTTATAGACGTAAGTATGTATGTATGTATTATGAATGAGAGAAAGGTTTCTTTTAATTGGCAATTAATATCGATTCATCTGCCTACCCCAATGGGAACTAACGACGTATATTGGTAAGTGAGGAAGAGGAGTAAGTATCTATAGCTTCAGGTTTTAACCCCAGGTCGTAACATAAATATAAATATACAAGGTTTGAAATTGAATAGAAAAATACACCCAAAGTTTGTAATCCATCTTTGAAGTCGGTTAAAAACTTCCCCCTTTCTTAAAATATTCTAAAACTCTATTACAAGCATCCTTTGTAACAACAAAACCTATTATAACCAAACTCCCTTGTTTTGCCAATAACAGAAAATTTGATAATTAGCTGAAGGGCAATTGTTTACAGTTTCTGTCTACACCATCAAAAGAATTCGGCTGTAATTCAATTTGGGAGCGGAATTACTTTGATCCGTTCGGGCTCGGTCGCACTCCGTTGCATGATAAGGGCTGCTTTGAATTTAAATTTTATTGATTTAAATACAGTTACGGTAATATTCCGAAAATTGGTAGGAAGAGCTTCGGAATCAATAATTTTAAATACGTTTTACGCAATCCATACCTTCTCACGCTTCAGAACTAGAAATTACATACATACATACGTACATATTCTCACGCCGTTAGTTCCCATGAAACTAGAAATTACTTAGCCACTTTTGAAAGTAGGAGAAATTAAAAAGTAAAGTATGGTTGGTTAAGGGTCAACCATCATTTTAAGGCCCCAGAAAAATAGAGCCTTCTTTTACGGGACCCTCGGGAAGACATGTGGTATTGTAATTCTAAGCCGACACTCTACAAAGGTTGTCTGGAAAAGATGGCTTTTAGCGATAAGACCACCAATTGTACCTCACTGTAAACTGTTTGATCATATTATTACTTTTGTAAATTTGTGTTTGATGTGTAATAAAGAGTTTATCTATTCTATTCTATTCTATTCTACAATAAACTTTTATTTTTGTCAATATGCTTCTAATCATATTCCAATGGTAGCTAAATAATTGAATGATTCCAAAGCCTTGACTACCTACCCTTTTATAGTCATGAGTTAAGGTAGCAAGTGGTTGATAATTCATATCATAACTCTTCGATCCTATTTCATCAGTCTCCATTTGATACATCTGATTGTATTGTCAAGATCCATCTGTCCTAAATAAAACAATAATCGTAATCAGCAAATTTTGTAGCAGTATACATACATACACTCATTTAATCACGGCTATAAATCCCTAGACGGGGCAGCCAGAGTCTCGGAATAAGAAATTCTTCAGCCCCTGCAAGTTGATTGGGGAAAAGATTGTGAAGTTAATGGTTGTGGTAATGAGTCTCCGACCGCATAGCCCAAAATTCACTTAAATAGCCTATACTATTCTAAGCCGACACTACACGGCCAAACTATATATTACCGATACCTACTCTACTAAGTTTCTATGTGTATTATTTGTTACATACTACCAATCCATACAAAATCAACGTGCGTCTATATTATCGTATAAAACATCAATTCCCGCGAGTGAAGGGGTGGGACATTGAAAAATTGTGGACAAGTTCCCGTACAGAATGTAAATAGTGTTGTAGCGTGTATCGATAGTTGGTTATCGAGAGTCACGTGCCGCGTTCATCGGGTCACGTTCGTGTTCGTACGTGACGCGCCGCCATTTCAATGATGCTCAAAGAAACTGATGAATCACTCACGATATTGATACGAAATACTGATCTGAATTCACTGGGAATTTTGGAACAGGGTTTGTAGGCAGTTTCGGAAATTGGAACAGAAAATGGTTTATTTATTATTAAAGCATTCCTACTGCATATTTCTAACGGATAGCATAGATAGGTACAACTGGTCCAAGATATAAATGAATTTCACTAAAGACAGTTTATCCCCATTTGTAATTTTAATTACTGTGTATTTTGGGCTTAGAATAGCACTACCCTATTTCTTCCCCTGGGTGATCGTAAGGCGACCAAGGATATCAAGGCTTCTTTTTGAGTGATTTTTTGGCGATGTGGTTGAACACCCATCACCATGAACATTCATAATATAATCTTTCCCCACTTAACTTTCGAAAAGGCTGAAGGATTTTCTGTTTCTGAAGATATGGCTACCCCTTTTAATAATTTATATCCGTGAGTATTAGTGTATGTAAATAACTTTGTGCCAAAATTAAGAGTCGTTATTTTAACACGGAACCTATAATCACACTTACACCTTTAAACTTAACTAGAAAGTAGATAAACGAAGCTCCCCTATAGATACTAGAAAAACAAACAGGATAATAAAAAGTTATGAAAGTTCTTCGTTTACTTTTTAAAATAGTCCCCCAAGCCCCTAGCGGCCCCATAATGAGCGAATTTAAAAAGACGAGTCCTATTTTACCGTCGTGTAGAAATATGTTTAAAGTAAACGTCATTATGAGTGCCATTACCTTTAATATTCATGTACATCTGTCTACCACCGTACCACGCTTGAGGGGGTGTTGAAGTATCAACGAAATACAGCATGATACAAACATTTTGTTAAGTAAACTGTTTTTTAGGGCATATGTAAATATATTAGCCGTGTAGAGTTGGCTTAGAATAGCACTACCCCATTTCTTCCGGTGGGTGTACGTAAGAGGCGACTAACGGTATTGGGGCTTTTAAGGGTTTGTTGGGCGATGCGGTTGGAGACCCATCCCCAACAACCTTTATTTTACCATCTTTTCCCCACGCAACTTCCAAAAGTGGCTGAGGAATTTTTAATTCCTTAGCTCTGGCTACCCCTTATAGGGATTTATAGTCGTGAGTATATGTATGTATGAGTATATGTATGTAAATATATAAACTCACGACTAAAAATCCGTAGAAGCCAGTGCTTCAGAATAATTCGACTGATTTTGGAAGTTGAGTGGGAATTAGTTGTAAAATAAAGAAAATATATAGAAAGTGTTCATTTATGAATTTCCGAACATATATATTACTTCTTAAAACAAGTGGACCTTTAAATAAGAGTAAGTAGAAAAAAAAAACATTTTTATTTAAATAAAACGAAATGATACATAATACACCCATGAAAATAAATTACACAAAACAAGATTAGGGTAAGAAATTAAAAGTCTAAATAACAAATAACTAAATAAATCAAAATAAAGAGTAATTAAAAAACTATGATGATTAACATATAAATAAATATATTTATTCTTGATCAAGATCATGAAATGTAGCGAAATAACGGCTTAGAATAGTTATATATTTATTGACCTCTCCATTCAAAGGTTGTCTGGAAGAGATCGCTTTTAGTTATAAGACCGCCAATTGTACTTTTCTTAATTCAATCTGTGTATTTGTAAATGTTTTTCCATATTTGATGTGCAATAAAGAGTTTTCTATTCTATTCTATTACATACATACATACATACATACATATTCTTACGCCGTTAGTTCCCATTGGGGTAGGCAGAGACTATCGATCGCCACTTTGTACGATCCTGGCAAACTTCTCTAGCTTCATTCACATCCATCAATCTTTTCATACATGCTCTTTTATTCTTCGTACTTCGGATCTATTCTATTCTATTCTAATAGTGTAACATATTTCTTCCCGCGCTGGCCGTAAGAGGAGCATCAGCTCATTATAGTGTTAGGGGTTTTTAAGATGTTGTTGGGTAATGCAAGTGGGCGGGCTCTCATCACCTACACTGATAAACTTCGTGTTAACAATCCCTTCCCCACTCAACTTCTGAAAGTGACACAAGAATTTCTAAGTCTGTACCTCTGGCTACCTTTCTTTGGAGTTTATATCCGTGAGTATATGTATGTATTAAATATGATAATACGGCTGACAACCGCCCCGTATCACGTGCATGTGCGTGATATCGTGTCCCGGTGTTGTAATGCCAAACTCATCTCACTCCCTGTGCCGTAATGGAGCAATGTGCTTGGATGCTTGCAGCGCATTGTCGTAGGGATGAGACATGTATCATGTATCGATATTGTGAATCGGTTGTTTCGATACTGCGAATCGATTATATCGATACTGCCAACCGGTAACTAAAAGTACTCTATGATTTTGTATGGCAATGTTTATCACCTGATTATTCGAAAATAAAAATGATTCCTTGCTTCGCAGGGTTCCGGTTATTAACGGGATATTAATAGTTAATCTGCCAACCCACGCTTGGCCAGATTGATGGACTGTAACCAAATCAACCTACAGAGGGTAAACATGAGCCCCCGAGTAAGTAATTATATAACATACATACATACATATACTCACGGCTATATTTCCCTAGAAGGGGTAACCAGAGCTAAGGAATTATAAATTCCTCAGCCACTTTTGGAAGTTGAGTGGGGAAAAGATGGTAAAAATAAAGGTTTTTGGTGATGGGTCTCCATCCGCATCGCCCAAAAATCCAATAAAAAGCCCCAATACCCTTAGTCGACTCTTACGACACCCGTGGGTAGAAAGGGGTAGCGACATTCTAAGCCGGCACAACACGGCGCCTAATTACTAACTAATTATATAAGTTGAGAGGATACTTACATATTACACAAATGTAGTTAGCTAGAGTGTACAATTTAATAAATTGTGGTATGGGATACTTACTTATCGATATATTTAAAACATTACACGTAAGTATGCAAGGTAAAAAATCGATGTGTATAAAAATATAATGGTACCAGAACACAATTTTTAACCCATATTTTCACCTTACCCCTTACCCCATCTCTCATTCACGCTTATTGCATCCAACACAATCATCTCTGACGCCCCTTATCAGCCTGCGGCGATCAAGGAGGCTGTATTTACACTTCCCGCTCATCATTCGAGGGTTATGAGCATTGGGCGTTATGGCGACCCTCGAAGCCTTAATGCAAGTAAACACGCAGCCTTAATTGCAAACTACGTTCCTGTTTAGCGTGGAACGGATATTATTTCGTTTTAATTAACACGTTGTTTTTGTCACAATTATATTCTTTTACCCCATGTTTATTTGTTCGCATCACACAACAGGGAGGTAACATCAAAGAAAGAGAGAAATTTATTCACTGCTCCAGGGCATCACAATAATACAAAACAACACAAAATATATCAACTAAATTGTACTTATATCAAAAGAAAAATGTACACATATTACTTAAACTAAAACATAAACATAACATAACATAAACATAAACGTTCACGCCGAATATCCCCGAAGGGGTTGGCAGAGGTACTAATACTTCTGAACATCCCGTGACTTTTTCACCTGGTGTTCAGAGTACCCACGTTTTGTATGTTATACTAAAACAACATGGTAAGAAGGGAATTTATATGTTTAACATATTCACATGTAAAAGTCGATTTCAGTTATGCTCACTTAATTCTGCCCGTACTTATAATCACGCCGTTGTTCCCATTGGGGTAGCCAGAGACTATGGATCGCCACTTCGTACGATCCAAGCAAATCAGTTATAATCTATACTTATAATAAATCTGTAGAGAGGTCAATTCTGTACATTAAATATATTTTCAAAATAACTATCAGGGGGTGATTAGTGATCGATACTGATGCCAAAAATGCATCCAGTAAAATTTTTGTCTGTCTATCTGTCGGTTTGTATCTTCCTTGTTAAACTTGGCACAATTATTTTTTATACTCCTCTGCAGGTTACTTTTCAGCAAAGTAGTGAAGGGGAATTTTGGAAAATTTTGGAAGAACAGGGGAAATAACTCCATTTTTTAAGCATCGGTCGCGTGTGCCCCTTAATGTATAAAGTTACATGGAAATCATGTATCACGGAAATATTCTTCATAAAATTTTCTAAGAAATATCCCTTAACAGCATTTGTCTATCTTTTATGTTTGACTCACAATAACACGTGTAACTTCTGATAGCTTAGCAATTCGGAGCATTCTGATTATATTTGTTTACTCTTACGTCTATAATGCTCTTTTGACATTATTATCTATTCAATAAAAAAATATATAAATCGGTAAAGAAACACCGAAATTATACATGAAATAAGCCATCGCGCCCGCGACCATAACCAAATCCTTACTAATTTACATATTACATGTAACGCAACTACTGGCGCCATTTAGTATAGCGCCAGTTATCCTACAGCGCGGGATGGTTTCTTCTTTAGATTGTTATAAATTCTTTATAGCGTTTTACTCAATTTCAAATAAACCCGAAAATTTGCTTAATAACGGAGATACTGAACCATTCATTAAAGCGCATTCAAAATCCCAAAGCTACACTGTTCAGGAGTGCTAAAAATCGCAATTATTGCGCTAAATATTACAAAGCTTGAGTAGTGATTGAAGAAACCTCGGATATTTACAAACCAACGCTACCCGTGCGAAGCTGGGCCGATCCACTAGTTATAACTAAAACTATTAATTGTTTTGTAGTGTCAGCTTAGAAAAGCATTACCTCATTGTTACCGCGAGTATTGGCATTTTAAGTGATTGTTGCGAGACGCGGTTTGAGACCCGTCACAAACCCTTTATTTTAAGACCTTTTTTCACTCAAATTCCAAAAGTAACTGAGGAATTTTGAATGCTGGGCTCTGCCTACACTTTTTATGGGATTTCTGGACATGAGTATGTATGTGTATTTTACATACATACATATACTCACGGCTATATTTCCCTAGAAGGGGTAGCCAGAGCTAAGGAATTAAAAAATCCTCAGCCACTTTTGAAAGTTGAGTGGGGAA
Organism: Bedellia somnulentella; assembly: GCA_963576735.1. Taxonomy (NCBI): domain Eukaryota; kingdom Metazoa; phylum Arthropoda; class Insecta; order Lepidoptera; family Bedelliidae; genus Bedellia; species Bedellia somnulentella. The sequence continues at coordinate 93,155 of OY755186.1, forward strand.
AAGATGGTAAAAATAAAGGTTTTTGGTGATGGCTCTCCAACCACATCGCCCAAAAATCCGATAAAAAGCCCCAATACCGTTAGTCGTCTTTTACGTACACTCACCGGAAGAAATGAGGTAGTGCTATTCTAAGCCGACACTACACAGCGACTTTTGTAAGGTTACTGAATACTATTTTGAAAATAATTAAGTATTTTTACCAAAATTTTAACATTTTAAAGTCATGGTAGGGATTTAATGCGTAATGACATTAAAATCCAGCCTTCACCGTCGTTCGAATTGACCCTTCCGAATCCGATCTGCAAGACTGTAGTTTTAATAAAAAGTTGATCCTCCGCATACATATATATCCTCAAACTCAAATGTTCATGACGTTCACTCTCGACGGGTTGGCAGAGGTGCGAATACTTCTGAATTTCACGTGACATTGTCACCAGGTGCTCAGAGTACCCACGTTTTGCTTGGACAGTGTACTCACGTGATAGGGGGCAGGCCTGTTGCCGTTTTTTACGCCGTTGTCACATAAGTACAACATCATCATAGGATGTCTGTACTGTTGAATGAACCACACATATGACTTTAGGAAAGACACATTGGTGTACGCCCGGGGATCAAACCGACGCCTCTCTGTATGATAAGCGTATGTTCTAACCACCTGAGCTATCTAGAGATGTTGACATATTCTCACGGCTATAAATCTGAAAAAGTAGATTACAAATTTCTCAGCCTCTTTTAGAAGTGGAGTTGAGAAAAGATTGTAAAATAAAATCCACATTTTTAAAAATATTATATGAAAAAACAACGTTTGCCAGCTCAGCTAGTTGTACATTATAATAGAGAAACAAAAGTGCCTTAGGCAGTCCAAAAAAACATGTTATAACAAAAAACATTCCCCTCACAATGTAAGCCCTTTTACGTTTCGCTTGCAATTAAACCGTAATAAAACATGATTTTTCCGTTTATGCATGTGAAAATATAATATCGAATTTCCGGTATAATGGTTACCTCCATTATTAACAAGGCGTATGTCAACATTTGATCTTGTGTAATTGAAAAAATCCGAGTTTTTCCCGCGCAAACAACCTGCATGAAAGCGGGAAACAAAATTGTTCATCTTATGAGTTTTTTTCTTATGTTTTGTTGTTTGGTTATACTTTTGTATACTAGTATTTTGTAAATACAGTCTGTGAGGAAACATTTGGGTGTTAAGAGTAAAGAAAATTGTAGAGGAAGTTCATTCAAAGATGGCTGTCGTTCATCAAAAATAAAAATATTGTTAAGTGTTTTGGTTTAAGTGTTTTGGTGAGGTATTTAGGTAATGATATAGTTAAGAATGTGGAAGGTCACATTCAATTAAACTCGAATACAAAACTATGTTGGTAAAAGGTGGACTCAAATCTATGTATGTCGGAAAAAAATACTGAATGTATATCCGTTGAGTTCCCTGCGAGCCAACTAAGTATAAAATGTAAATATATTATTTGCTGTGTAGTGTCGGCTTAGAATAGCACTACCCCATTTCTTCCGGTGGGTGTACGTAAGAGGCGACTAACGGTATTGGGGCTTTTTAAGGGATTTTTGGGCGATGCGGTTGGAGACCCATCTCCAACAACCTTTATTTTTACCATCTTTTCCCAACTATCATTTCCAAAAGTGGCTGAGGAATTCCTAATTCCTTACCTCTGGCTACCCCTTCTAGGGATTTACAGCCGTGAGTATATGTATGTATGTATATTATCAAACTCGTTTACAGATAACAATCACTCAAAAGTGATTATTACACATGCAATTGAAGTTATCTCCAGCCCCTGGGGTCCCTATCAAACATGAGGCCTCCATCAACATCGTATGAATCTAATAATGGAGCCGAGATTTCGGAAATTGTTGCCACCTCAACCCCCTCCAACCCTGTATTGCACCCCAACCCCCGGGACCGCCGGATTGATTGGGAATATTTGCATTTTTATTTCACCTCGCTTCGCATACGCAAATGTAGATGAATGTGAATTGTCCTCATTTTATTATCTCGGGTGAGGTTCTTTGTGATGGTTTTGGAATTGCATTGTTACCTTCACGACTATTGTTCTACAAAAGAGGTAGCTAGAGCTTCAGAGTTAGAAACTCCTCAGCCGTATTTGGAAGTGATTAGAAGAAAAGATGGTAGAAATGAAGTATCGTTCGTGATGGGTGTCCAACCACATCGCCCAAAAACCACTTAAAAAGCCCCACACCCTTAGAAAGCCGTTACGAAACCCGTGGGTAGAAAAGGGTAGTGAAATTCTAACCCGTCATTTCACGGCACGGTTAGTATTGTAAATAATGGAGCATTTCAGGAAAAACATATAAGGTGAAGAAACGAAAAGATAAAAATGTATGCATCCTGTAAACATTGGTTGTAATTTCTTATTGTCTACCCGAATGAGGACTAATGGCGTAAGTAGGATGTTAAAGTAAAAAAGTATATGTATGCATTTACAGTTCTAAACTCTTGAAAAGAAAGATAAACTGAAAATAGTATTCAGAATGTGGCAACACAGATGACATCTGTTTTTACGTGCAGTTTTTCAAAAATCAAAATTCAAAATAATGTTATTTAAAAATAGACGTTAACATGATGGTAACAATTTTATATTTTTTTATAACAAACCAAACCCAGTGTATTCTTACCCAAACATTGTTCTCAATATACTTAATAAACAAATCTAAAATTATAACATAGAACAATTTTTTTAAAACATATTGTGAAACGGTATATTCATTTGTAAAATAATTCACACAACAAGTGATTTGTGACATGAGAGGCAATTTCCTCCCTATAGATAGTTAGTTAAGAAAACATGTCAACCCCCTGGGCAGTTTCATACGTGAAGATCCGCATCATTACAGACCTTCTTCAATTGAGTACATCATTAGGACTACTCCCTTGTTATTCTGTGGTCCGCTGACCGTTGTTTATTACGGTTACTAGCTTTTTTGGAACGAGACATACGTAAATGTATTCAGGCGTGTAATTCTAAGATGTATTGTATTGTACCTAATTGAATTTATGAAAGAGGAAAACAGCAAGCATATCAATGAGAGGGCTACCGACCCAAAAAAGTTAATACAAACATACATACCTACATATACTAACGGCTATAAGTCCCTAAGAAGGGTAGCCAGAGCTTCTGATGTTTAAATTCCCTATTCCTTTGTTTTCTTAGCCTTGAGTATCATTGAAATGTCTAAAACTTAAACTCTAATGTTCACGCTGTATATCTCTGAAGGGGTTGCAGAGGTACTTATACTTGTGAACATCACGTGACATTGTCACCTGGTATTAAGAGTACCCACGTTTTGCTTGGACAGTGTACTCACGTGATAGGAGGCAGGCTTATCGCCACTTTGTAAGACTACACTGTCATATGACCAAGTTTGGGCTTCTTCTCGATGTTTCTCGTCACCGTTAGTATGTTTTGTCTACTATGATTTATATCGTCAACTTATGTCATACCACAAGTCACTATACACTTTCCCTAGGGCTAACTTAATCTGTATGCTATGACCGTATATATTCACCTCTAAGGCAACAAAAAGCGTGAGTATAATGTATATAGTCATATCAAATAGGGCGGTATTTCCTCTTTTTTTCTAACGTTACGTTGTGCCCTGCGGGTAACACCACATTTGGTAATTGATTAGATTTCAGTATGCTTTTTATTCCCCTCACATGCTTTTTCTCCCCTAGTATACGCCTCCGGTATAAAAGAGCTTAAAAGCTCAAATCGTTTCCAAATGTTTCGTCCAAATTGATCAAGCTCTTTGGCAGATGAAATAGGAAATGGATAAAATCAAATACAAAAGAAGCATTTCCATGTTTTGACTCCCATTTAGAGAAGCGATCTATTCAGCAATATACATACCTACATATACTCACAACCATTAATCCCATTAATGTTAAATTAAACCATTAATGTTTTTCAAAACAAACAAAAGTAAAGTTACAAAATTTAAATTGTTGATACTACTACTCTACTTCCTTAGTTGTTATTTTATTTTACTTATATTTTTATCTTATTCTGTCTTGTTAGGTTTTTTCACAATATTATTATTATTAACTAGTGTACTTTATAAATATTTAAGAGTTTAACGTTTACACGCATAAATTAAATAATAAAAAAAAAAGCTGTGAACACACAATTAAGGACATTGTAACTAGAATTAAGATTTATAGATTAAGATTTATCATATAATGTTTCATGTCTGTAGTGTGATGCATATAAATAAATAAATAAATAAATAAATCCCAAAAAGGGGTAGCCAGAGTTTCTGAGTTCAAAATCCCTCAGCCACATTTGGAAGTTGATAGGGGACAAGATAGTAGAAATGATGGGTCTCCACCCACTTAAAAAACCCCATACCCTTAGTCGCCTCTTACGACATCGTTTGCTGGGTAAAAAGGGGTTGTGACATTCTAAGTTGGCACTACACGGCAAAACAAAAATAAATCCATAATATTTATTTGATATAACAAAAAAAATGGGTATTTTACGAGGTACGCGGAATGGTAGGAAACGCCAAACTATGTATGTGAATTTAGAAACTCTTCATCACCTCTTTTTCAGGTCTTTATACTCTTTAGTTCAGGCACTACTTCTTCAAATTCTCTTTTGACCTAACCACATCTATACTCACAGCTATAAATCCAAAAAAGGGGGAGTCAGAACTACTAAGCAGGTAACAATGTCACGTAACGTTCAGAAGTATAGTAAATCTGCGAACCCCTTCAGGGATATACGGCGTGATCCATCGTTTCTTATAATCTTCATCATCCAGTTAAATATGTATGTTGCTGTACACTGTGTCGGATTAGAATAGCACTACCTCATTTCTTCCCACAGGCGATCGTGTGGGGCGACTAAAGGTATCGGGGCTTTGAAAGAGATTTTTGGGCGATGCGGTTTCATTTTCCCACTAAACTTTCAAAAGTGACTAAAGAATTTTCTAATTCTGAAATTCGGCTACTACTTTAAGGGATTTATAGCCATGAGTATATGTATGTGTTCAGTTAAAAAAATATGTATTGGCAGAATAAATAATAATACGTAATCAAGTATTACATTAATTGGATTGATCAGCTTACTTTCAATCCACTGATCCATACAACTGATTGATTCTCAAAAAGCATCCATTTTTCCCATCCCTAACTCGACATAAACGAAATAGGGACATTAAAAACGCTCGATAGCCATAAATTCGGTCACACGCTGCCATATTTCCAAATCATTGAAGCTTACTCCAAAACGGGCCAGCCGCGCGTGAAATCATCTAGTCCTTTCATATGCAACTGTGGGGTAGAGATATCTGCGATGAAAAACGTATATAGCCGATTTATAACGCTATTCAACTGATATATGGGACATTACTATGCTCGGGTTCAGTGTGCCTGACAAAATATGGAATACAAGCATGGAAAACAGATTTGGAGCATTGTAAAAGTGCGTATTACAAGGTTGACAGTGCAGTGGGAAAACTACCACTTCCCCTTGAGCCTTGATTATGAATCGACTTACCAATATTTAATTATAATGTTTTCAAAGTTTCTTTCGATTGTACAAAAAAGCAATTGTCAGGTTCAACCTACCCTATTTTGAGAATAATAAATAAATTCAAGGAAAGCAAAAGAAAGGTTTTTCAAGATCATACTAAGTGGTGATCGATAGTCTCTGCCTATCCCAATGGGAATAATGGGCGTGAGTATAAGTAAGTAAGTAACCTACCTTATTTGGCACTAGTCGCGGTAGGTATAGTTTGACTTGAAAGACTTCTATTTAGTCATTCTAGCTCTCATTCTCAATATTTTCTAAGGCACTAGAAAAGGTACTCTGAACACCAGGTGACAACGTCACGTGATATTCAGAAGAACAAGAACACCAAGTGACAACGTCACGTGATGTTCTGGAGTGTTTGTACCTCAGCCAACCCCTTCGGAGATATACGGCGTGAACGTTTGAGTTTAAGTTATGGAAAAAATCGAGTCAATCCGTATCATAATTTAAAACATTTCAAGATTACCTTTTTAGCGCCAAAAAGTTGTAAGATGATCATAAAGTGATCGTATAACAGCCGTTAATGGTGCTATTTGGTCTCCTCGATGCTGCTTAGATGCAATCAAGTCATAAAACGCATCTTAAAAGCACTCAAACATTATCGAGATGAGTTTTCAAACTCAATACTTCGATTAACAAGTCTCATAAACGCTTTTATAGCATGTTCTTACGATATCGAATATTTTGTGAATGCATTTTTAAGTACCTAAGATTTTTTGACATCATTAATTTAATACTTAAAAAAAGCTATTAGCATCTGTTTATTATACTTACATACATATATATGTATATACTCACAGCCATAAATCCTAATAATATGTAGCCAGAAATTCAGAGCTAGAAACTCATCAGCCACATTTAGGCTATCCCATCCATCTTGCCCCTATATAGAGCATCTTGTCTAGCACTATTAGAAGTTGATAGGGGACAAGATGAAAATAGGAATGGCAGAAATAAAGTATCGTTGGTGATGGGTCTGCAACCACATCGCCCGAAATCTACTTAAAAACTCACGGTCGCCTGCTACGACACCTGTGGGTAGAAAGGGATATGGACTTCCCAATCCTGTACTACACGGTAACCGTTTATTATCCTATTAATTAATATTATAAAGGCGAACGTTTGTAAGTATGGATGTATGGATGTTTGTTACTCTTTCACGTAAAAACTACTGAATGGATTTGAATGAAACTTTACCACAATATAGCTTATACATCAGAATAACACATAGGCCACAATTTTTGAGGTTTTATTAAATTAATTAAAAAAACGCCTTAAGCTTTGTCATAAGCAAATTTGACAGTACGAAGTCTGTTGGGTCAGCTAGTATTTGAAATATATCGTGCCGTAACACTTGAAGTGTGTAGTGTTGGCTTTGAATCGCACTGCCTTATTTCTTCCTGTAGGTATGGTATGAGGCGACTAATCACCAATCACATCAGACCACCATCATCACATCACCAACCTGAATTTTGCCATCTTTTATCCACGTAACACAAAAGTGGCTGAGCTAAAGCTCTGGCTACCCGTTTATGGGATATATAGCCGTTTGTATAAATATTTATGTTTAACCTCCTTCTTGCCTTCAGAGAATCAAAGCGTGATATAATGTCGGGTTTCTTGTCGAATTATAATTCCTTAGAAAATTAAATAGCGACTTTGTATAAAGGCAAAGCCTTAGTCTTTGATGGCGTCTTAGCAATTATATTTGTGCATACTTCAAAACTTTTCTCCCGTCAACAGCCGCTTGTTAAAAGTCTCCCTAAATAATTATCATGGCCATAAATATAATACTCTTCATTTTTCCCTTTGATCTTCAAAGTCTTGAATTCGATGCAAACAAATGTCGTATAATTGGTCGAGTACAATACTTTGAACTTCCGTCATTTTCTTGACGTTAAGGATTGTTGTGCAGTTGCGTCGGGTTTGGAAAACAATATCACATTTCGTCGCAATCGCAAGTAATATATAAAAATAATAATACGAAAATATACTACGTATTACATATTACAGTTTTAGGGATCTAGTGATGTAACATAATTTTACGCGGTTTTAATTTATAAATAACATAACATAACATAACATAAACATTCACGCCGCATATCCCCCGAAGGGGTTGGCAGAGGTACTAATACTTCTGAACATCACGTGACTTTGTCACCTGGTGTTCAGATTACCCACGTTTTGCATGAACAGTGTACTCACGTGATTTATCTCATCAAATTAGGGATCATTTGGTTTTATTTAAAAAAAGTCTCGTGATTAGGTATGATTCGGTTGTGAGTTGATGTGCAATTATCGCTATCAAAACGTGTCGCGTTGTTTTTTTAAGTTTATTAAAATCTCATTGACTACTACAATCTTTGAACCAGCAACGCAATCGACGCGACGGTCGCATAGAAACAATCGCCCAAAGCGAGATATAAGTATTTATATTTTTATTGACATTAATAATTTCATAATGTACAATAATTGCTGGTCCTAAAAAGCCATTCTTGCATTTTACTTTATTAAACTCCTCACGCATTGCCTTAATCTTTTCTACCTACTTCGATTCCCATCCTCATGAAAACAATTTCTTCGTTTTCTAAACACCCTTTTTTTCACTCAATTTATAACAGCACTACACTTTGCCATATATTATACATATTTTAACTTAAACCAAACCACTTAAGCACGAAGAACTCATAATCATAACCATAAGCCTCGGAAAACACCCGACATAAGAAAGTCACTCGAAACACGAATAAATATTTAAAGAGTTGTTCACTTTGTAACTCCATACGATCCCCTTGCTCGTTATACCTCACCAGGCACAGCTTTCACCAAATTATGAATAAGCCAACTCATCATTTCAAAACAAACGCCATTGCATGTCGCACCGACGTGCGACAATAAAGGGGTTGATATCTTACGGACAAGTACCCTATTTATTTAGGAGTGCGAATGCAAAGTCGGGGAGGCGAGGGTGGGATCCATCAAATTAGCGAAGGAATCATCGCGGAGTGGAGCATCCGAAACTGAATAGGAATGAAACTAATAACGATTGGGGTAGGGATGGGACGTGAAGTGTAGTAAGTATCGATAGTTCTTGTTTAAGGTGGCAGGACATTACTATCGCTTATTATACTCAATTCTTCTATAAAACTTCTAACGCTGTTGAGCAATTTACATTTCTGAAGCTGTGGCTACTCCTTTTTGGGATTAATAGCGGTGAGTATAAGTATGTCTCTATGTTAAATGCATTTCTTAGTCGCGTTATATATCCTAGGTCTTATTCCTTAATTCTTCCCACTGGAATAGAGACAGAGAGAATATTATTTCAGCTGTGCGAAACGTAAACGTATTAAAATGAAAAATCTAAATATATTTTATATTTAGAATATTTAAATATACACAATTTTACGCAATTTGATTCCAATAGGTAACGTTATAGGTAGGTACGTTGTTCTATTCCACCAAACGTCTTGCACTTCGTTGTCATTGTTTTTAAGGAAGCAGTCCTTAAAGTCTACCAACCCACTCTAGGCAAGCGTGATGGAAAAGGACTAGATGGAATGGCCTCAAGGTTCTCAGATAGTTTAAATATGGGCTGTGATGATAAGTCAAACATTCGATAAAAAAACGGGTTATGATTTCCATAGTGTACAAATAGTTTATATAATATATATTTATAAATTATAATGGTGAAACTAAATTTTCAAATTCATTTAAATTTAATCCGAAGGCTGGTGAAAGATGTTAAATAAAATGTGTTAAATGGAAAATTTCAGAAACGTGGAAACGATTCGCATTTCAAATTCATACTTTCGAAACTTTTAATGTATTGGGAACGCTGAATACAAAGAAGATTTTGAGCGTAGCTTCGATTTATTTACATATATCTCACATTTCAACAATCACGTTTTATTCATAAATATGTAGACGTAGCTACGTGTGTAAAACTTTCAAGGGGAAGGAGCGTAAAATATAACGTATCTAAGGCATATAATACATACAATATAAGTTATATAATCTGACAAACAAAAAAATAATTACTACAGATGTTTTGAGATAGGTTGTGTTGTCACTTTGTCCTCACAGCCCATATATGTCCCCACCAAGGGGCTCGAGCCTACCCTATATAGGGCGATTTGGCCATAGTCCACCACGCTGGCCAATTGCGGGTTGGCAGACTAACGACTACTACCGTAATAGTAGCCGGGACCGACGGCTTATCGTGCCCTCCGAAGCACGGAATCATCTTAATTTTCGGATAATCAGGTGATTCAAGCCTGCAATACCCTTCCAAACTGGGTTAAATCTTACAAATTAAATTTGTAAGGGTACCACCCCCCGGGAATGGAACTCGAGACCTCCGCACTTGAAACCAAGCGCTTAACCGCGAGACCACGGAGGCAGTCACTTTGTCACCTAAATAAAATTTCATCAAACGTGGGTACCAGGTGACAATGTCACGTAATACTCAGAAGAGTTAGTAGCTCTGCCGATCTCTTCGGGAATATGCGGTTTGAAAGTTTCAGTCTTTTTCATTTCCTCATACTGAATCGTTACATTTTGTAAAAAATATTACAGTCGACTGATCACCAGAGCTGTAACCAAGACTCAATCACTCGTAAATAATCTCCGCTCCGAGTTTCATATTGGTTTGACGAATCAAAAGAGCGAACATTGTGTGGCTATGTGAGATAATCGATTATATCATTTGGATAATTTTTCATTACAATACACGATTTAGCTGACATGAAATAAAAATGGTGTCGAGGTTCCAAATTTACAATTAGGCCTCATTGGTGGTTTAATTTATATACATTCATTCATATACTCACCTTAACCTTAGATTATTATTGCTACATATACTCACGCCATTAGTTCCCATTGGGGTAGGCAGAGACTATCGATCGCCACTTTGTACGATTTGACAAACCTCTCTAGTATCCAATAGGAGTCAATAAAAATATATTAACTTGATCATTTTTATCGATAACTGACCACTTATATGCAATCGAGTCCCATCCCTAATGATTAAACCATAGGAAAGGCTCAAGTTCGAGTGTACTCGAAGTCAATTAACTCTGACTGCCGGAAGGTGAATCTGAACAATGAGGATAAACCGAAGGCTCTTATCCTCACAACACCTATCTATCACATTCCTCTTAAAACGTATTTCGCTTTCACTCTTCAACGTTAAACAGAGAAATTGATACGTGGAATTAGGGTTGGGCGAATTTCGATTCGACCTCTCTCTTGATTGTTGAGTATATCGCAAAAGTTTGGTAATAAAACTATGGCATATTAACTAGAACACAATTAATAACACACATTTTATTTGTAAGTAACTTGGTTCTGTGATCTTTCATGACGGAGATGGTGTCAAGTTTCTTTTTATAATCTTAAATAAGAATTTTAAAATACAAAACTATTGATACAATCCAATAATCTTTTGAGTTATTCATTAATCTCAGTTGGACAAAGTTTGTATAAATCAAAACCAGCTTCATAGTTTTGCTCCCCTGTTGAATATTGAGTATTGAACAAGGCTAATAAAACAGAGGAATAGAAACTGTCTTATTTACATTCAATCTATAGTTGATGTTGAAGTGCACTTGCCTGATGAGAGATAGTGAAGTCGGCCATTATCTTGCTAAGATGGAATGAGAATAAATTACGTGAGTAATGGAAAACAAAATGGCGTCTTTACCTATTTTGGCGGGAAACAGATTGTTGAATTTGAGCTATATTTAAACGTATGTGTTTATTTTTGTGTAGGATTCGATTAGTTATTGGAACTTATTTATTTATTTATTTATAAATAACTTCGATTAATGCAGTTTAAATGGCACTCAACTCAAACTCAAACGTTCACGCAGTATATCCTCGAAGGGGTTGGCAGAGGTCCTAATAAGGATGAACATCACTTGACATTATCACTTGGTGTTCAGAGTACCCAAGTTTTGCTTGGACAGTGTAATCACGTGAGAGGGGGGCAGACCTATCGCTGTTTTGTACGAGTACACTGTCACATGACTAAGTATAATTCAGCCATGTGGGTTTCCTCGCGATATGTTTTCCCTCACCGTTAAAACCATGATAAGTCACACATGATGACTTTAGAAAAGACAAATTGGTGTAGGCCCGACTCAGGATTTAAACCCTCATGGTCTGCACGGTAAGCGTTGTTCTACCCACTGAGTTGTCACGGTATATTTATTACATATACAAAATTCGTAAGAGGTGACTTAGGGTGTAGTGTCGGCTTAGAATAACACTACCCCTTTTCTTCCGGCGGGTGTACGTAAGAGGCGACTAACGGTATTGGCACAGATTATGGGGCTTTTTAAGGGATTTTTGGGCGATGCGGTTGGAGACCCATCACCAACAACCTTTATTTTACCATCTTTTCTTTATTTTACCTTTATTTTACCATCTCATCTTCCAAAAGTGGCTGAGGAATTTCTAATTTCTTAGCTCTGGCTACCCCTTCTAGGGATTTATAGCCGTGATTATATGTATGTATGTATGTGACTTAGGGTATTAGGGCTTTTTAAGTGATTGTTGAGCGATGTGGCAGGCGACCCAATATCACCCACCCTCATTATTTTGCAATATTTGTTCACAAAACTTCTAAAAGTGACTGAATATTTCCAATTCCAAAGCTCTGGCTACTCCTGGCTATTCTGGATTTGTAGCCATGAGTATATGGATGTATATACTCGCACAGTAATTTGCCGTGTCGTGTCGGCTTAGAATAACACTACCCTATTTCTACCCGTGGGTGAACGTAAGAGGCGACTAAGGGTATAGGGGCTTTTCAAGTGATTTTTGGGCGATGTGGTTGGAGACCCGCCACCAAAAACATTTATTATTACCATCTTTTCCCAAATCAAGTTCCAAAAGTGGCTGAGGAATTTCTTATTCCAAAGCTCTGGCTACCCCGTTAAGGGATTTATAGCCGTGAGTATATGTATTGTAAGCTTATAATAATGAGTGTGCTATGATTGGCTATTATACTGTATAGTTTATACTATTTATAATAGGCATGATGACAAATTTTGAGAAACTGTTCTATAATATTTGGAAATATATATTAATTATAATAAACATAATATTTCTGCGGAAAATTTAGGTTTAGTACTTAAAAAATAATTTTTGATTCATAAATTTAAAATTTGCACCAAAACGCGTCAAAGTGTCATGGCGTCGCTTGCTTACGTCACTATAGAGTACAAGGAACATTCGGTATATGTAAACATTATCTAATTCATATTTAATTTGGACATTTTACTAGTTTTTACATTAAAACATGACTTCAAAAGCATATAGGTGGTGTTCCGTCCCTCTGGGTACTCATACGTCCATAAAAACTCATGAGAAGTTATATATTTTCGTTCCTTTCGATAAGAAATTAAGACTGTGTAACAGCTTTATTTTTGTGAAGATCACTTTGACGTAAGTATTTCCTTTTTATTTTGTATAATTTTGTTGCTAAATTCATTATAAGCTAATTTTATAGGAAGAAGTCAACATTGATATACAAACTTTTTGGAGGTTATGATTCTCTTACTCACTGTTACTTACTGTAATCAAATCCTTAATGTATGAGCTATTAAAAAGCCTTTTAAAAAGGTATTTTATTTCATTTTCAGTTACCAAATTCTAAATTTGTAAATATTTAATTGCAAAAAGAAATATTTAACATAAACATAACCTCAAATGTAATATTGAATTAGTAATAATCCCCACATGAGGTTTTCATGAACAAAAAGATTTAAATTATAATATTGAATGTTATACTGAAATATGTACAATAGCTATTTATTTTTATGGTTTTAATAAGTAATTAACTGTATAATACACAATACTTACATGGAAGTTTTAACATTTCTAAATTCTGCTGAACAGAAATCTTTGTTTGATGCCAGAAACGTTCCTAGCATTATCAAGTCGATTCTTGGTAAATTTGCGCTGGAAGCCTTTGTAAATCCTTATGGATGTTATGGAAATAACTGAATTTAGCGCAATCAATTTACACAAAAGAAATTGAAGTTAATAACAAAACAATAACGGCGTATTTAATTAAAAAAGCGAACGAGTGTGTATTATCTTAAGTAATTCAAATGTAAACAAAGAGAAAGAACTCTAACGTGACGTCATGCGCTCTGATTGGCGTTCAACATTTCATGGCAGATTGCCGTATTTAGCGATTTTATTTTATCGATTATAATATTCATCTTGCTTTTAATCATGAAAAGAATCAGAGTCTTAGAATAAGGAATTTTGTAATAATATACACACAAATTATTTCAATGAAATTTACTTGTTGTCATCATGCCTATTGATAAACTGTATAGTTATATTGTGTAATCATATTATTTACCTATTTAATAAGTATTAGTGGTATCGTGTATGAATAATGAGATACTTGTTTGACTTTACTTCAAAACAGCTCACGCTGATTAAAATAATGATTGTAATTAAATCCATAATTTTAGTAAATACTCATTTCTAAAATGTTATTATTTATTTATAAATGAGTTTTATAATAATGATTATGTAAATTTGAGTAAAGTATTATTAATAAGACTGTTAGTTGATTTGAGGTTAGGTAAGGTATAAATATACGATCTCTGTTTTTGCGGGGGCATTTGTCAGTAGTCCGTTGTATCGGCAAGTGGTTGTGAAAGATGAAATTATACGAAGTGTACCGCTATTTTGGGTTTTTATTTCAAAACCTCCACACTCCCTGAAGTTGACCCTACAACTCAGAAGTGAGGATACGCGAAAAATATCACGTTTTTCGTACTGCGCCTACGTAAGTACCCTGTTCTTTTTTTTTTGTGTTTGCGTAATTAGAATCCTTGGTATGGTGAAATTGCCTTCTTCTTTATAAAATAGCATCCATAAACAGTCGTAAATAATAAAGTCTATTTCAATTGAAGGCAAGAAAGTATTTTAAAAGAATTTTCATTTATTCTCAAAAACATAGGGGCGATACATAAGAGTGTTAATCTGTTACATACTTGAGCCTGATATCTAGTCCTTTTTTTCCCGATAGCTCAGATTGTTTTTTTTTTCAAAGCTACTGTTTGTCAACTTATCGATCTGAAGATTGGTATAGAGCTCTGATTATCTAATAATATTGAAATGTTGGATTGATATACCGTATAGTGAATTTTCTAAAACATTTTTCGTTTATGATTGTGAGTACACGTGCGAAAACAGTACACTTTGAAATTATGACATATGGCATTACAACATCTGTTTAAAGCATTACATGTGATGCTAAGATCTAACAATTTCTACTATCAGGCGTGTGGTGTTGTGTAATTAATTAAATATTTCGTGTAATGGGAATATAAATATATCACATGAGGTAGAATAGCAGTGTTATAGGTAGTTATAGAATTACGTGAGCGAGTAAGACGGGATTAGAGAAGAAATGTATCCATTACTTTTTAAATATTTATACGCTTTTGAATAAAGTTATTTTGTCATCATACTTTTACTCGCGTTTATTTAACTCAAGTGTGGTCCAGGCTTAGGACTAGCAATGTGCATGGATTCATTTGATGTTTACAAAGATTCGAAATGTATGTCAAGATAACATGATTTTAAATATCAAACAATTATCAAAATCAATCAATAAATTATATTGAACTTGATTTTAGAAATAAATTGAATGTCCCGGTGCTAATCCAAAATAATGAAAACTTAATGCATTAGTTGTAAACCTAGAAAACTACAATTTGATTTTAATGTAGTAAGAGTTTTAGTTACACTGAATTAAATAAAATACATGCCTGAGACGAATGTTGACGGGATTCATCGATGTTAACCGAACTCTTTGAATACAATTTAAAACTTTTTGCTATTATAATTGAAACAACTGTTGACTTTGGGATATTTTTATTGCTATCGTTTTAAGTATCACTTTCATTTGCTTACCCATACGTTCGTTACCGATCAATCACGCGGCATCGCACTGCAGTGCTCTATGGTAGTGTAATGGAATGAAATGTAGTGCCATGCTAAGTGTGATGTTTGGAATGGTCGAGTAATGTGTAATGTATCAGTACGCGTCCGAGCGATATTACGTGTGATGCATTGCTCGCATTGCTTACACCATGCCTGGTTGTGAGTATCCAGGTTGTTTTTTTTATATTTTGTACAACTCAACTGCAAACTTACTATAGGTTTGCTACAAATCGCTACTGAAATTTTAGCAAACCTGTAAGTTTAAAAAAATAAAATAAAAAAATATTGAGGCCTTTTATGTTTATGAATCTAGTTTTGGAACATAATACGAAGGAACACATAGTTGTTTTAATACTCATCATGATGCATAATATCTTTATTATTTATTTTAAATTTGAGATAGTCACCCGCTTATTGTAGTGTCTTCATATTATTCACGTAAGAGGTAAAAACGTCAAAATCAAAATATTCTTTATTAAACCAAGTAGGTATTATACATTTTCTTCGGCCCCCTGTAAAGCTGTACAAAGCGTGTGTAAGATAATACCGTGAATCCGTAAGAGAATTACATGACCAAGGATTAATAAAGTAACTGTTTAAATATTAGTTTGCAATACAAAGTTAGAATTAAACATTTCGAAACTTTTAACAACTACCTTCTAATAAAATAGTCAGCCGTACATTTGTTATCAGTGAAATATTTAAGTTGCATTTGCGAAGGTCGCCTTTAATTTCAATAAAAGAAAATTGGATTTGCGTTATACTACTTGTTAGGCCCATTGAGATCAAAGAAGCTAAAGTATGTGTACTGAGGGTTGGCTTGATTGTTTACTAAGCTGAAATTTGTCAGTTTCAGTTCTCCACCATGGATCGAGAAGAGAGCAGGAGTCGTAGCCTCAGTTACGATAGATTGAGCGCAGAATTGGCATGGAGGTGCCAAAAAAAAAAAAAAAGGGCCAGTCAACACGGAGGTGTTGGAGATGACAGGAAGCGTTATGCTGAACGACCGTGGGTATTACGGGAGCGTGGTACCGAGGTCAATCGACAACCGTGGGTATTACGGGAGCGTGATACCGAGGTAAATCGACCGTGGGTATTACGGGAGCGTGATACCGAGGTCAATCGAGGTGAACAGGTGAACAACGAATAGTCCAATAACAGCGGAGAGGTCTCTTCGTAAGCCGGTTCGGCGTACACGAGAGCGTTCGCCTAGTGTAGAGGCGCGAAGACGAGAAAATAGCAGGGAGCGATGTTCACAGCATTGTGCAAGCAAACGCGAGGGTGGATACTATTCCCAAAACAAAATAGACAGTAACCGCAGCTCTTTGGTTGGGTCGCTCAGTTTGAAACGACG
Organism: Bedellia somnulentella; assembly: GCA_963576735.1. NCBI lineage: Eukaryota > Metazoa > Arthropoda > Insecta > Lepidoptera > Bedelliidae > Bedellia > Bedellia somnulentella. The sequence goes on from OY755186.1 coordinate 110,072, forward strand.
TAGGGTAAATGATAATGGATGAGCTATTGTTTATTTTGTCTGAGATGCTGGCTGAAAGAGTTCAGTACGGAGAATCGCTTGATAGATATTATTACGCCAAAAACAATCTACTAAATTAATGTAAAATTAATGGGCGCCAGGATGATAGGTGCCCAGGCAGCTGCTTAAACCCGAACAAGTTTTTAATTTCTTTAATACGGTTAAAGTTGGTCAATATTGTGACCATCTTGAATGATTCTCAAGGCGAAAAATTGATCGCAAATGTACTCTGCTTTTGCGATGGACAAGATGCTTCAAATTCAAATTTATTTACCGAAAAGGGCAAAATACAACTTGTAATTATTTAACTATATAAACTCAATTAATGCTAGGTAGATTTACAAATTCTTAACAATGTAAGGTTTTACGAATATGTTTAATTGTAGCTCAATCTAAAATAATAATAATAGAAAACGATTTGATTTTCGGGTAATTTCAAAAAGTTTGTTATATTTGGTCTCCGGACTGGGCGAACCTGTTGGGCAGATGCCGGAATTTTCGCTTTGTCGCGGAGTCCTTATTGATGTAATGATGTTAAAACCAATATTTAATATTTACATCAAATGGGGACTACTACTGATTTAATAAATTGAATATTCTGTTTCAAAAATTGATCATAGTTACAATTTGTGGATGTATTGTTCCTGTTTTGTATACACTTTATATTTTTTACATTAATATTCAGTATTGCAAATTAATAAGATAATGTATTTAAATATCAATAATAAAACTAAATTCCATTACTTAAATTAAATAATATCAACAATATCAAAGATAAATTATTATAATTATGACCGCCTTGTTCACCTGGTCTGGCTGGAAAAGTCTTCTCATTTGTCAGTTCATTGCAGCGAACAAAAAAAAATATATACATACCAAGAAGGGTAATCCGAAGGATAAAAATGAAAAACAATGAAATAGCTCAAGTTCAGCTTTAGACCTGGAACTTGATAAATACTTAACTGAAATCAAAGTAAATGGGGTAGCACTAAATTGCTGTGTAGAGGTTGTAAGTCACGCTCTGTCATAAAACCTACTTAAGCCAGAGAGCTCAACTTTGATATGATAGTTCCAAAGGGTATACCTCTACTCAGGGCTATAGGTAGGGCTCTGATAAATCCCGTGAGCATTACAACTACAACGTAGAAGTTCAGAACGTAAAACGAACGATTAAGACGTACATCGGTGGAGACTATGTTTTATTTACCATATAAACCAAATCAGCATCAAACATTCAATACTTTTCTTCTGAAGTTTTCTTAAATCTTAAGTAATTTTTAGCCAAAATCTTTAGTAGCTTTGAGATATCTTAACCATAATAGATATGCTGGTGTATAGGTGCATGGGTTGGTAGAGAGTGATAAACATCATAGCATAAACGTCAACAAGGGTATACCTCTTGTGTACCTGTGATCCTCTCGCGGACACGATAGCTGCCTACAACGGCTTAGGCATCAAGATGAGTGTGAATTTTAATTGTCTTATTTTCGTTAATTCTGGTATTTAAGTCATAATCATTAGCACAGAATCTAAATCCATTGCATATCCTTCGGGAAATATTAAATTTTTAGCCATTCATGTCCAAATTAAGACTGTAATTATTACCATTTTATATGCTTTGCTTTGGATCCGAAATAAAAGATTTCGATGCAAATATATTATAAAACAAATAATAACTTCTATCATCACAATATATCAATTACGATAAAGTGTACGAATGGGCTAAAATGTCAAATACGTGAATTTTTATAGGGCTAGTATAGAATCCGCCACACTAGGGTCACCCACTCACACTTATTTAAGCTCACCGTGTATTATTTTTGGATATCGCTGTCATCTTTGTCTTGTCAATCTATATACATAAGTGAAGCACAATAAATATATAATCTTAACATTGTTTCTGTACTTTAAAAGTGCCGCTCATCATAACTGTCAAGACTATAACTGTAGATTTTACCTCAAATCTTCGCCCTGCTTCCATTTTTTAAAAATATAATTAGAACCACGAGCAGGGGAAGGTAAAAATAAATTAAAATGGTATAAATCAAAATTATGTACATTTTACCATGGCTTAATATTTATTAGAGAAACAAACTGTACACAATATTTCGAGCAAGGATGACCTCTAAAGTTTCTACCAATAGTTATAGTATAGTATACTAATTTTGAAGTTGATATAGAAAATTGCAAATTAAAATAAGTATTTAAAACAAAATAATTGTACATCGGCTATGATATGGATAGTTTATAGAGATGAATTCGTTTGAAGGCATCAGATTGTCATCCCCACCAGAACAAGCGAATATAACAAGATTTTAAAAACATGTACATGTATAATTAATTATGATATTATTATTATTAAGTATACCTAAATAAGATTCTTTGTCATATATGGTACTAATTTTGAAGTAGGTATATTTATATTTAAAAACTGGTAATAAACATCAAATACAAAAAGAAATATATATGTAAGATTGTATGATATATATGTAAGATAATATATAAAGTTATCCATATTGAGGGAATAAAAGGGTAATTTATGTTACAAAAGTTTATTCAGTAATAAATTCAGATGGTGTAATTTAAACACAAAAGTAACAATAATCAATCAGAGAATAAATCAGAAATCGCTCAGCGTAATAGTGTGCTATGCGCGCGATTTATTAATCTAGCAACTTAAGGTATCTGGTACGAAGTTTATTGACTAGGTACAAGTCAGCATAGGTACTAAGACCAAGAGTGGACGGACAGTTTTTCCGGGAGCAGAATGCTCTTGAGTCAAATCAGAAACGGGAAACTCCTTTCTATTGGCCATATGAGTTAGTTATAGCAAATCCCCGTGCAACTATTATTTTCCAAGGAAATTATTATTTTCGGTACACAATCAATAAGAGCTTATTTAGAACTTGCTTACCATTATCATAAAGCTTACTAAATAAAAGTCAAGGTAGGAAAAATTTATAAACCCTGTACATTAAATTATCATGGTCAGGCATATATAAATTTAAAAAAAGGAAAATTTTATATTATTAAAAAAAAAAAAAAACCTAACTTAAAATCTAAAAACATCTTCCAGTTCCTCTTATCGGGAAAGGGTACCTAAGATGCTGGAAGCGTTACCGCGTTGTATGGCAAGATAAGATACATATATCGATGGATAAAAGTAAAATAAATTCATAAAATAAATAAATTCATAATCTAAATAATTATATCATGAGAAAGTTTTAGGACTCGAACATTAAAGGTTGATCGGCTGATTCAACAAAGTCCAACTGTTTACAAAAGTATTTAAAATGAATAAATGCTTAATAAAAAAAAAATGTCAGCTTCGGAAAATGGGGTGCGGAATGTGAATCGGATTCTAGTATTGTAGGACGAACAGCTGAAGTTTAACCTTGATTACAAGTTCTTTTTATGGATGGTTTTCATTAAAATTAGTTGATCCCTAGTGTCCTTTGTACATCTTAAGGGTTTTAAAGTTAGAACGTCCAGTGGCTGATGAAGATGATGATGAAGTTAGGAAGGTTGTCTAAATATGGAAATCTATAGTGAGGTGTTTAATACACTTATTTCGATTTTGTTGAAGCATTTTTATATAAACTTGATACATGGGGTCCCATACAGTATAATAAATTTCCATAGCAACCACCATAGTAGTTCTGATTGTGACATTAAGGCTCGTACCGCGTCTTAAAAGCACTCCCTAATGACAGTCATACCTAGAAGGGAGTAATGATCTAAGCGATTTAAATAGTGAATAAATAAAAAAATATATATAAGAAAATCACATAAGTACGATATAATATATAAACAAATAATTAATAATTAAGTTATAACCTCACGAGTATGTGAGTTGTGAATCTGCCTATTCTTTTTACTAACGTATTGATCTCTCCATTGAAGAGTTGTCTGGAAGAGATAGTTTTAAGCCACCAATTGTGCTTCTGTTTAGCAGTGTAATCTTTGTAAAATGTTTTAACTGTGATGACTGCCTCCGTGGCCTCGCGGTTGAGCGCTTGGTTTCGGGTGCGGAGGTCTCGAGTTCGATCCCCGGGGGGGTGATCACCTTACAAATTTGATTTGTAAGATTTGACCGAGTTTGGAGGGATATTGCAGGCTTGAATCACCTGACTATCCGAGAATTAAGATGGTTCCGTGCTTCCGAGGGCGCGTTGGGCCGTCGCTCCCGGCTACTGTTGCGGTGGTGGTCGCTGGTCTGCCAGCCCGCAATTGGCCGGCGTGGTGGACTGTGGCCAGATCGCCCTATGTAGGGTGGGCTGGAGCCCCTTGGTGGGGACATATATGGACTGTGAGGAGGAGGTACGTGATGAGTACCATTATGGGTTCTATTCTATTCTATATTTATGTGCTTAATGTTACAATTCGTATAAATAAAAAATAAAAAAATACATTGTAAGTGTGTAATGTGTAGAATATGTAAATAAAAATATATATGTATATTGAATGTGTAAATAATATGTAAATGTCTGTAAAACTATGTGTATGATATGTGTGTGCATATATATGTATAAAAAGTTAATGCAATCGCAATTATGAAACATTAGTACGGATTAACACATTAGGACCTGTTAATTTTGAATCACTTGTTACCAGGATTTACAAGTTATTTAAAGACTTACCTATGTATAAAAAAATATATAAAATAATAAAGTTTTATTAATTCTTTAAAAAAATATTTCCAAAAGCGAAGGGACTCGCTTATAACAGGAAGGCCGAGCTGTAAGCTTATAATAATGAGTGTGCTATGATTGGCTATTATACTGTATAGTTTATACTATTTATAATTGATAAACTGTATAGTTATATTGTGTAATCATATTATTTACCTATTTAATAAGTATTAGTGGTATCGTGTATGAATAATGAGATACTTGTTTGACTTTACTTCAAAACAGCTCACGCTGATTAAAATAATGATTGTAATTAAATCCATAATTTTAGTAAATACTCATTTCTAAAATGTTATTATTTATTTATAAATGAGTTTTATAATAATGATTATGTAAATTTGAGTAAAGTATTATTAATAAGACTGTTAGTTGATTTGAGGTTAGGTAAGGTATAAATATACGATCTCTGTTTTTGCGGGGGCATTTGTCAGTAGTCCGTTGTATCGGCAAGTGGTTGTGAAAGATGAAATTATACGAAGTGTACCGCTATTTTGGGTTTTTATTTCAAAACCTCCACACTCCCTGAAGTTGACCCTACAGTATGTATGTATATATGTAGTAATAATCCATTCAAAGTTCTGTCGAATCGTGAAACACCTATTGGTAGTAAAGATAAAAGTAAAAGCGACATGATAGTCCAGTGGGTAGAACACCCGCCCGAAAAACAGAAGGGCGTGAGTTCCAATCCTGGGACGGGCCTACACCAATTTGTCTTTTCTAAAGTCATATGTGTGGTTAATTTATCATGGTTGTTAACGGTAAGGGAAAACATCGTGAGGAAACCCACATGGCTGAGTTGTACTTAGTCATGTGACAGTGTATTCGTACAAAACGGCGATAGGCCTGCCCCCTATCACGTGAGTACACTGTCTAAGCAAAACGTGGGTACCTTCTCTGGAAACTAGATGGCGCTTGCCATGTGAGTTCAGGAGTATTGGTACCTCTGCCAACCCCTTCGGGGAAAAACGGCGTGAACGTTTATGTTATGTTATGTTATAAAAGTAAAAGAGAAAAATATGTGTATCATTTTCATCATTATGTATGAAACTCGATCGCACTGAGGGTAAACGGTATTACGAAAGAAAATTCGTAGATGAAATGTTCAAAGGTGGAAAAAAAGAAGGAAAACATAGAATCCTTACCAATGAGATACCGCTTGGCACATTTATTACTTAAAATGTCCCTGATTCCTAGTTTCCTTATACGAATGAAGCTAAATAAGAATAATCCTCGAGTAAAGCTGGAATAATGCTTTTCTCAGACAATACTGCTATGGAAATCAAAAGAAAACAAACATTATTTTACTCTATACATACATATACTCACGGCTATAAATCCCTAAAAGGGTTGCCAGAGCTGAGAAATTATAAATTCCTCAGCCACGTTTGGAAGTGAAGTGAAGAGTGGGGAAAAGATGGTAGAATAAAGGTTGTTGATGATGGGTCTCCAACCGCATCGCCCAAAAATCCCTTAAAAAGCCCCAAGTCCGTTAGTCGCCTCTTACGAACACCCACCGGAAGAAATGGGGTAGTGCTATTCTAAGCCGACACTACACAGCTGTACTATAATACTAAAAAAGTATGCCTGAAACCTCGTAAATCAATAACTAACACGCAGTGTAAAAGCATCTTTCTCATCATGAAGCCCGGTTACTACTTTGATAGTATCAAGAGATCTCAAAACATGTTTAAATTAAATATTTATTAATTATTATTATTTTATTTGTTTGGAATAGGTACTTACAGCTAAATTATACAATAAATCAGTTATAAACTAAGCCAATAACAAGTAATTATAAGGAAATTAGGTCAAAATTGTCACTGTTTTATCGGAATTCAAATGAAACAATACAGAAACGCATTTTTATAGACCTCTAGGGTTCTTCTCATTTATTAACCTCAACTTAGATACGATAATATTACACATAAATTACAAAGCCCTTGTCTAGAATAATTCTAGAGCTAGACTTTTCCATATAGAATAATATGTAGTTCAGTTACCGTTTGCTAGATGGCGCTGCCAGTATCTTTCAAATTTCTATTTGAACAAAGAACGCCACGCCTTTTATAAAACTGAAATTACTACTATTGAAAAGCTAAAACATTTTTGAGAATAATGTAATATAGAATTTGACTATATTTTATATTATGATAATTTGAAGTTTCTTGTTCTAATTTAAAGAAAAAAACCTGATGTATACATAATTATATACATATACAAAGCAAACGAATCATGAAATTACATCTTATTTTGTTATCTGTATATTTACACAATGAAAGTCACTGGAAACGTATAGTTTGACAAATTCGACCTTTTATCATTCATAATGTTTGCTAAACTAAAAGAGTAGCAATACTTTAGAGGTGAGATGTGTTTTTATTTTGTCATATTTTGCTCCATTACAATATCCAAAGGGTGACGAATATAGAAGCTCTCGCTACCCTTTTTCAGAATTACAGCCGTGAGCAAGGCTAATATTATATAAATATTCTAAGTGTCTATAAAATCAAAAACGGATTTTTTATAATTGTATCTTATATTTTTTCATAAATAATATTGTCATTCTCTCTTTCTACCAGATACCTAAGGCAATCATAAACAGCGAAGCTAGCACCTATTAGTGACGGTAAGTGAGTTGACTACCCCCTCCCAGATGTCGCCGTGAGTTAAACCCTCGCCGCAAACTGCTGACTCAGCGTGCAAATGAAACCCGCCCCGGGAAGGGGTCGACAGAAACACTTAATATCGTTTAGTTCATCGTGTTTGACATGTTTCTACGTTGGCGTTTCTTTGAGGAAATGTTTTTGCTGTTACTGTGTAATAGTTTAACGTAATAATGACGATAAGTGTTGTAGTTGTCTAGTGTAGTTTTAGAACATACATACATACATACATATACTCACGGCTGTAAATCCCTAGAAGGGGTAGCCAGAGCTAAGGAATTAGAAATTCCTCAGCCACTTTTGGAAAGTTGAGTGGGGAGAAGATGGTAAAATAAAGGTTGTTGGTGATGGGTCTCCAACCACATCGCCCAAAAATCCCTCAAAAGCCCCAATACCGTTAGTCACCTCTTACGTACACCCATCGGTAGAAACGGGGTAGTGCTATTCTAAGCCGACACTACACGGTTTTAGAACTACATTATTATTTACTCCTGTCGTCGATTGGGGTTTTTTAATTGATTGTTGGGCGGTGTAGCTGGATGCAGTCCCATCACTAACCAACCCATATTTTAAAATCTTTTCCCTACCGCAAAATTGCCGTGTAGTGTCGGCTTAGAATAACACTACCCCATTTCTAACCGTGGGTGATTGTAAGAGGCGACTAAGGGTATAGGGGCTTTTTTAATTGATTTTTGTGCGATGTGGTTGGAAACCCGTCACCAAAACATTTATTATTACCATCTTTCCCCAAATCAACTTCCAAAAGTGGCTGAGGAATTCCTCATTCCAAAGCTCTGGCTACCCCGTTAAGGGATGTATAGCCGTGAGTATATGTATGTATGTATGTATGTATGTATGTTTCCCTACTCATAATCAATAAGTAGCTGAGAATTTGCAAAATTTGGGACGCTGGTTATCCCTTTTCGATCTTAACTCATAGTTTTATACATCTGTATATAATTGAACTAAGACATACTTAGCTACTTTCGTTTCACCCTTCGCTCCACATTTGTACATGTTTCATTATTAATAGGCGGAAGATTCCCTACATCATCAATAACCATTATCGGAGAGTAATCTGTGAAGGCCCGGCCTAGGGCAAGCCCTTGGGACCTACCTTCATCAAGTATCGGGTACTTTATCAACAAAGACCTCTTCAGACAGGGAAATTCAAATATATGTTATGGGAATATAATTTGTATTGAGTGTGGGAGAAAAGTTTGGTTATGTATTTAGTAAATAGAATGAATAAACTAAACATATAGAACTAAACATTTTCTTTCAGTAGGTGTCGTAAGAGGCGACACCCTTATAAAACTACAAAATTCGCCGACTGTCAAATTCTTATTGTTTTTTTTTATTCGCAAGTATATGTTAATTGTGAAAATATTCCTTTTTCGAGTTGGTGACGGTCGGTGCAAGGACAAAGGTAAATTGTTGTGAACTTAAATTATACGCACTTAGCTTTGTTAGCCAAAAGTTCATTTTTGATGATGTCAAACATTAATTTTATCTCATTTGTAACTTACAATTGTTGATAGACAGCGGTGTCCGCCCCTTATTACGAATATTTTGCACTTGGCAATTGCAAAGTACCTTAATACTGAACTCAATTCAATGAACAAGCTATGATATAGACTATAGATCCGCATCTTGTCAACAGTGATTAATTTTAATTACACAGAGAGAGTGGGCGTAATAAATAAGTTTTATAAAAAACGCCGTTTTCATGGCTATTGCCACAAATGTACATACAATATACACAATGGTACAGAAATGTACCATATAAAATGCTACTTATTTTCATAATATCTCTCGGAAAATTCCATTCTCCAGTGAAAGTGAAATGACAGGCGCACGTCACGTGATGCCAATGACACTGACAGCTGTCATCTTGACAGACAACCGTGACGTCAGCGGCAGCCATTTTAATAACGCTCGGAAGGGTCGAACACGAAACTAGAGAGAAATATAATCGTAATATCCTCAAATCTATTTATTAAATTATTCTACTACATATCTCAAATGTCAGCATTGCATGCCCCGCTTGGCTATAACGAATGTTAAGTCGTTTGGTTTTGGATAGCACTTGGATGGGTAAATTATACAACCGTAGCATGTAGCATGAATTTTGTGAGAGCAAGTATATGCACGTCACGAAATTACAAAAGAATATTCAAATTAGAAGCTAAGATTTGAAATATTTCACTGTTGGAGGCCTAATTCTCTGTTCATAATAATTATGAAGTTACCCAGAAAGTTTCAGTGTCTCTTTCCAATGTTAGATTAATAATTATTTTAAGGCACTTAATTATATTTGTGTTTAATATTTGAAAGCAAACACTTTATTTCTCAATGCATCCACTCAGATTCCAAAAATGAATTATGTAGGTACTCAGAAAGTTTCAGTGTCTCTTTCCAATGTTAGATTAATAATTATTTTAAGGCGCTTAATTATATTTGTGTGTGTTTAATGTTTGAAAGCAAACCCTTTATTTCTCAATGCATCCACTAAGATTCCAAAAATAGCTGAATTGCCGTACTTCAATCATATTGCTGCAATTAAAAAAAAAGTAAGTGAAAATTTTCTTCTCAAAATATCCAATACAAAAATAACCTTCTGTTAAAAGCGAAATACATTTCAAAGTAAATTGCAACATTAAAGCGAAACGAACAAATAATTGTTGTAATTGCGAACTTGAACAAAGAAAAATGAGCTAATATTTTTCTATGTAAACGTTTAGAGTGAAGCCAAGTCGCGCGCGAGATTCAAATGGAAAATGGAAGTATAAAAAAGCACGGCGTTTAATGGCGCGGGGGCTTAAGTGAAATTGTTTTGTAAATGCGCGCGAAATGTTGCTCAAAAAAGATTGGCTAAGTGCGAGTCGGTCTCGCTTGAAGGGGTTCGTCGGGATTAAATATTTAGAAGAAAAAAAAAAGATAATCGTATATTCAAATTCAGAATAAATAGGCAAGGATATCCCATATAGAAAGTATCTCGTTATATTATTTTTTCAAATTCGTTACCTTAAACTTAAAGTTTTTATTTTGTACAAAAACCGAAAAACTCTATTAAAAAATTATATTTAATGCATATGATAATGATGCTGTGTAGTGCCGGCTTAGAATGTCGCTACCCCTTTCTACCCACGGGTGTCGTAAGAGGCGACTAAGGGTATTGGGGCTTTTTATTGGATTTTTGGGCGATGCGGTTGGAGACCCATCACCAAAAACCTTTATTTTACGATCTTTTCCCCACTCAATTTCCAAAAGTGGCTGAGGAATTTATAATTCCTTAGCTCTTGCTCCCCCTTCTAGGGAATTATAGCCGTGAGTATATGTATGTATATATTTGATGAACAATCATCTAGTGTCGATTATAACATTCGGACAAATACACATAACTGATGTATATAATATTTGTGCCCCACGACGACTACGATACCCTAAAAAGGTGTCATTACTGTCAGCCCATTAAATCTCAAATGGAAACGGTTCCTTATCTGAGGAGAAAAAGAAAACCTTACACCATTCCGAATTCACACTACTAAGTTCAAAACTTTCTGATACATCCTGATAAATGGGGAGTAAAGAAATGAAGCGAATCATAGGAGAATCAGGAATAGGTAAGACAGAGGTATCCTCCTTTATGTTTAACCTCAGAACTTTAGGCATCGTAAAGGTTCGCGATAGAGTGGGAAACTTTGTGGCTGGAATCATTTTGTTGCCCTGTGTATTTAGCTTTTTAATGTTTTGCTTACCTCGTTTGTTTTTATGTTTTTAATTAAATGAAAAAAAGGTTCAGATCTATGGTTTTGCTACGTCTTTTTCCTTTTGTCTAACTTCTTTCTTAAATAAACATACCTACATGTATGACATACCTACCTAAATTCACCCCATTATTTACCACAGTGGTAGGTTTGGGAGGAAAAACTATGAATTGGTGAAAACATTAATCGGATGGATGGAAGTGTAAAATGGCAAAAGATAATTAAGTGATGTGTAGTGTCGGCTTAGAATAGTACTACCCCATTTCTACCGGTGGGTGTACTAACGAGTCGCCTCTTACGTACACCCACCGTTTTTCTTTCCTTGGTATTGGGGCTTTTTAAGGGATTTTTGGGCGATGCGGTTGGAGACCCATCACCAACAACCTTTATTCTACCATCTTTTCCCCATTCAACTTCCAAAAGTGGCTGAGGAATTTCTAATTTCTCAGCTCTGGCTACCTCTTTTAGGGATTTATAGCCGTGAGTATATGTATGTATGTATAATTATAAAATTTATAATTCGTATTTAATACGAAGCCAACGTAGTTGCCATTTTTTGTAGAAAATAACCAAATAGCATGTTTCAAGCTTCGAAAGTAAACACAAATAAAAGAACAAAGTATTCTGAAGTGAGAAAAATAATCATTCCACAGTTTCTGCCAACCCCAATACGAATTAATGACGTGAGTATAACTTAGTAAACAGGAAACCTCACACCATTTCCGAATTCACAACTACAAGTTGGAAACTTTCTGATATATTCTGATAACAGAGGGACGAGCACTGAAGCGTTCCAAATGAAAGGGTTCTGTATCTGAAGACAATGACGTCAGACACAAAGAAACTTTCACACAAATGCACATTAGAGAGCACCTTATCGCGGAATGGGGCGGCAGGGAGACAATAGAATTGTGCATTTCAAATGATTTTGTGTCCGACTCTAAGATAATATTGACTGAAATTATTTATTGTAATTTAGGGTTATCGGCAATGTTGTCTCAGTGATTTTGTTGTTTAAGTTGATAACTGTATTTGACTGTTGGAGTATTTTTGGTATAAAGCTGAGTTGTTGACTCTCGGAATAGTAAATCGATCTGTTCCCGAGAATTATTAAAGTAAATTATATAGATGACTAGCAGCCCGTCCCGGCTTCGCTCGGGCATGAATTATCATTAACATTTTGTTTTTTATTTTATTACATGTATTATTATTTTAATATATTTTTTTTAAGCTATGTTATATTTTTTGCTGTGTAGTGTCGGCTTAGAATAGCACTACCCCATTTCTTCCGGTGGGTGTACGTAAGAGGCGACTAACGGTTTTGGGGCTTTTGAGGGATTTTTGGGCGATGCGGTTGGTGACCCATCACCAACAACCTTTATTTCACCATCTTTTCCCCACATAACTTCCAAAAGTACATACACACATATACTCACGGCTATAAATCCCTAAAAGGGGCAGCCAGAGCTAAGGAATTAGAAATTCCTCAGCCACTTTTGGAAGTTGTGTGGGGAAAAGATGGTAAAATAAAGGTTGTTGGTGAAGGGTCTCCAACCGCATCGCCCAAAATCCCTTAAAAGGGACATTTTTTTTAGATAATGATGTGTTCTATAAAATTGTAGTACATAATTTTATTCTATTGTCAGTAGTTTTCGCAGCGCACGCGATGTAAGGATTTTTTTTGGTATTTCTTTAACACCTTGGGTTACATTTTTGAAGTTTACGTAAGGATCCCTAATTTTTTTGAAAATAAAATATAGCCTATGTCACTCGGGAATAGTGTAGCATTAAAACAGTGAAAGAATTTTTTTAAATCCGTCCAGTAGTTTTGGAGCCTATTCAATTCAAACAAACAAACAAACAAAAAATCAAACCTTTCCTCTTTATAATATTAGTATAGATATAGATAATATTAGTATAGATAAGTACTAAAAATAATAATCGGCGATAGGCCTGCCCCCTATCACGTGAATACACTGTCCATGCAAAACGTGGGTACTCTGAACACCAGGTGACAAAGTCACGTGATGTTCAGAAGTATTAGTACCTCTGCCAACCCCTTCGGGGATATTCGGCGTGAACGTTTATATTATGTTATGTTATGTAAAAATAATAAATAGAAACCGTGATGGACAATGTCACGTGATGTACAGAAGTATTATTACCTCTGTCGACCCCTTCGGGGATATACAACGTGAACGTTTGAGTTAAATAGTGAAGCTGTGTAGCGTTGGCCTAGCATAGCTTTAACTATTTTCTTTCCTTGGGTGTCCTGCTAGGCGATTTGGCATTTTGGGATTTTTAAGTAACCATCCTATATTTAACAACCATTTCCCTAATACACTTTACAAAGCGGCCCCAGATTTCCCAATATTAAAACTCTGTCTACCCCTTTTTCGGATATATAACCGCTATTGTAATAAACAATTAAATGAAGTCTACATTGATAAATATTATTCCATAAAGCCAGAAGCAGTTATAAATCCACAGTGATAGATCATTTCTGTTCTGAGCACGCGTGTAGGTCTATTGTTCTCGTGTGGTTTCATTGCAATCGGAAGTCCCGGGTTCCGACCCCGACTACTTCCTGTGAGCCCTACTTTCTGAGCAGAGGGGGTTGGCAGACTCACACTATGCATCATGGATTTAACGCATTTGTGAATTACACGCTGTGTGACAAAGATATACTATTCAACGTATTTTTTTAAATATATTCAACAAAGTAAGTGTAGAAATTAAGTTTTTGGCAATTAAAATGCTAGTTAGCCTTGAAAAGAGTACAATACACAATACCTCGATGATTATTTTATGTTACGTCTATAATTTTAATACAAATTGAAAGGACTAAGCAACAAGCACTGATATTACTACTGTTAATTTGCCGTGTAGTGCCGGCTTAGAATGACACTACTCCTTTCTACCCACGCGTGTCGTAAGAGGCGGCTAAGGGTATGGGGCTTTGGGCGATGCAGTTGGAGACCCATCACCATCTTCTCGCCTATCAAGTTCCAAATGTGGCTGAGGATTTTCTAGCTCTAAAGCTCTGGCTATCCCTTTTTGGGATTTATAGCCGTGAGTATAATTACGTATGTATAATAATAATCCTGTAATTGGTTTAAGGACCAGCTGTATATACCTGGTTTTAATTTTGTGATATCTCTGTTCTTAAACTGTTGGTCGGCTTTAAATAAATAAATGAATAAATAAATACTGTATGTAATAATACAATTTTAAATGACCTCCAATACTAAAGGACAAAGACAGATATTAAAATAGTTTAATAAATGGAGAGTGATGATTTTAAATATCCAAATTATATGGATATATATAAATACGCGATACGTTCATAGCCAACCTCTTTTTCTTTACTACTTTCGTATGTTTGTTTCCGCTAATCACTGTATAGTGTCGGCTTGAAATATCACTAACCTATTTGTTTCCAAAGGTGTCCTTATAGACGACGACGTAGGCCCTTTGCAAACCACAACTTGTCAATATTTACAAAGCCTCGTTGGTCGTCTGCTTATTCATCATATAATTGAGCTCTTAGCGAGGATCGAACCATACACCTCCGGACCCTACCCCCTACCCTCTGGACCACTGACGCCACACAAACATACACAATGAGATAAATATGTATGTAGAGCATTTAACAGGCGTCGTAATGCATAATCGATGTGTCATACTGATATATGTGTGTTCCGGAAGCAAGCCAATATTGGGGTGATGAATGGGGGGTAGGCAGGGGTATAGGAAATGGCCGATCGTAACGAATGGCCCGGCCCCGTCGATAATTCATTTCTGGTCCACTTAATTTAGTTTTTGGTTATTTAATTAATTTAGTTAATTACAAATTCCTCAGCCACTTTTGGAAGTTGAGTGGGGAAAAGATGGTAGAATAAAGGTTGTTGTTGATGATGAGTCTCCAACCGCATCGCCCAAAAATCCTTTAAATGCACTAATACCGTTAGTCGCCTCTTACGTACACCCACCGGAAGAAATGGGGTAGTGCTATTCTATGCCGACACTACATTTATAATTCATCTACTATTTTGAAATTTGAAATTCTTCAGCCAGTTTTAGAAGACAAATGGTGAAAAGATTGTAAAATAAAAGAAGCTTGTTGTTGGTGGATCTCCAGCCCCATTGCCCCACAATCTATTGAAACCCAAACCCAAATGATGTAACCCCCACGAGCTTAAGTGGGTTAGCGCTATACTTAACCGGCCAACACACAACCAACTATTATTTACTCAGGCCATGAATCCCATTCGGGGAGGCAGGGGCTATTGATTGTTTCGTTGTATGATCTCTGGGTGTCCCGAGGCAGTTTTTGATCAACCCAATCATGAATGGTCATAATTAAACTTGGCTAATTAAGGCTGGGCTGAGCTCAAAGATCTTGCTGCCTCTTCTCTGAAATATATCATTGACTATAAATAGAATAAATAACTATACAATGTGACGACAGCTGTGGCCGAGTAGATAGGGGACTGGCCTCTCGGTCCGGAGGTTGCGGGTTCGATCCCCGCTGATTGCAACATAATGTTCTTAGTCTTGGACGTTATTTATATGAGTATTATATAGTACTAGTGGTCCGCCCCGGCTTCGCACGGATGGTGTTAAATACTTTTACTGTTTACCCCCTACAGTATTTAGCGTGATGATATATATCCTATGTCCTTTTCCTGGTTCTAAGCTACCTCTCCAACAATTTTCAGCCAGATCGGTTCATCCGTTCTCAAGTTATAAATAGTGTAACTAACACGACTTTACATACATACATATACTCACGGCTATATTTCCCTAGAAGGGGTAGCCAGAGCTAAGGGATTATAAATTCCTCAGCCACTTTTGGAAGTTGAGTGGGGAAAAGATGGTAAAAATAAAGGTTTTTGGTGATGGGTCTCCAACCGCATCGCCCAAAAATCCAATAAAATGCCCCAATACCCTTAGTCGCCTCTTACGACTACCTGTGGGTAGAAAGGGGTAGTGACATTCTAAGCCGGCACTACACGGCAAACACGACTTTCTTTTATATATATATATAGATTATATAGCGACATGATAGTCCAGTGGGTAGAACACCCGCCCGAAAACAGAAGGGCGTGAGTTCCAATCCTGGGACGGGCCTACACCAATTTGTCTTTTCTAAAGTCATATGTGTGGTTAATTTATCATGATTGCTAACGGTGAGGGAAAACATTGTGAGGAAACCCGCAGGGCTGAGTTGTACTTAGTCATGTGACAGTGTATTCGTACAAAACGGCGATAGGCCTGCCCCCTATCACGTGAGTACACTGACTAAGCAAAACGTGGGTACCTTCTCTGGAAAACTAGATGGCGCTTGCCATGTGAGTTCAGGAGTATTGGTACCTCTGCCAACCCCTTCGGGGATAAACGGTGTGAACGTTTATGTTATGTTATGTTATATAGATTAAATATATCGTTTGGTTTAGTATCCCATAATACAATTCTTGCTTAGTTTGAGGCTAACTTGATCCGTGTATAGTATGTACGTATACATTAAAAAAAAAACCTTGCAAATAATTGACAAAAACCTGAATACTTTTACCAAAATTACTCTCTAATCACAAAGGAAATAAGAACCAAAAACCAACAGGTCAATAGTAGCAAATATAATAAATGAAGTGACATTAGTCCACCGCAACCAATCTGGCTCGCATGACGAACCCCATCAAAGATAATCACCCATAATAACGGATAATCAACGATAATTCGGCCAAATCCAGCCGATATCAATTTGGTAATGTTGTTTGGTTTATATTCGTCGGAACGCCGGTTATGGCTTTGGAGAATGGAAGCCATTTTGAATTTATTGTCTTTGTTAAATTGGTTTAGATTTTATCGTTATAACTCTATCTTTATCTCTAATTAAGTATCATAAACTATCCTAATGACAGTAGCCAGAGCTAAAGAATGTTAAGTTCATTGTCCATTTTTGAATATTGAATGTAAAATAAAGGATGGCTGGTGATAGGTCTCAGCCACATATCACCTCTAAAACCCTTAGTCACCTCTTTCGAAAACTGCGGAAACAATGGCTTAGTGCCATTCTAAACAGACACTAAACAGTTCAACATACATACATACATACAAATACTCACGGCTGTAAATCCCATGAAGGGGTAACCAGAGCTAGGGAATCAGAAATTACTCAGCCACTTTTGGAAGTTGCGTGGGGAAGAGATGGTGAAATAAAGGTTTTTGGTGATGGGTCTCCAACCGCATCCCCCAAAAATTCCTTAAAAGCCCCAATACTGTTAGTCGCCTCTTACGTACACCCACCGGAAGAAATGGGGTAGTGCTATTCTAATTCTAAGCCGGCACTACACGGCAAAAATGTAAAATTAACTAAAAAAGAGAATTTTTCGAAGTTGTGCTTTATGCATGTTTGTAACTGGTATTTTTAACAAATCATTATAGCGACAGGCATATGGACAATTGAAGGGGTCCCCCGAATAACGTTACAAGTAGCAAAATAAAAACTTGTTTTTTTAAAATGCTTGGCCTGTCCATTAGGCTGTATAAAACGTATTTCCGTCAAAAAATCGATTAAAAAAAAATGTTTGTTACAACGTTATTCGGGGGACCCCTTCAATTACGGAATACCAATTGGCCTCGACCTCGTTTTTAAAACATACTTTTTTTTATTTCAGCTGAGGCTAAGAACCTCACTTTACTTTCTCAGTTTGATCTAGGTACCACACTTTTTATATATTAATTATTTTCAAAATTACAATATTTTAGATAAGCATTCCATGGACAAAGTTGTTTAGTTTGATGTTTTTAAGCGATTTAAAATATAAAAAGGGTATGTTTTAGATACGAGGTCTAGGCCAATTGTTCATATGCCACATTAAAAAAATAATCGAAACTACACACTTGCTATAAAGTAATAAAATATATTACAGTCTATACAATAAAGTAATAATATGAACAGAGCTGTATTTCACAATAGTTCTTAATTAATGGTACAACCGATACCTAATAAAGGGTAACCTGTGCTATAGGTACCGGTAAAGAACATCAGTGACGCTAAGAATACAAAATCACCACTGCGTGCGTAAAAAAAAACATTAAGCACTAAACTAAAGAATTACATCAAATTAAAAAACGACTAATAAAATATAAAATAAAAATAAAAAGCAATGGAACAACTACAATAAAGATTAGGTCGTGAGTAGGTCGTCGATACTCACGTAGCTAAGTAGTATTGGCGGTATTCCAGCAAGGGGTCGGCAGAGACAGCTAGCCGGATCGTCGCCATACCAATATAGATGGCATTTGGACTTGCGAAATCTATTGGCGTCAATGTTCTTTACTCATTAGCATTTAGAGTTTGTTGTTTAGATAGTTGTGACGAAATAATGTCGCTTTAAACGTTCACGACTTTATGTTAACGGTGAGGGAAAACATCGTGAGGAAACCCACATGGCTAAGTTATACTTTGTCATGTGATAGTGTATTCGTACAAAACTTAACTAAATTTAACTCATGATCACGCCGTATATCCCCGAAGGGCTTGGCAGAGGTGTTAGTACTTCTGAACATCACGAATCATTGTCACCTGGTGTTCAGAGTACCCATGTTTTGATTGAGCAGTGTACTCACGTGATAGGGGGCAGACCTATCGCTGTTAACTAAATAATCGATTGAAGTATTTTGGAATTATAAATACGTAGGCAGAAGCAGAATGGAGGTTGAAGTTTCATTAAACTTCATTAGGTACTGAAGTGGCCGCCATCTTTTATTTTATTCATAGACTAGTGGATCGTCCCAGCTTCGCACGGGTAGCGTTGTTTTTTTAAATATCTGAGGTTTCTTTCTTCAGTCACTGCTCAAGCATTGTGAAATTCAGCGCAATGTTTTCAATTTATTAAATTTATAGCACTCCCTAAACAGTGTAGTTTGGTGATTTTGAATGCGCTTTAATGAACGGTTCAGTATTTCCGTTTAATAGCAAATTTTGAAATAAAACGCTATGAAGTATTTATAACAATCTGAAAAATAAATCATTACGTGATGTAGGATGCAACTTCTGGCGCGATCTAGTATGTTATATGTAAATTAGTAAAGATTTGTTTTTGGTCACGGGGGCGCGATGGCTTATTATCTGTATAATTTCGGTGTTTCTCTACCGATTCCTATGTTTTTTTTTTTGAATAGGTAATAATGTTACCTTTTTTAAATAAGGGATGAGTGAGAGGTTTACAAACGTAAGAGTAAACAAATATAATCAGAATGTTCCGAACTGCTAAGCTATCAGGAATTACACGTGTTATTGTGAGTCAACCGTAAAAGATAGACATAAACTGTTGAAGATTTTTTTGTAGATAATTTTATGAAGAATATTTCCGTCGTACATGATTTCTATGTAAGTTTAACCATTAAGGCTGCACACGCGACGAAATCTTAAAAAATGAAGTAACTTCTCCCGTTTTCCCAAAAATTCCCAAAATTCTCCTTTACTACTCTGCTGGCAAGTATACAAAAACCTGCCCAGGAGTATGAAGAATAATTGTACCAAGTTTCGTTAAAATACGTCGAGTAGTTTTTGTTTCCATAAGGCACATACAAACCGACAGACAGACAGACAAAAATTTTACTGATTGCATTTTTGGCATCAGTATCGATCCCTAATCACCACCTGATAGTTATTTTGAAAATATATTTCATGTACAGAATTGACCTCTCTACAGATTTATTATAAGTATAGATATAGAAGATAACTTATCGCTTAATGATGTAATTTCACGATGAAAATTTCCCCCTATTTATCAACCTTGCTATATAAACTACACGGATGGCTTTTATAACAAAATCCGATATATTACACGTATAATAGGAAAGGGAGAATTTTCTGGACTACGCAAAATCACTCTATATTCTAATCCAAAATTACCATACGAATGTATGTATATTGCATTGATTTAAATTAACTATTCTGGTGAGCCATACCGCATTTCCTCTCACAGATTTAGTAATTAACACAATTGATGTTCATAATAAACTCACGCATACAAACGTCACTATATATTGAAGAATTAATTAAATTCGCGAATAATTAAACAATATTCCTCCCCTGTTTCCCTCCACAGCTCAGCTCCCGGAACCGGAACTAAAACATCAATTACGAAACTATGCTAATGACAAATTGCTGTTCACAATTTAATGTGATTTGCGCTTATAAATTAGGCTGTTTCGGAATATAGGTATATGCATAATGCATATATTATATTGACTATTTACGATCAATACAGCTGGGACGAATGAGGGTTTAAACCCTGGGTAGGGCCTATACAAATTTGACTTTTCCTAAGACATAGGTGTTAACTGCGAGGGAAAACATCATGAGGAAACCCTGAGTTATACATAGTCATGTGACAGTGTCATCGTACAAAATAGCGATAGACCTGCCCCCTTTCACGTGAGTACACTGTCCAAGCAAAACGTGGGTACTCTGAACACCAGGTGTTGCCACCAGAGTACCCACGTTTACCCACTGTCACGTGATGTTCAGAAGTATTAGCACCTCCGCCAACCGCTTCGGTTTGAGTTTTATTTGCGTTGGTATAGACAAAACTGTAATTAACTCATGTGTATTATTTTGTATATTATGAGGATTGTGAGGATATTGCACGGCCCTAGCGAATTGTCTTTCTTTTCCAATGAATTAAAGTTTTTTATGCCATTTTTATTCTTTGGCCATGTAGTGTCGGCTTAGAATAACACTACCCCATTTCTACCCGTGGGTGATCGTAAGAGGCGACTAAGGGTATGGGAGCTTTTTAAGTGATTTTTGGGCGATGTGGTTGGAGACCCGTCACAAAAAACATTTATTATTACCATCTTTTCCCCAATCAACTTCCAAAAGTGGCTGAGGAATTTCTCATTCCAAAGCTCTGGCTACCCCGTTAAGGGATTTATAGCCGTGAGTATATGTATGTATGTATGTTTTATTCTTTCCACAAAACGAACCCGTCTTTTCGAGACCGTTTTCCAATTGATCTAACAACGTTTTTGTGGGTTGTTGTTACACGTTCCAGGCACGTTTCTATCTTTCTCTATTTCTGCTTACAAATTTATTCTCTCAATATTTTTCTCCAACAAATTGTCCCAATTGGTGTTCTATTGTATAACATTAACAAATGAGTTATTTCAATTTTGCCTCGGTGGACACATATGGACCGAATAAGTAATGTGCTCAAAAAGACAGGTGTCCGAAATATGAAGAATAAAAGAGCATATATGATAAGGTTGATGGATGCGAACGAAGCTACGTACAAAGTGGCCATCGATAGTCTCTGCTTACCCCAATGGGAGCTTACTGCGTGAGTTTATGTATGTGCTCGTATATGTATTTTTATTTCATACATACATACATATACTCACGGCTATAAATCCCAGGAAGGGGTAGCCAGAGCTAAAGAATTAGAAATTCCTCAGCCACTTTTGGAAATTTGAGTGGTGAAAAGATAGTAAAAATAAAGGTTGTCCGCATCGCCCAAAAATCCCTTAATAGCCCCATATGCCCATACCGTTAGTCGCCTGCTCTTACGTACACCCACCGGAAGAAATGGGGTAGTGCTATTCTAAACCGACACTACCCGGCAATTAAATGGACTGAATTATAGTCTAAACAGCTTGTAATATTTATAAAATTATTATTGATTTTTTAAATGTATTTTGAGTCAGAGAGAAATAAATAGCCTTAAATGGTACCAAAAGAATGTTGAAGATGGATGCTATTAATTATTATCTAATTAGAGCATTATTTCCAATTCTAGCTCCTTCAAACAGCTAAATTCATGTTGTTCACATAATTGAATAATCCGGAAAGCTCGAAAGCTCGAAGCAAACGAACTGCATGTTTAATGACATCAATTAGTATCTGCCAACCCCTTCCCACATTGAGTCGTGACGTGTCAGCACAGATTTAGACGACATCAACATAATTACTGGTATTTACGAGGCGAGTGACTTTGATTAACTTATTAAGTTTCTCTTTCTTCTTGTGTAGCGATGCGAGTTTGGAAGTTTGGGAAAAATATGTCAGTTGAGTAGTGTTGGGTTACAATAACACTATTCTGTGACTCCCCGTAGGTGTACATATATACATACATATACTCACGGCTATAAATCCCTAGAAGGGGTAGCCAAAGCTAACGAATTAGAAATTTCTCAGCTACTTTTGGAATAAGTTGCGTGGTGAAAAGATGGTAAAGTAAAGGTTGTTGGTGAAGGGTCTCCAACAGCATCGCCCAAAAATCCCTTAAAAAGCCCCAATACCGTTAGTCGCCTCTTACGTACACCCACTGGAAGAAAAGGGGTAGTGCTATTCTAAGCCGATACTACACAGCAGTATGTGTAGTATGTGTTAATTAGTTATGTCCACGCCCTATCTCCTATTGTTTTTAATTTTTGATTATATCATAGTAACTTGTGTAACCTTTCCACCAAAAGTTGGTCTGGAAGAGATTGTAAATGTAATTCTTTGTTCAAATATTTACGAGTATTTGTGTAAATATGATATGTTATGAATCTTTCTCACAGCCCATAAATGTTCCCACCAAGGGGCTCGAGCCTACCCTATATAGGGTGATTTGGCCATAGTCCACCACGCTGGCCAATTGCGAGTTGGCAGACTAACGACTACTACCGTATTACTAGCCGGGACCGACGGCTTAACGTACCCTCCGAAGCACGGAATCATCTTAATTTTCGGAAAATCAGGTGATTCAAGCCTGCAATATCCTTCCAAACTGGGTTAAAACTTACAAATTAAATTTGTAAGGTTACCACCCCTCGGGAATCGAACCCGAGACCTCCGTACTTGAAACCAAGCGCTTAATCGCAAGACCACGGAGGCAGTCATGTTATGTATAATGTGCAATAAATAGTTATACTATTCTACTACAACCGTGATAGCCCAGTGGGTAGAACACTCGGTTATCGTGCAAACGACTAGTGTTCCAATCCTGGGTCGGGCCTACACCAATTTGTCTTTTCTAAAGACATATGTGTGGTTAATTTATCAAGGTTGTTAACGGTGAGGGAAAACATCGTGAGGAAACCCACATGGCTGAGTTGTACTTAGTCATGTGACAGTGTATTCTTACAAAACGGCGATAGGCCTGCCCCCTATCACGTGAGTACACTGTCCATGCAAAACGTGGGTACTCTGAACACCAGGTGACAAAGTCACGTGATGTTCAGAAGTATTAGTACCTCTGCCAACCCCTTCGGGGATATTCGGCGTGAACGTTTATGTTATGTTATGTTATTCTACTACAAGTTGGTGCAAAGAAAATATCGAAGAACAGTATTAAAACGTTGTTTTCTTGAGTTCACAGCTGACCTGACATGAAAAGCTATTTGTAATACATTTGTGATATGTCGTACAGTGACGGGCGTACTGCCAGCTCTATTGCGTCAGTATCGTACATACATAATATTACATCTGTATTCGCATAAGGGTCACACCCTAGCAGTATGAATAGGATGAATATATTGTATTAAGACAGACGTAATTTTAATAAAAAGTGACAAATATTTTATTTATGTAGTGATATTGCAGAGTTCAGGCTTTTCACTCAATAAATTCTAGCTTTGATTACAGTTGCAGCAGAGATTCTGTAGAGGTGGGACTAATTGTTCTTTGTGTAATACGCATAAGTTTTATTTAGGCAGATTAAATTCTTAATCTTACGAGATACAAGAGAGCCGTAAAGAACGGATCCTCGCAAATTGTGTTCCTTCAGTTGTATCTTTATTTAGATTATTCTCGCATACAATGGACTCAAACGATTATAGACTATTTAAAAGTTCGACTATTTTATTTCATTCAGAATCAGAATATCATTGATCTGGTGAGTTAAATCTTTACTAACACTAGATTGTATTATTTTGTATGGACTGTATTTGTCTGAAATAAAGATTTATTATTATTATTAATATTGAAATTAAATAAACAGTTTTTAAGTCATTTAGTTGTTACCAACATACTCGTACAATAAAACAAACCAAGACAAACATTGCTTCTTCATAATGTTAGAATAGCAACGAAATCCTGCCTTGCTCTTCCTCGAAAAATAAGCGTATTATTATAACATATGTGTCGGAAACATAAATCATAATATTCATGTCGAATTACAACCCCGATCCTCCATGAAAAGGACAATCGCTTATTCAAACCTATAGGGCTGTTTACTTTGTATAAATTCCGCTTATCACAACATTTCCTTATTTGTCTTTCCTTCTCTTACAAACGCAATGTTTTGTTTGTTCTACCTACCCCTACAGATATGATAACCGCTGTTATGGTAATGCCTTATGCGTTATTCATAAGGTTTATACGGACTTCACGTGTGATGGGATTTAAAAGGTGTTTTGCGGAATATTAAGCCGAGTTTTTTGACGAATTTGGTTGACTGAAATAATAATTATATCTCTAGTACCCTTTTTAGGGTAAGTACCTACAAATTGGTTTTTACAAAAAGGTTAAACTGAAATTAAAGGCTTTAACTTTTTCCTAGGTTATATTTATGGGAATAACTTTTGCTGTCACAGTAATCTGCAATGCCCTTATTATATGACATCAATTCCCAATCAACATATAGTAATCAATTGACCAATCAAAGCTATCCACAAGTTTTAATTACCAGGCTAACGCCTGATTTCTGAATTGAGTTTTCAAGCTGAGAACGACTTAAGTATCGTTTTGTCTCATTCAGTTGTTAAGATTTCAATGCAACAGAACGATACTTAAATAGTTCTCAGCTGGAATACTCCATTCAGAAATCGAGCGTAAAGTTAATTTCTCTATTTAGTAGAATTTCGATCTCTGTAGCCTAAATACTTGTAAAAGTTCTGTCTCCGGATGAGAGGTTGTTCATAATGAAACAATTGGCAATAAAAATGGTAGGCTTCAGAATAATAAAATATCATCACTCAGTCAAAATCGCAAAGTACAACTTGATATAGCTTCAAATGTTCAAACTTTCAAAGATAATTTCAAAGCCTTTCCAAGAATTGTTTTATCCAGAATTCATCCCAGTTCCCGAGTAGGAAGTGCACCTGAAGCCTTCTATTGTACTTATCACGTGAGCAATTGGGGTTAATCTCGGATTAGGGATGTACTTCTATTATTCACTTCGTTTGGGAGATTTTACGGGACTTACTAGTGATGCTGTGTAGTGTCGGCTTAGAATAGCACCACCCCATTTCTTCCGGTGGGTGTAAGTAAGAGGTGACTAACGGTATTCGGGCTTTCAAGGGATTTTTGGGCGATGTGGTTGGCGACCCATCACCAACGACCTTTATTTCACCATCTTTTACCCACGCGACTTCCAAAGGTGGCTGAGGAATGTCTCATTCCCTAGCTCTGGCTACCCCTTCTAGGGATTTACAGCCGTGAGTATATGTATGTACTAGTGATATAAGGGGTAATTTTAAGTAATAATACACTTTATTGAACACTAAAACCATACACGGACATATACAGAATGAATTTACAAAACTCAGGTTTACAACAGAACAGAAATTTATAGAACAGGGACTTAGAATTTGGATATTTTACGGCAAAGATATATCCATTATTTTAAAATATTTCTCCACTAAACTTCCAAAAGTGACTGAAGAATGAACAATGCTGAAGCTCTGGCAGTCCCTTTATAGGATATTTTCTTACTTACTTATACTCACGCCCGCCATTCCCTTTGGGGTATGTAGAGCCTATCGTTATTTTGCACGATCTTGACAAATCCCTGACTTCGCTTACATTAATAGGTTTTTTAATCTTATTTTTGTTTCATATTGGTTAGGCGAACCTACTTGTGAACCGACTAAAGTACAAAGGCAAAGTTTGCAAAATATGCATATCTTTATTTTATTTTTTTCTAATTCGCGTAAAGTTATTAAAGGTAAATCATTCATGTGTATGTTCACGCCACGTGCAACCTGTCAGGTAGGCAGAGACTAACGATTGTGTTGAATCTTGTTATCTTTTTAATTATATTCTGTACTTGGCAATGACATCAGAGTCGTGTGAGCTGTCAGCGAGCTGTCACTTGGCCATGCAGGGCCGGATTTAGGTTGTAACTTCTAATTAATGTATTAACTACAAGCAGTCAAATTTAATAATTAATCTCTAAGTTCACGCCGTTAATATCAAAAGGTGTGGCAGAGATACTTTTTTTATTATGAATGTTATTAATCGTAACTTGTATTTATTAAAGAGTAATGAATATTTTGATATCAAATTTATGGCTTTCATGTTAACTATAGTTTTTTGCTTTATTGTTTGAATTCGGTATGCAAAGTTTTACTAAAGTGATGCTGATTACAAAACCATTTCGAGATATTATGGTTATAAACAATATTTTCTTGAAATTATATCAATTGAAGCTAAGATGACTGTTATTTTATCAAAAAACTGTAACAGTGTTTGACCTTCAATGTTGTTTCAAAGACATACGGTTTTGCAGTTTATTAATAAAATATCGAAAATCATAGGTTTGTTTAGTATAATATCGTAATAATTTCATTTGACATCACAAATTAGTGATATGTTTTGCAATCAGCAACATTTTTATAAAACATTTCGCTTCATTTGCATGTCGCTACGTGATTTTATCGATCGATGACGTCATTAAGTACAAAAGTTGAACAATCTTTAAAAAATCATAACTTTACAATTACTCATTTTAAATGGAAAATATTCAAATTAGTCTTTTATTTTCGGGTTTACTATCGAATAAAAAATATATTTAATAAATACCAAAAAAAACTTTGCATACCGAATTCTTTGATGATTTATTCTTGTTCGAGTTACCAAAGTTAAAGCAACGTTACATAAGGACATTAGTGATATCAAGAAATATACATTTTTAAATGTATTTTGCATAAAAAATCTAGAAACAAAAAAGGTCAAAACAAATGGACACTAAAACACACAAAATATCAAACCATATCAAACATTTAAAATATCCTTATATTAAACCTAAATCCAGCCCATATTTCCATGGACTGTTGGCAAGTTGGGCCTGGCAACGAAATCAGCTGTTTTTTGTCCATCCCGTGCGTCACTTGTCAAAGTCAGTCCCCCCCTCTTTGATGTGGCAGCCATTTCAGATTTATTGTGAGAGACTCGTTTGTTTAGCTCGACGCATAAATCTAGATTTTTCGTGATTTACAGAATCCATAAATAATGTTTTTTTGTTGTTATGAGTATGTCCCATTGATTGATTTAGAAATATATGTTTTACAAATTAATTTGGCTGTAATAAAATACATACATACAAACATATACTCACGGCTATAAATCCCTAGAAGGAGTAGACAGAGCTAAGGAATTAGAAATTCCTCAGCCACCTTTGGAAAATTGAGTGGGGTAAGGATGGTAAAGTAAAGGTTGTTGGTGATGGGTCTCCAACCGCGTCGCCCAAAAATCCCTTAAAAGCCCGGATACCGTTAGTCGCCTCTTACGTACACCCATCGGTAGAAACGGGGTAGTGCTATTCTAAGCCGACACTACACGGCAAAATATCATTAATATTCTATTCTTGTACTTTAAAGCGTATTTTATGTAATGAATAGTAATAGTAGTAGTGTAAGATCAGTGTGATCTTTACGAAATCAGTATTTAAGTTATAAAACCATAACTACTTATAACATAACATTCTTACATCCTCAAAAGAGTGACAAACTCAAAAAGTGGTACAATTACACTTTTCACTTCATAAACATAACATAACATAAACGTTCACGCCGAATATCCCCGAAAAGGGTGGCAGAGGTACTAATACTTCTGAACATCACGTGACTGTCACCTGGTGTTCAGAGTACCCACGTTTTGCACTAGTACTTTTCACTTCATGTGATATTATTGCCAGTTGGTTTTCAGAGCATAATTTTCGCCGGGAAATTGTATTCTCGTGGTAGGGACAGGCATATCGCCGCATATTACAATCACATTGTCACATGAACACATTTGAGAAAAACACGTTGGTGTAGGCCCATCTCAAGATTAGAACCCACATGCCTATCTTTATCGACATACATACATATACTCACGGCCATAAATGGGCCAAAAAGGGGGTAGCCAGAGCTTTAGAGCTAGGAACTCCTCAGCCACATTTGAAAGTTGATAGGGGACAAGATGGTAGAAATAAGTAGTAGTAAACTTGTTAGTCGCCTCTTGCGACACCCGGGGGTAGATAGGGGTAGTGACATTCTGAGTTGGCACAACATGGCTATCTTTATCTCCAAGCAAAACTTGTTACGTAACGCTCATGCTCGTTAGAAATTTGGGTGATATATTATAGTGAATTCATGATCTAATCTAACTTAATAATTACCACAAAAACTAAGGACAAGGTGCTACCTCTAAACAAACATTTATGAAACCCAATGACAAAAAAGTCACATTGTAACATAACGAACACTCATTCATTGTATTCGAATTCTAAATTCAGATCATAAATTTTCATAAAACTAATAAGTAATTCAGCAACTAATTCTTAAAGTAGCAGTGATGGATGAGTGTCATGGGGGTGATCTCCACTTGACCTTGGGGGCGTCGCCCCCGACCCCAGCCGGCCCTGGATTTGTGACGTCACACACATTACTCTAATGCAATGCTATTTGTTTCCATCTATTTGGAAGTGTTGAGGAATCTGTGGATTACTTATTGTACTTTGATTTGTAGGTAGTTTTATGTTATGTTGTGTAGTGTTGGCTTAGATATACAATAAGCAATTTAAATCTTTTTGTTCATGAAAACCTCATGTGGGGATTATTACTAATTAATAAAGAATAAATAAAGGTAAGAAAAATTTCGACACAGGCGGAACGCAAACACTACTAAAACGTGTAAAAGAAATAAAGGATAGAAGAATTTCGCGCTGGCAGCCATTGACACGGTAGCTCAATTGGCAAGAGCGACAGGGGCGTATACCCGAGGTCACAGATTCGAATCCCGCCTGTGTCGAAATTTTTCTTTCCTTTATTTATTCTTTATTAATTAGAAACAATAAGCAATTTCCGGGTGTGGGAGAGGGTGACTTAGAGGTTTTGGGGCTAAGTACAACTCAGCCATGGGTTTCCTCACGACGTTTTCCCTCGACGTTAAAAACATGATAGATTAATCACACATATGTCTTTAGAAAAGGCAAATTTCTCATTTGTTTATCACCTTAAATAAAATTGGATAAATTCACCATATTAAAACACATGGTAGTGTGAGTACCTAATACATTTTTAATTGATGTTATGAATTTTAAATCTATAATTTAGTTACAAACCACCTATGCACATAAGCTTTAAGCGTGAAAAAAATCTTATTTATTAATACCTATTACCCAAAAATGCTTCTAAAGTTTACAATTCACATATTAAAAGGATTCATTTGGACCAAGAGAGTGTGCACAATAAGGCCGCGTTCTATGAAGAATAAAAGACCATGTATGAAAAGATAGATGGATATAAATGAAACTAGAAAGGTTTGCCAGGATCGTTCAAAGTAGCGATCGATATTCTCTGCCCACCCTAATGGGAACTGAAGGCGTGATTATATGTATGTAAGTATATTAATAGTGTAATTTAATGTTTTTGACATGAATTCCTCATGTGGGGATTATTACTCATAAATAAAAGATGTTATTAAAGGAAAGAAAAATTTCGAAATTTTTCCCCGCCAGTGTCGAAATTTTTCTTTCCTTTAATAACATATTTTATTTATGAGTATATAAATAGTGTTTAATCAATTCATAGATTCTCCCATCAGATAACATACCGGTGCCTTGATCGAGTTCCAAGTTTCAGTAGACTGTGCGTCGCTCACCTCCCTCAGTTGTACGGGAGCCAACTAACCGCATGCAGTAATCAATAGTTACACAAGCGTAGCCGTGTAGTGTCGGCTTAGAATAGCACTACCCCATTTTGCCGATGGATGTACGTAAGAGGCGACTAACGGTATTAGGGCTTTTAAGGGATTTTTGAGCGATGCGGTTGGAGACCCATCACCAACAACCTTTACTTTACCATCTTTTCCCCACTCAACTTTCCAAAAGTGGCTGTGGAATTTCTAATTCTTTAGCTCTGGCTACCCCTTTTAGGGATTTATAACCGTGAGTATATGTATGTATGTATGTATGTACAAGCGTAGGTTCCCATCTTATATATAATATACATACATACATATATACATATACTCACGGCTACAAATCACGAGAAGGAATTAGAAATTCCTCAGCCACTTTTTAAAACATGAGTGGGGAAAAGATGGTAAAGTAAAGGCTGTTGGTGACCGCATCGCCCAAAAATCCCTTGAAAGCCCCAACACCGTTAGTCGCCGCTTACGTATACCCGCCGGAAGAAATGGGGTAGTGCTATTCTAAGCCGACACTACACAGCATTAAGGATAAGTCCATGAAATTTGTATACAAAACAGTTGATACTATTTTCATTTTCATTCGTTTGTAAACCACATTATGGTATTAGAATTTTTAATTCCAAGGCCACTTTTATAAAAACAATTAAAGTTAAGTATCGCTGGTGTGTTCTTCAACAGCATCGTCCAAAAATGGTGATACAAGCCCAAGTACCGTAAATTTTACATATCTGTGACTAAACAGACTAATCATGTAGAGATGAAAGCTGTGTTCAGCTAACATTAAAGAACAGCATAACATAAACATAACATAAACGTTCACGCCGAATATCCCCGAAGGGGTTGGCAGAGGTACTAATACTTCTGAACATCACGTGACTTCGTCACCTGGTGTTCAGAGTACCCACGTTTTGCATGGACAGTGTACTCACGTGATAGGGGGCAGGCCAATCGCCGTTTTGTACGAATACACTGTCACATGACTAAGTACAACTCAGTCATGTGGGTTTCCTCACGATGTTTTCCCTCACCGTTAACAACCATGATAAATTAACCACACATATGTCTTTAGAAAAGACAAATTGGTGCAGGCCCGACCCGGGATTTGAACACTAGTCGCTTGCACGTTAACCGGTGTTCTACCCATTGAGCTATCACGTCGTGACAAAGAACAGCTTTTTAAAATAAAATATATTACTTACATACACTCACGATTATAAATGCGAAAGTTTGGTAGCCAGATCTTCCGAATAAGAAATTGCTCAAACACTTTTGGAACTTGATAGTAAAAAACATTGTGAATAACAGAGGGTTGGTGACTTTCCCCCCTCAACTGCCAAAAGTAGCTGAGGAATTTCTTATTCTGATGAAGCTCTGGCTACACCTTCCAAGGGTTTATAGCCGTGAGTATATGTAAGTATGCATGTATGGTGACGAGTGTCTAGCCATATCGCCCAATAATCACTTAAAAAGCCTCGATACTCTTAGTCGCCACTTACAATCGCCCAGGGGAAGAAATGGGGTAGTGCTATGCGGAAACCAGCAAATTAATGGTTTGCCATTAATAAATGTAAATCCAAACCATTCATTTGAAGAAACAACCCCTTACTAATGAATTAATACAATGATAATACAATCGCCGTGTAGTGTCGGCTTATAATAGCACTACCCCATTTCTACCGATGGGTGTACGTAAGAGGCGACTAACGGTATTGGGGCTTTTAAGGTATTTTTGGGCTATGCGGTTGGAGACCCATCACCAACAACCTTTACTTTACCATCTTTTCCCCACTCAATTTTCCAAAAGTGGCTGACGAATTTCTAATTCCTTAGCTCTGGCTACCCCTTCTAGGGATTTGAAGCCGTGAGTATATGTATGTATGTATGTATATGTTAATACAATGAATTTCTTCTCAAAACGCACAAGAACCAAATAATTTAAAGTCTGTAATTTTCCTACTATTTCCTGATGGCAGCAACGCAGTAATAACTCGAAACATTGTCGTAAAATCTGTTGCCAAGTTTATGACGTCCCTTTATAATGATAATTAAAAACTGTCGGATATTTCGGTACATTTATCATGGTGCCACTCAGTGCCAAAAACTCCTGGCGACACGTGTGCAAATGATTTATTTAACAGGAAAATTATCATTTCAGCAGATAATACGACTAACGATTATATTCCAGTTTTAAATTTAACATATATACATACACTCACGGCCATAAATCCCAAAACGGGGTAGCCAGAGCTCTAGAGCTAGAAACTCTTTAGCCACATTTCGAAGTTATAATACATACATACATACATACATATACTCACGGCTATAAATCCCTAGAAGGGGTAGCCAGAGCTAAGGAATTAGAAATTCCTCAGCCACTTTTGGGAAACTGAGTGGGGAAAAGATTATAAAATCGTATTGTATTCTGACTGTTAAAATAAATATTTTCTTTTCTTCCTTCAAATTGTATATCTAACTGTTTGTGTAACTGACAGCCAAAACTACTGGCCGCGGAAACTAAGCTTTTACAAGTTCGATTCCTTGGGGAGTGTAGGGAGCAGTTGAATAGCACTTTCAAAAGTCCCACGGGCACGGGGAATAAGAAGTATTTTATTTTAATGAAAACCTTTTAATTCTTATAAAGATATTGCTGTGTAGTGTCGGCGTAGAATAGCACTACCCTATTTCTACCCACAGGTATCGTAATGGATCGTATTGGACATTTTTAAGTGGATCCCAGGCGATCCAGTTGGAGACTCATCACTAACGATCTTTATTTCTACCATCTAGTCCCCTATCAACTCCCAAATGTGACCGTATTATACCACAATGAAACGCCAAAGTTACAGGCCCAGGTTCGAATTTTTAAATGTCCTTTTAATTACGCCGTACATAATGATTACAATTTTACGGCTTTTTGGGCGATATGGTTGGAGACCCATCACCAACAGCCTTTACTTTTACCATCTTTTCCCCAATCACATTTCCGAAAGTGGCTGAGGAATTTCTAATTCCTTAGCTCTGGCTACCCCTTCTAGAGATTGACAGCCGTGAGTATATGTATGTTAATTCACTTTAGTAGCGTCTTACGAAAACCTCGGGGAAAAATAGGTTTTATGCTATTCAAAGCCAAATGAAAGAAATAGGTCAGTGCTGCAACTTACCCCCCTCAAGTAATAAACCGTGAAAGCTAAGTAATTTCTTTTTTTACACGATAAAAAACCATATACATCTAGTAGTATCACCCTTAAGCGAAGGTTATAAAATAGTCATAAAAACCTGACCTGCCTTAATAAAACCTTGTTATACCGCACGACCTAACCATTTAACCTAGAACCACGACCAACGGTTACCAAGCTATCTTTATATAGAAAATGGTTACGTAAAACAGTTTCAGAGCTCTTGATAAAATGGTGCAGTAAATATAGTTCTCAAGGGCAGCTGTAAAGACTTAACGATCTATTATAATACGATTCTTAGTTTTATTACTTGTATATCGTCACGTTTATATCTAGGAGGGGTAGGCAGAGATTACTTCTATTTAGACATACGTACAAAGCCGTCTTTAACCTATTGGAGGCCTTGGGCATATGAGAATAATGGGGCCCCTATGACTTTGACAGAACATTATTTTGTTAGAATAAACAAAGAAAGTAGATAAGCAAGTTTCCAGATTAATTTTTCGATCCGGTCACGATCTTCCGAGTAAATCTTAGCGATGTTTGTTGTCGAACTAGAACTTCAGCCTGTTAACAATTAATAATTGAAAAAAAATACTTTAACTTATATATTTTTTGTATATCTACAGTTTTTAGCTAGTAGAATCGTTTTTAGGGTTCCGTACCAAAAGGTAAAACGGGACCCCATTACTAAGCCTCCACTGCCTTTCTCCATGCTGTATCTCATAAACATAAACCAACTAAACCGTTATAGCTAGAGAGCTGAAATTTTCACACATGATGTATTTTCTTTGCCGCTACAACAACAAATACTAAAATATTAAGGGGGTCCCCATACTATATACGTGTTTTTTTCGTATTTATTGCTTAATACAACATCACTTATATATTACCTTTCAAAATTAATTTTTAAACGACAATAAAGTAAATATTAAAGGGGGGCTCTCATGATTTAAGCACAAACATGATTTTCTATGAAGATGATAGAACGCAACCCTTAGTCCGCGAGCCGACTCGCTCTTAAGCGTTTTTTTAGAAATTCACCGCTATCTATTTTTTGTAACCAACAGCGTTTATATTTTATTTTCGTTTGTAAAAAAATAGTACCTTTTATATTTTGTTGATTAAATATCTCGAGAACAACGTATAAGAAATCGACACATGATAGACATTATTTTTAGAGAATATTACGTACTTAATGTTCCATTAAATTGTATTTTTATAAATTTTAATTTATTTAGCTGTAAAAGCTGTAAGCAAATTGGTATTGTAGTCAGTAATTTAGGTTCGATGTATACGAATCGAAAAAGTTCTTTGGCTAAATGTCGGTTATCGTTTCGTGATCTGGCAGAGACGAGGGGGCCCCTATCGATCACGGGGCCCTGGGCACTTGCCCAGAGTACCCAGTGGGAAAGAGGGGCTTGCATACGTATAATAATCACGCCTTTCTTTCCAATTAGCAAAGTCAACAGACTTTCGATTTCCACTTTATATGCTCCACCATAAACGTTTCGTTTCAAGTACTTTCACTACTTACTGTAGTGCCGGCTTAGAATGGCACTACTTCTTTCCACCCACGGGTGTAGTAAGAGGTGACTAAGGGTATGAAGCTTTTTAAGTGGTTTTTGGGCGATGCAGTTGGAGACCCATCACCAACGAAACTTTTTTTCTAACATCTTCTCCACTATCAACTTCCAAATGTGGCTGAGGAGTTTTTAGCTCTGAAGCTCTCTATCTAAAATAGTTAGGGTTAGCCATTTTAGGTTTTATGGTCGTGAGTATGTATGTTCTTAGGTAAACTTTCAATGTGTTTGTACTATAAGTGTGTTATTTATTTGTTATATGTAGTTGATATGTATTGCCGTGTAGTGTCGGCTTAGAATAACACTACCCCATTTCTACCCGTGGGTGATCGTAAGAGGCGACTAAGGGTATAGGGGCTTCTTAAGTAATTTTTGGGCGATGTGGTTGGGGACCCGTCACCAAAAGCATTTATTATTACCATCTTTTCCCCATCAACTTCCAAAAGAGGCTGAGGAATTTCTCATTGCAAAGCTCTGGCTACCCCGTTAAGGGATTTATAGCCGTGAGTATATGTATCTATGCATGTATGATATGCAGTGTCGACTTACAACGAGATGTATTAGGGTTATGGAAGTTTTAAATGATCGTTGTGTGATGTGGTACCCTCCAGCCACTATCATTCAATTAACCATCTTTTCTCCAATCTACGAACAAAAATAGCTCGGGAACTTCTAATTCTGTTCTGCTTACCCCTTCTTAAGACTTCCAGCGGTAAGCATATAGATGTATACATTTATTTATATTAAACGTCTTTTACTTACTTACTTATACTCACGCCCATTATTCCCATTGGGGTAGGCAGAGACTATCGATCGCCACTTAGTACGATCTTGACAAACCTCTCTTGCTTCCGTTACATTCACTATTCTTCTCATACCTGCTCTTTTATTCTTCTCAATTCGGACCCCCGCCTTTATAAGAACGTTTTCTATCTGGTCACGAAACTGAGACTGTCTTTTACTATACCTATTTATTGAGAATTTTTAAAATGACCTTTCATATTTCCTACTTTGGACGCCAGCGTTTTTTACATACAACAATACGTATTCTCTATTTTCTCTTAATCCATTACTAACTTTATGATCCAAAAGAAAAACGCTGTACAGAAGCTATTATTTCCATGTTCTTTAACCTCGGTACCCCATTGGAACCAAGGGCGTGAGTATAACATAACATAACATAAACGTTCACGCCGTTTATCCCCGAAGGGGTTGGCAGAGGTACTAATACTCCTGAACTCACATGGCAAGCGCCATCTAGTTTCCAGAGAAGGAACCCACGTTTTGCTTAGACAGTGTGCTCACGTGATAGAGGGCAGGCCTATCGCCGTTTTGTACGAATACACTGTCACATGACTAAATACAACTCAGCCATGTGGGTTTCCTCACGATGTTTTCCCTCACCGTTAGCAACCATGATGAATTAACCACACATATGACTTTAGAAAAGACAAATTGGTGTAGGCCCGTCCCAGTAATAATAAAACTCTCCCAAAAGCTCGCTTTATAATGCTAAAGCTGCGGTAGATTTTGAAGGATATTTTCAGCACAAACGCAAATAGACTCATATTTTTGGAAGTCATTCGAGTCAGTATCTTCCTTTTGGGATTTCGACTTACTGATTAACGTGAGCAGGGACGGATTAAGGGATTGCAGTATTTTGATACATACATATACTCACGGCTTTTAATCCCTAGAAGGGGTAGCCAGAGCTAAGGAATTAAAAATTCGTCAGCCACTTTTGGAAAATTGAGTGGGGAAAAGATGGTAAAGTAAAGGTTGTTGGTGATGGGTCTCCAACCGCATCGCCCAAAAATCCCTTGAAAGCCCCAATACCGTTAGTCGCCTCTTACGTCCACCCATCGGTAGAAAGGGGGTAGTGCTATTCTAAGCCGACACTACACGGCCTATTGATACTACTATTTTGATATGCATGTAAAA
Source organism: Bedellia somnulentella (assembly GCA_963576735.1). Classification (NCBI taxonomy): domain Eukaryota; kingdom Metazoa; phylum Arthropoda; class Insecta; order Lepidoptera; family Bedelliidae; genus Bedellia; species Bedellia somnulentella. The sequence goes on from OY755186.1 coordinate 146,851, forward strand.
AACCTTATTTACAATCCTTTCCACACTTTACTTCCAAAAGTGGCTGAGAAACTTTAATTCCGTAGCTCTGACTTGCCCTTTCTGGGTTTTATAGCCGTGAGTATATTATATGTCATATGAGAAGTGAAAAGCTAATAGATTTTTATGAATAAATAATCTGACAGTTTCACACTTTTCATATGTCATAATTGCTCTTACACATCTCATGCTACCTATACTGCCCCCTGATTACGTATCTTTTGCGACTGATGATTGTGTCGCAAGTTGCACGATTATCGCTGTCAATGTCATAAATTTGTATGCGTTTTGACACTTTTGACAGCGACAGCGACAATTATGCAACTTGCGTCACAATCGTGGTCGCTAAAGATACGTAATCAGGGCGCAGGTATGACTTCAAAATTATTCAGCAACTTTTGGAAGTTTAGTAGAGACAAGATGGTAAGATCAAGGATAGTTGGTGACGATTCTCCAGCCACATAGCCCCACAATCACTTAAATCCCTTAAACCTTTCTCACCTCTTACGACATCCGCGGAAAGAAATTGACTCAAAGACACAAACTAAACATACATACATATACTCACGGCTATAATCTCAAGAAGGGGTAGCCAGAGCTTCGGCATATGAAATTCCTCAGTCACTTTTGGAAGTTGAGTAAGGAAAAGTTTGTAATGTAAATGTTTCTGTGAAGGTTCTCCAACTGCATCGCCCAAAAAACACTAAAAAGCCCTAATACCCTTAGCCGCCTCTTACGAACCCACGTAGCTCAAACTGTAATGAGAAAAAATTGGTAAGTGCTATTCTAAGCCCACTCTACGCAACATTAAGGCCACTATTAGAATCTTTAGTACATCTCTGTGGTGGTCGTTTAAGAGAGTTTCTAATGGGGTGCTGAAGGGAAATATTATTAACGTTTTATTATATATTGCGTTGAAATTCTGTGATGATGTCTTTGAGATGTTCATGTTAGTCACAGATATGACTACCGTTTTAGAACTAACAACCTGTGAACATACTTATTACACGTCGTTGTTATAAACTTGTATCTGTATTGGGAAATGATAAAACTATTCTTTTATGTCTTTTTTATGTTATAATTTATTTAGTTGTGTGATGTTGAATTTGAAACATACTATACATATACTCACGTCCATAAATCCCATAAATGGATAGCTAGAGGTTAAAAGATTGAAAATCCTCGGCCATATTTGGAAGTTGATAGGGGACAAGATGCTAGTAATAAAGTATCGTTGGTGATAGATCTCCAATCGCATCGCCCAAAAACCACTTAAGAAATCCTATACCCTTAGTCGCCTCTTGTGACACCCGTATGTTGAAAGAGGTAGTGACATTCGAAGCCGGCATTGCACGACAATACTTAAAAAGTATTTAATATATTAATATACAGAAAAGTAGGTCCTAAATTTGTGAAATGACTATTTGCTATTGAATGGTACTCTTCTCTGGTAAGTCTTCAATATATTTAAATTTGTTAAGTTTCAAAAGTACCATGTATTAAATAATGCAAAGAAAAGTATTAAATTACGTGTATAAGCATATAATATTAACAAGAATCATTTCAAAAGCTAAAATAATTTACCAATCGTGACTTCACCTCAAATACAGTGTCCCTGCTTAACCTTTCCGACCGAGCCCACAGTTCACGAGCAGAGCAATCATATCGTGATCGGTCAGCGGAGTGCGCATGCGCCAACCGGGCGGCCATATTGTTTTTTGAAATGTCAAATAGCCAATATTCGTTTGTGTTAGTTTGCCAATACACTAATTATTTTTAAGATACCTACTTTCACCTTTAGGGTATATAGGCATAGCGGGAGCTTGTGTTGTCATAGGTACTAGTGAGATGACATAGGAAAACAAAACAACAACATGATCCGTTTCCCTTGGTTGCACGTGGTTGTGGTTCTAGTCAGAATCGTACAAAGTGGTAATCAAGAGTCTCTGATTTCTCCATTTGTGATTAATGGCGGCGTGAGTTTAAGTAAGTGAGAGGCTAAATAATATTTTAAATAAATAGGTAATGAACTTAAAACAATAATCATTTCCTCACAAAGTCGTAAACATATACTAATAAAAGGTACATTGCATTACTAAATAATAGTTACTCAAATTCGTACAAAAGTGTAAATCTTCCCTCGCTACCGAATGAAAAACTGATGGGTCTCTAGTTACATCCCCCAACAACCACTTAAAAATCTAAGCCCTCAAGCTGTCACTTTCTAAACCCTGAAGCCAAGGTGATAACTATAATATAATATAACCAGGATGTTAAGAAGTATGCCGGTACATACTCACGGCTATAAATCCCAGAGGGGTAGCCAGAGCTAAAATTTACACAGAATAACACTCCTCAGCCACTTTTTTAAGTTAAGTAGGGAAATATAGTAAAAAAGATCATTAATTTAAAAAAAAAAAAATGAAAAGTGTATTAAAAAAATACTTTATTGATGGTAAATGTGTGAACCCATCGCCCTCCACCTCTAAATAAATAAGATATTTTTAATTATTAACTTATTACAGTGTGCTCAAAAAGGCTGGCGTACGAAGTATGAAGAATAAAAGAGCATGTATGAAAAGATTGATGGATGTAAACGAAGCTAGAGAGGTTTGTCAGGATCGTGCGAAGTGGCGATCGATAGTCTCTGCCTACCCCAATGGGAATTAATGGCGTGAGTATATGTATGTATGTATGTATGTACATTTTAAATCCAGTCCAGTCCAGTAAATATTGTAAAATCTTATATAAGACTCCCTAGGGGCCACAATCTAGTTTATAAGTATAGATTAATACCCCTTTGTATTATAATCATAAATGTTAAAAACCTCTAAAATAAATAGTTTCAAATTTTAAATTTTTTTTTTTTAGTGATGGGTCTCCAACCGCATCACCCAACAATAAATTAATAAGCCCAAATACCCTGATTCGCCTCTTATTCTTACGTACTCCCAAGGGAACAAATGGTCAACCAACCAAACTACAGTTAAATAAATATTTAGTTCTGACACAATCTCACTGGACTTGGCAAGCTGTCCGATTTCTTTTAATCACCATTCCATTTTCATGTCAGAACAAGACACTTTGTCATCGCTATTTTTTCAGCTAATTAGTGAAGACTAGGCGTGTTCTAGGAAGCGATTTGAACCCAGGACCTTGGCAATGATGGTTCAAGGTCTAGTATTATGTAACGGTCCGTTGGCTTTTTCAGCCTTGTCATGTCAAGGTAGCGTGAATATGTGTTGCTATGACGGTAAATGTAAGCTGGTAGGTTTTTTGTTCAGTATTTTTTTTCAGTTTCACATTTTGCTGTATGTTTTGGAGAATGTATGAATTAATGTTGTTTCTTTTTCAGATTTAACATTAGCTATGGGCTATTGAAGAATTTTGGAAATAATGTAGTTTCAGAACAGAGCGGAAAGACGATGTGATAAATATAGGAAAGCTGCTTTGGAAATGTAGGGAGTTTGGATAATATGAGAGTAACGTAAACTAAAGATGTGGTTGATGGTTGAACTACCCTCATTATCATTATTCACTCATTTTTGTTCCCCAAATTACAACAACGTCCAGCGCTAGTGTTTTATCAACATCCTTTTTTAGAACATTTACTATCGGTTACTATCACCAAACCTTACGTCATACTCTGAGGGTTAACATACATACATACATATACTCACGCCATTAGTTCCCATTGGGGTAGGCAGAGACTATTGATCGCCACTTCGTACGATCCTGACAAACCTTTTTAGCTTCGTTTACATCCATCAATCTTTTCATACATGCTGAGGGTTAAGTCCCTAAAATGTACGCCACACTAGACGCCCATTTTTGTGTTTTGTATTGTTAAATCTTAATATTTCTAACAAATCATTTCTTTCCCCCTAATTAAGACACAAGCACTTCTTTAAATCACTCATTAGACAACTAAATATTTCATTCCGCCATCTTGCTTTCCATTTCCTAGTCAAAGAGTTAAACTTGGAAACTTCAGAACGACCTTTAGTATTGATGAAGGATATTAAGTTTGTAATGAGTTTGCGGGTTGGGGAGGGATTGTAATTATGCAAATTTGAACCTTGATCCCTCCCCCGAAGTTCCTCTGTCACGCACCAAACTTACACAGAGATAAGAAAAGGAAATCTAGCCATAAAACGGAATTAACTACAACATTAATTCAGCTTAATAGGTCGCTGTACGAATGCAGATGTTGAGTGAAATATTAAATTTGAAAGTTCATGTGAACAGTTTTCTGTGGTTTAAGTAACCTGCCTATAACATTTTAATTAGAAATAGGGTAGAGATGAGAAGAAATTTTGGTGATGGATTTAGTACTTCATAGATCATTTAGTTTTTAAAGGACGGAGTTTGGAGTGAGGAGAGTAAGGGAGTATGTTTGAGAAGAATCATCAGTGGGGGGTAAACAAGGGATATTTGTGATGATGCAGACAACAGTTGGAAAAAAGAGCGTGAGTATAATTTAGAATACTTTTACAGCAGTATTTATATGCGTGACTTTTCTTTTTGCGACTAATTTAATATTAAAATTAAATGAATCTAAAGGACATCGCCATCACATTTTGTAAATCATACATACATATACTCACGGCTATAAATCCCTAGAAGGGGTAGCCAGAGCTAAGGAACTAGAAATTCCTCAGCCACTTTTGGAAGTTGCGTGGGGAAAAGATGGTAAAATAAAGGTTGTTGGTGATGGGTCTCCAACCGCATCGCCCAAAAATCACTTAAAAAGCCCCAATACCGTTAGTCACCTTTTACGTACACCCACCGGAAGAAATGGGGTAGTGCTATTCTAAGCCGACACTACACAGCTAAAATCACCAAACCTAATACAGTTAAATTTGGCCATAGAAAACATGTAACACCACAAATAAAAAAAGTGATAAAACTTCATAGTCCAAAACGATCTGAAGCAAACACGTATTCTGACACATGAAATTATTAATAACATCCTAAAAGAGACGGTTAATGAGTTTCGTATCCGGCGCAAGTTCACGGTACTGCTTAGCAACGAAAGCTCAACGTAGAAGCTTTATTTTCGGAAAGCTTTGCTCGGTTGACTTTACTATGATGTTTCGAAGTTTGGACACTGTTCATTATAATATTCTGTTTTAATGACGCTCGACACTTTCATTTCCTTCGTGGGGTAGATAGCGATACGGTAATTAAGAGAGAGTTTCGTCATAATTTGATTAAGTTTATTTGATTTGGTGACTTATTAGTGAGACTGCCATCGTATATGTTAGATGCAATGTATGGTTGGTACCAACATATTATTTGAAAGCTAGTGTATCTTGTTTAAACTCAGATAAAGTAATTAATGTTCATAAAGAGAATTGGGTTCCTATTTTTTGTCTTGCAAGTTGAGAGACTCATAGTTAGGAATACTAAAAGAATATATACCTAATAGTAAAATAATCTATCATCTCCCAACGTACCGCTTAGAGACATACAATGCAGAGCTACTATGGAAATCGCGAATTCATTTATATACATACACATTACATATTTCTTGCTATGTTATGGTTTTCCAAATAAACATATGAATGACTGTATATCAAAACAGTTCTCAAACCCAACATTTCACACCCAACAACCTTCCCCCCACGTGTCCCGGGGGACACCCATCCATTCCGTAGTTATCTGCAAAGTGACGAAGGTCCGAGGTGTCGGCAGCGGTACCATCCCGTAGGGACACTCACTACATTTTGAGGGAATATTTCGAATTGATCTGTTATATTTTGCTGTGTATTGTCGGTTTAGGAGAGCACTGACCCATTTTTCCTATAGCTGTTGTAAGTGGAGACGATGGACGATGTGGCTGACTCATTATCAACCATCCCTTATTTCACATTCTTTTCCTAATTCTAGTTTCATTAATGGCTATGAAATTTCTCAACCCTAAGCTCTGCATCTGAATAAATGAGTATTTGGGACACTCTTATCTGGGATTTATAGTAGTGAATTGTTAGCAGACAGTCGGTACTCTAAACAGCAGGTGACAAAATCTCATGATATTAAAAATACATCTTTATATCCCAAAAAAGACTACCAACAATCACAAACACACACGCCAAAAGTAATCTTTCCCTCAACAATAAATTATTTCATCCCATTTTATTTCTAAAGGACACTTATCACAACAAGATTTTCAAAGTACAACCGTAAACACGTAATTAAACTTTTATTACAAGAGCTTAAAGTCTGTTTTCAGTTGAAGCTTTATGAGGTAATACATCGTCGAGCTGGTGCCGTAATTTAGCACTGATTTGCGTAAGAAGGGAGTGTACTGTCAAGATGTTATATATGGGACTTGTACTGTTTTACACATCTCCTGTTTCGAGGTGGGAGATCAGAACTTACGTTTTGAGTGGTTTTTGTCTCCCTCTAAATTATGTGTGATAAGTTCTTTAGATCTAAGGGCATAACATACATAAAGTTTGTTCTTCATATTTTAAGACAAAAATATTTAATCTAATTGTTTGGAGTGATAGATAGAATTGTGTTAGTTTATTAGTAATTGGTCGGACTAACTATTACAGCTATCCTACATATATAAGCAAACAATGTCAAATTTACTGAAAGATCTAAGAAGTAAAATTAAGAGAAACCATATTAAAATACTTTAATAAATCAAGAACAATGAAGAAACAGTGGCATAATGTCATGTAGAATTTAAATACATAACAATTTATCTTCTGGCTCTAAAAATAAAATTCAGCGTTTCATCCAACAGTTTCAACATTACAAAAGAAAGAGAGAAAAGATGTCTTCTCGTAAGTTTTCAATTGGAACGATGGAAGAGAATCCAAGATGGCTGAAGATTAAGCCGGAGATTCATCTATGAATAAATAGTAAATTTTCTCCGCGTTCTTGGAGAGTACTCAGCTACCTTGTAATTTAGTGAACAGGGAGTACAACGGCTCAATGGGGTGGCAGATGAACTATGTATTAACATAGGATTCATTTACTTCAGAAATTGTCTCACACTAACATTTGAATTAAGACCGCGGTTTAGTGATTAGAAAGCAAGCATTTGGTGGGTTTAAGCAAATATTTATTAGCCAAAAATCTATATAGTTAAGAAAATAAGATCCCATAAGTTGTGTATTTTGAGCATTTAAAACATCTCTACAACCCTATATTTTCGAAGCTGTGAAAGTAAAGTAAAGTATTTGCCTATCGTATTAATTTTTCATTCTTGCAAGCTTTAATATTTTAACTGATTTAACGACGTGAGTACCTAACAAATAGTGTAATTTTTATTGGAATTTTGAAGAGAGAAGAGAGTTACTATTGCCAAAATTATTAAATTAATTTATTATATTTTATTAATTCCTGTTCAGTATGATAATTATATTAGTATTTTGTTTTGGGTTTATGTATTTATTAATGAGACCGTATGTGATTTTATTGTCAGGTGCTAACTGAAAATCAGTGTTGTGAGGTTACACTCACAACCATACGCTGAGTTAGCAATCCTTTCGTTGCAAGACTTTTTAATTTTTATCTGTTTTACTGTACCTGTTGTTTGTTTTTGTGTTTAAGTGTTGTAAGTTTGTATGCAACGAATAAATATTTTCTTTTTCTTTTCAAAAGTGTTTTATAAATTATTAATTATCGAATTACAACTTTGTCAACAAATGTAACAAAATTGAATATGATTATTTACGGTGACCCAAAGACACAATAATTTAATCTCGTCTGTATACCCCATGTCACATGGGCGGGATGTCCACGATTATTCACCACAAGTACTTCTACACCTCTCCTCGCATCCCGCGGTGTCCCGCAGAGGGTCTGAGGGTCTCTTGTAGGGGTAACCCTCTGTGTTCCGGTTAGCGGTTTTGTTTAGGATATTTGAGCAAGGAACCCTATTTAGTTCGGAGATAAAATATTATTTATAGTTAATGAGGGTAGTGATGAGGATTTTATTACGTATACCTATTTATTTATTTATTTATATGCATCACACTACAGACATGAAACATTACATGATAAATAACATGCTTAATGCCTTATAATCTAGTTACAATGTCCTTAATTGTGTGTTGACAGCTTTTTTTGTAATTTAATTTATGCGTGTAAACGTTAAACTCTTAAATATTTATAAAGTACACTAGTTAATAATAATAATATTGTGAAAAAACCTAACAAGACAGAGTAAAATAAAAATAAAAGTAAAATAAAATAACAACTAAGGAAGTAGAGTAGTAGTATCAACAATTTCAATTTTGTGACTTTACTTTTGTTTGTTTTGAAATATATTTCTTATTTGTGATCTAAAACGGTTGAGATGAGACCCACAAAAATGTCAAGTCTATTGTTCAAACTATTATATAGGCGTCTCATATGAATGAATGGGTCGTGCTGAGCTCTTAGGCTTTTACAAGTAGGTAAATTAAAAGTGTTTACGTTTTTGACAGCTCGAGGTCTGAAGTTAGGAATATTTAAATTCAAAGTAGAGGCTAATGTAGTACAAAGTGTACTGTGCAGAATCTTATGGAGTGTGATGAGCATTATTTCTGTTCGACGGTTTTCTAGCGTGCTAACTTTAAAATGCAGCTGCCGGCTTAGGTACGATCGTTGTGTATATTTTAGACCATAGCGATAAGTTAGCATCCTGAGAAATCTAGCCTGTACCCTCTCGATAGCGTCAATATGCACCTGGTAAAATGGGGTCCAGATCACAGCGCAATATTCTAGTTTACTACGTATAAAGCTATAATAAAGCAAAATGAGCGATCGTGGATTACGTAAATCTCTACTGATTCTGGACAAGAAACCTATCATTTTATTGCATGAGGATATCAGATACTCATAATGTGGTCTAAATGAAAGTTCCCTGTCAAGTATAACCCCCAAGTCTTTAACTTGATCCTCTTTCTGCAAGCGTTCATCATTTATTTTATATGGGTAGTCGGCATAATCTGATTTGGTCGTGGAAAAGCGCATTAAAAAACATTTACTGGTATTCAAATACATACATTTTCCTGACACCATTTTGTAAGCTGTTGTAAATCATTTTATAGCAATTGACAGTCATTATAGTCCTTGATACGACGATATGTCATCCTATGATGATCATGATCCTATGTCATCGTGTATGTCAGTTTTGCTGTTTACTGTCTTTAAATTAAAAAGCAATTGCCTATTTCTTCGCGATATAGAAAGAAATACATACATACATATACTCACGGCTATAAATCCCTTAACGGGGTAGCCAGAGCTTTGGAATGAAAAATTCCTTAGCCACTTTCGGAAGTTGATTGGGGAAAAGATGGTAATAATAAATGTTTTTGGTGACGGGTCTCCAACCACATCGCCCAAAAATCACTTAATAAGCCCCTATACCCTTAGTCGCCTCTTACGATCACCCACGGGTAGAAATGGGGTAGTGTTATTCTAAGCCGACACTACACGGCAAATAGAACGAAATGTTAAGACAATTTGGCCACATAGAGAGGATATGCTTTAAATCCCTAGAAGGGGTAGCCAGAGCTTCGGAATAAGAAAGTCCTCAGTCACTTTTGGAAGTTGAGTGGGGAAAAGATTATATTATAAAAGTTGTTGGTGATGGGTCTACAACCGCATCGCCCTACAATTACTCAAATAGCCCCAATACCTTAAGTCGCCTCTTAACACCCACGGGTAGAAACTACTAAGCCCCAGTAGTGCTATTTTCAGCCGACACTACACAGCTAAAGTAAAAGTAAAACATACATAAACATAAACGTTCACGCCGAAGGGGTTGGCAGAGGTACTAATACTTCTGAACATCACGTGACTTTGTCACCTGGTGTTCAGAGTACCCACGTTTTGAATGGACAGTGTACTTACGTGATAGGGGGCAGGCCTATCGCAGTTTTGTACGAATACACTGTCACATAACTAAGTACAACTCAGTCATGTCAGTAAAAGTAAAAGAGATTTATTATAGAGCCAATGTGGCAATGACATTAGAGAACCACAAAAAAACAGACGATCAAATTCAACGTGTAAATAATAAAACGAACGTAAAATATTTTGTGACAAATTAAGTTAAGAGGTTTGCCAGAAAAGTACAAAAGTGATGATCGATAGTCTTTGCCTACCCTAATGAGAAAAAATGGCGTGAGTTTGTGTATGAGATATGGGGATCTTAAGCTGTTTTACAATGGTCTCGAATCCATCATATAATTTACTATACTATCAACATACGTACCTATATTCACGGCTTATAATACATAACCAGAACGAATGAAAAAATAAGAACAGTTAATGTAAGGGAAGCAAGAGAGATTTGTCAAAACCGTGCAAAGTGGTGATCGATAGTGTCTGCCTACCCCAATGGGAACAACGGGTTTGGGTATAACTAAGTAAGTTTTAGCAAAAAACCCTCAGTCTCTTTTAAAGGGATCAAAGATTACAAAAAAGTGGGTGTGTGAATGGATAGACAATCAAAAACATTTATAGATAAATTATTTTATTTTTATTTATTTTTTATTATTTTTATTTATTTGGGCGATGCGGTTGGAGACCCATCACCAACAACCTTTATTTTACCATCTTTTCCCCACTTAACTTTCCAAAAGTGGCTGAGGAATTTCTGATTCCTTAGCTCTGGCTACTTCATCTAGGGATTTATAGCCGTGAGTATATGTATGTATGTATGTTATAGATAAAACTATCTCCATACCCTAATCAAATATATAATTAACCTACGTATTACACGCATCAGAAGTCGCTACAATATTAAACAGTGATTAAATCTACCGCCCTTACAGACAATAATTATAAATCACAAATCATTACCCTAAAAGGGTTGAGAATTACAGATTACAATGAAAAACCAATCGCTCGTCAGTCAGAGGTCCTATTTCATAATTTCAAGTTGTCTGTTACCATGGGCTTGTAATACCAACTCGTCAGTTGACAAGTCGACCAACCGATCTGTATTTACTGCGCATGCTCTGAAATTTATTGACTCAGACTAAACTCAAAACTATGGCGATAAAATAGACTTTATCCAGCTGGGATAAGGGTTAGTGACAATGATGTAACGGCAGTATTTCATTTATATTTTTACGTTGTGTAAGTTTATCACTGAGTGATGTTTTCAAGGACTTTTAGAGCATTTTTTTAGACTTGCTTCTGTTCTGATGTCTTTGTGAATTCGCATTGTGATTCTCTTTCTGATTGTGTCATTATTCTAGTTTTATATGAGATGTACTGATATATAGAGATATTACAAAGTATACTTTAAGTAAATATGTAGTTTTAATTGGCTTCTAATTTGTTTAATTAGTCATTCATACATACATACATATACTCACGGCTGTAAATCCCTAGAAGGGGTAGCCAGAGCTAAGGAATTAGAAATTCCTCAGCCACTTTTGGAAAGTTGAGTGGGGAAAAGATGGTAAAATAAAGGTTGTTGGTGATGGGTCTCCAACCGCATCGCCCAAAAATCCTTTTAAAGCCCCAATACCGTTAGTCGCCTCTTACGATCACCCACGGGTAGAAATGGGGTAGTGTTATTCTAAGCCGACACTACACGACAATTTGTTTGATTAGTCATTCATGTGGCAGAGTATTCGCACAAAACGATGGACCAGCCTGCCTCTATAATATTTGATTACCAAGTGGTAAAATGTTACGTGATGTTAAGAACTACTTCTGCTTCCCCTTCGGAAATATATGATGTTTATGAACTGTATTATGAATTGTCGTTCAATGATTCTTAAGCTGGTTTAAAAAGGTAACTTAAAACCATCTTAAAACTTAAAATCAACTTCATTATACCAGTACTTTTTTTCTAGGTGACTTGGCTGTGTAGCTTAGTTGGCTTAGAATATCACTACCCTATGGCGACTAAGGCGTATCACCAAAAATATTTACATTACAATCTTTTCTGGCTGAAGAATTTTTTCATTCTCAAGCTCTGGCTACCTCTTTTAGGGATTTACAGCCGTGAGTATATGTATTTATGTATGTACATTGACGTATTACTTGGACCAACATACATACAAAAAATGCCCAGAAAGGCTAATCGCTTTGTCACTCAGATATTTTTGAAACTAAAGTTAGATGAAACTACTTGCACAAAGAGTTTCAATGTCTACTTGGAAAGGTCTACTCGGTCTAAGTCATAATTTAATTCATACATACATTGCCGTGTAGTTCCGGCTTAGAATGACGCTACACCTTTCTACCCACGGGTGTCGTAAGAGGCGACTAATGGTATTGGGGCTTTTTATTGGATTTTTGGGCGATGCGGTTGGAGACCCAGCACCAAAAACCTTTATTTTACCGTCTTTTCCCCACTCAACTTCCAAAAGTGGCTGAGGAATTTTCTAATTCCCTAGCTATGGCTACTTCTTCTAGGGAATTATAGCCATTAGTTCCCATTGGGGGATACTTCGGACGCCTGCGTTTTTGAGCACACTCGCTATTAGGTCCAAATGTGTCCTCCGAGGTCGTCCCCTACTAGCATAACCGTCCACATTGGCTCTATAGATCTCTTTTACCAATTTGGTATCATCCATCCTCTCTATGTGCCCAAAACATCTTTACATTCCTTTTTCTATCTTTTTTACATCTTTATTCTCGTTGTAAATGATGAGGTATAAAATTCAATCATATAAAGTTGTGTCTTACGTTCGGAATGAAACAAGCTTTATTTACTCACGATTTTCTATGAGAATTAGTATTTATTCGAGGTAAAATCTTTACGTAGAATCTTTCTCAATAATGCTCAAATCTAACGTTCACGCCGTATGTCCCCGGAGGGGTTGGTAGAGGGACTAATACATACTTCTGAACATCAGGTAACATTGTCATCTGGTGTTCAGAGTACCCACGTTTTGCTTGGACAGTGTACTCGCGTGATAGGTGGCAGGCCTATCGCCGTTTTGTAGGAATACACCGTTACATGACTAAGTACAACTCAGCCATGTGGGTTTCCTCACGATGTTTTCCCTCACCGTAAATATTATAACGCAGACAACTAAATTAACCAAATAAACTGAAAACACTAAAATTCTTCGCCATATTTTCAGTTAGCAACGGTTTGACGTCAATTCGTTTCCACCGATTTAACAGTTAGGATGAATTGGGCTACTGATCCGGCGATTTATCCAAATCTTCTCAGTTTGCGATGAGTTGGGAAACTGGTCCAGGGATAAATCCGAAACTGACATCTACTCTCCCATTACTGGTATCCGTTTTACTTTTATTAACTTTGCACATCGGGCGCTCTCGAATATCTTGGCTCAAATTGTAAATTAACACTTTTTGGTGCACCTCCGGGAATTTCGTAGCTAATCAACTCATAATCCCAAAGATGCAGCCGGCTAATTCGTATTAATAATTACTTATCATCATCAAAGTTGAAAGTTGAGCGGAAAATAAAGGCATGTTTTACTAATCACTTTAGAATAACTCACAATAACTCGCACAATTTTGATGGGAGTAAGATATGGGAAACTTACTAAGTATATTTATACTTTAAAGTCAATTAAAAATACGGAAATATTATGCACAGATCAAGTTAGCCCCAAAGTAATTTAAACTTGTATTTGGGGTTAGTTACTCAACGATATATTTAATATTTTATAATACACATATAAATAACATCCAAGACTAAGAAACAATAATTTATGCTTACCACATATATGTGCTGTGTAGTGTCGGCTTAGAATAGCACTACCCCATTCCCTCCGGTGGGTGTACGTAAGAGGCGAATAACGGTATTGGGGCTTTTAAGGGATTTTTGGGCGATGTGGTTGGAGACCCATGACCAAAAACCTTTATCTCAACATCTTTTCCCCACTCAACAAGTGGCTGAGGAATTTCTAATTCCCTAGCTCTGGCTACCCCTTCTAGGGATTTACAGCCGTGAGTATGTGTGTGTGTGTACATATATGCTGCTCTCAGCGGGGATCGAACCCACATTGTACAATAAATTTGTTAATTTGCTTTGGATAAGCTAGGATGGTGAAAATTTTTATTTTATTATGCAGTTACATATACGTAGTCACAGTTATGTTAATTATTTTATTTGGTAGGGGCATTATAAAAAGTGTCGTATTTAGTAGCATTATATATATATATATAAAGCAATAAGTAGAACTTAATTATGCTTAGAAATTATTAACAGTAATTTAGAAATTTACTTGTCTATCGATGCAACTCGATTCATGTGGATTAAAATGTCATATTCAATTGTTATATTACAGTTAAGTAGATTTGGTAAGTTCATATGATAATGTCTTGATTTCATCCTGATACAGTTATAATAATGGTATAGCCCCCGACATATAGGTGCCTTACAAAAGAATTTTATTTTCTCATTCCAAAGCTCTGGCTACCCCGTTAAGGGATTTATAGCCGTGAGAATATGTATGTATCTACCCGTATAGGATCATTTGGCTATAGGTCACCACGCTGTTGGCTGACTAACGACATAGTAGCATGAACCGACACTGCTTAAGATAACCACAAAGGACGGAATTATTTAATATTGCGAAAATTTGATGATTTAAACAATAGTCTACTCAATTTGGTTACGAACGACTCTCGAATTCGAATTCTCTGTGAATCGAACCAGACACTTCCAAATCTTGAGCTGAATACTCTAACCGTTGTACCACGTTGCAGTTACATATTACATAACCCTGCAAATGTTCGCCAGTAGCTTGTCGCATTTCTCTTTGTTACAATTTCAGCCATTTCACCCGATTTGTGTAAAATATCCAGCGACTAATCTGGCAACTAGTTGGTCGTTTGTATCGGGCACGCTTAAAAATGAGAATGTAGGTATTCCTACTTGTTTAGTATACATATACTCACGTTTTGATTGTAACATATTTGATTTAATTACTTACACGGTAAGTATATAAATTAGTCGATGACAAGTCTCAGTTTTTTTATATTAATAACTGACACGCCCTGAAGTCCAAACAAAGAATTAACTGTCTCTTTGTATGGAAACACTATCACATTCATTTGTATAAATCATTCATGAGGGTTTCCTCACGGTGTAATCCCTCACTATTACGAACATTGAACACAAGACAAGGAGGTGAATGCTGCAATAACACACAAACCAGGATTCAAACCCATGTCATTTCGATGGCCAGGAGTGTTCTCACTTAGCTACCAAGGTGTTACGTAACAAAGAAAAACATTTATCATTTTTTCTTCATATAAAAATCAACATTGTAGTTGGGTCGGCCAACTAGTCGTCCAACAAATCCATGGACGTGTTGGAGCCAGTATCGATCGCACCCGACCTTGGCACTGAGAAAGGACTTCGCTATTTATAAATCCCCCGGCAACACCCTTCTTGTACATTAAGCGGCAAGTACATCTCTCCTTGCCAGTCCAATTTAGTCTCTATTTCGTAGAAAATACTAGAAACAGATATCATTAGCGAGTGAAACTTAGAGTGCTTGACTTATGGCTTACTGTACCGCCTCCCTTGCACAGCAGGTATGGAGGAATTGATATTTTATACTTTTCTAAGTTGAGAAAATGAAATTTATGTTGAGTTGACTTTAGGTTGGTGCAATAAGTTACCTAAGGAATGATTGTAAAATGAGCTAATCCGACACGGTGTTGAGTAATTTGTGTATTCATCATCACCTGATTTTCCTTATTTTATTAAACTAGCAGTGTAACTGTGTGATTTATTTATAATTCTGTGTGCAAAGTCTTTTTGTTGGTATTTATTAAATATTTTTATTCTACCAATTTCCCCACTCAACTTCCAAAAGTGGCTGAGGAATTTATAATTTCTCAGCTCTGGCTACCCCTTTTAGGGATTTAATGCCGTGAGTATATGTATGTATGTATGTTTATTCGATAGTAAACACGAAAATAAAAGACTAATTTGAATATTTTCCATTTAAAATGAGTAAAGTTATGATTTTTTAAAGATTGTTCCACTTTTGTACTTTATGACGTCATGCGAACATGCAAATGAAGCGAAATGTTTTATAAAAATACTGCTGATTGCAAAACATATCACGAATTTGTGATGTCAAATGAAATTATTACGATATTATACTAAACAAACTTATGATTTTCGATATTTTATTAATAAACTGCAAAACCGTATGTCTTTGAAACAACATTGAAGGTTAAACACTGTTACAGTTTTTTGATAAAATAACAGTCATCTTAGCTTCAATTGATATAATTTCAAGAAAATATTGCTTATAACCATAATATCTCGAAATGGTTTTGTAATCAACATCACTTTAGTAAAACTGAATACCGAATTGCATTATCCTATTATCTTTCGAGTGTCTTACGAGGCGACTTATTGTATTGAGGCTTCTGTAAATTCTAAATCTCAGACTACCTCTTTTTGGGATTAACAGCCGTGAGTATATTGTATGTATGTTCATTAAGGTTCCAGTGAATGAATGTTTATTTGTATATCGATTATTCATGTTTAAGATAACACATTAAAAATACAGTATACTTGCATAGACAAGACACGCCATTAGTTGTTGAGGTAGGCATAAAGAGGATGGATGACAGTAAATTGGTGAAAGAGATATATAGAGCCAATGTGGAAGGTAATGTTAGTAGAGGACGACCTTGGAGGACACATTTGGATCAAATAGAAAATGTGCTCAAAAAGGCAGGTGTCCGCAGTATGAAGAATAAAAGAGCATGTATGAAAAGATTGATGGATGTAAACGAAGCCAGAGAGGTTTGCCAGCATCGTACCAAGTGGCGATCGATAGTCTCTGCCTACCCCAATGGGAACTAACGGCGTGAGAATATGTATGTATCTATGTATGTAGGCATAAACTATCGATCGTCTTTACTTTCTCGTCTAAGCAAATCTTCGGTTAAATTCATCAATCAAGTCTTTTTCTCATGGTATTTATTTTTCTGTAAATCCCCGGGGAACGTAATTTGTTTCCTAAATTATTGCTTAATCAAGTTTTTTTTCGTCAAATTAAATATCGTACAGATAGAATATAATAGTAATTTACTTTAAGACCCATTTTAATTCTTGAGTCATACCTTAGCTCTCAACTAAAGGTAGTAACAAAAATCAATTACTTTCATGGCAATCGAAAATATGCAAAACAGTAAACGAACTTCGACATATTGCTAAACTGGTATATCTCAACTCGATTTAAAAATTCATCATAAACACTGGGGGAAGAACGAAGGCGAGGGTGCCATGGCACACCCTTCAAATAAAAGATGAATATAAAACGTTATTTATTAAAATTAGAACTCTTATCTCAGGCACCATGTAAACGCCTTTTAGTTTGCACTCTTACGCTGGCAAAAATAATGCACCAAAAAATTTTGACTATTTGTCCCAAAAAAGCTGCATAGTATCAAAAATATTGGTTATGGGCAAGTTTACTTGAAAGGGTATAAAATTTATACCAGCATAGCTAGTACGAGTACGAGTACAGAACATAGAGGGTAAACAGCTATCTCATTCGCACTTAAGTAGTAGCGTATACTGTCATCTCATTCTAACCAATATCGTGATGATAAAAATGCACTCGTACTAGACTTCTTCATCTAGTTAAAAGGTAGCTCGTATATAGTTATATGACTACCTATAATTTTCATACAGTTTAGGCCACATGTTGTAATATTTAAATCAATTTCTTTTAAGTAATTAAATCATTCATTTATATAATTATTATGTATTTATAAATTCAAACATTTTAATAAATGCACCTTAAACAATAATATGGATGTGAACGAAGCTAGAGAGGTTTGCCAGAAACGTACAAAGAACCGTGATAGCCCAGTGGGTAGAACACTCGGTTATCGTGCAAACGACTAGTGTTCAAATCCTGGGTCGGGCCTACACCAATTTGTCTTTTCTAAAGACATATGTGTGGTTAATTTATCATGGTTGTTAACGGTGAGGGAAAACATCGTGAGGAAACCCACATGGCTGAGTTGTACTTAGTCATGTGACAGTGTATTCATACAAAAACGGCGATAGGCCTGCCCCCTATTACGTGAGTACACTGTACGTGCAAAACGTAGATCTGAACACCAGGTGACAATGTCACGTGATGTTCAGAAGTATTAGTACCTCTGCCAACCCCTTCGGGGATATTCGGCGTGAACGTTTATGTTATGTTATGTACAAAGTGGCGATCGATAGTCTCTGCCTACCCCAATGGGAACTAACGGCGTGAGAATATGAATGTATGTATGTAAACAATAATAAGTAAGAGTGGGTACTTCTGCCACAGGTTATTAATATTTCCATAGAAGTGCCCAAACACTGTAACCTAATTTATGTATGAGAACCAAATAAATGAATTTATGAATCTAGGATTTATTTTCCTTTGCGATAAGATCATCTACATTAGGAAAAAACTATTTAAACTAAAGTTACGAAAGTACTTATTATTTCGACGGATCCTATAACAGTACACGAACCGTCTCAAAATCATGCTCCCCTCGGGACGTCAACCAAATTACGAAGTTGATTTGATATTGACGGATGGAAACGTTCGCGTCAATATATTGTTCAATCCGTGTCGGATGAAAGCTAGCAAATTATGGGAAGATCTCCCGCCATTTTTTATGACGGCTGAATGAAACTCGATTGGGATTGGGAGCAATTGGTTTTAATTAGGATTGCTGCAAAATTTGATAATATTCAGATATTTAATTATCTTTTAATACAGAGAGGTTGCAGAGGTTATCCTGACTTATTTTTTAAATATTTGACTCGCAATAATGTCTTGTCAGTAAAATATTTTTTTTAAAGCTAGGATGAGGTTAAATTAAAGTATTAAAAACAAATAAAGCTAATTAATACAACTGTGCCATTGCACATTATTTTCATTCGGTAAAGTACAATATTTATTTATTTATTGGCTGTGTAGTGTCGGCTTATAATAGCACTACCCCATTTCTGCCGGTGGATGTACGTAAGAGGCGACTAACGGTATTGGGGTTTTTAAGAGATTTTTGGGCGATGCGGTTAAAGACCCATCACCAATAACCTTTATTTTACCATCTTCACCCAACTCAACTTCCCAAAAGTGGCTGAGGAGTTTCTAAGTCCTTAGCTCTGGCTACCCTTTCTAGGGATTTACAGCCGTGAGTATATGTATGTTATTTTATTAGTTCGGAATACTTACAGCTAAATCATACAATAAATGTTAAATTTATTTTATTTATTTATTGAATAATCGTTGGATGGTACAATCTACAAGAGATTATATACAAAACAAACTAATTTATGTACAGTACAATACTAATTCTACAAAAAAAATACGGTAAAAGTTTACATCGTGAGGGAACCACCGTTCCTATATCATACTTAGTTATGTGACAGTTGGAATAATTCTGCCATCCATTTGGGAGCAGTCCTGTTATTTCTCACCGCTTAAGTTCCTTACAATTGAGCTAGGTTATATATATATAACCTAGCTCTTACATATATATTTATATATATATTAGGAATATAGATTAGCTCCAGGAAAATCACAGATTACCAAAAAATAAAGGGGGTTGATTATGTATCTTGAGTGACCGCGATTGTGTCGCAAGTTGCAATATTGTCGCTCTCACAAGTGTCAAATCGCATATAAATTTAATATGTAATATTTATGGGAATGTGCCAGTATATATTTTACAGATCTGGCTGTGACTCGAAGGTGCACTTTGATGACATTAGTGTTTGTTTTATTATATACGTATATGCCTATGTATACGTACGTATACAAAAAATATAAAAGCTTGTTTTGTGCATCTACCCAGATAACTCATTTACCGATCTCACCTTCCAAAGGTTGTCTGGAAGAGATCGCTTTTAGCGATAAGACCGCCACTGTAAACTGTATGATAATTTCTTTTGTAAATTTGTGTTTGATGTGCAATAAAGAGTTATTCTATTCTATAATACATAAATGGGTCTTACAAATCTAATATTTACAAGTAAATAAGATCATCAAGTGTGTTTAAATCAATAAACCTATCTTTAAATGATAAGATTGCCAATAAAACATCTTAAATGTTGCTATTTCTATTATGTGCAATAAAGAACTTTACAAATTATCATTACAATGAAATAATGACTTTCCTACATTACAGAAAAAGTATTTGGCATTATTTCCTTTAAATTGTCTGATATAATTATCAATGAAACTAAATTAATTCTAAGAAGCAATACATCACATTATATACATACATTTTTGTGAATAAATTCATATTGATCCTCTTAAAACTTAATCATCATCATTAAACAATAACATAGAATCTCATAAATAAAAGATGTTATTAAAGGAAAGAAAAATTTCGACACTGGCGGGGTTCGAACCCGCGACCTTCGGGTATACGCCCCCGTCGCTCTGCCAACTGAGCTACAGTGTCAGTTGGCATCCAGCGCGAAATTTCTCTATCCTTTGTTTCTTTTTTTTTTACACGTTCAAGTAGTGTTTGCGTTTCCTACCTCCGAATTTTAACTAATTTTAACTAATTAATAACATCTTTTATTTATGAGGAATTCATGTCAAAAACATTAAATTAAATAACATAGAATACCATTAAGGTAAGCTGTACCCTTATTCACCTCGGTGTTATAAATTTAGCTGTGGTATATTAACCTTGAATAACATCCATAAACATTCTGGTAAATAGTTTAATTTTAAATAAACAAACCATACTTACTTATTTATCAGCATAGAACATAAAGCGAACGTTGAGTCATTTAAAAATATATATTTTTATACATCAATGCATAAACATATAAAGTTCATTGTGTATTTGGTAAATAAATATATATATATATAAATAAATATTCATTAATTTCTTAAGTCAAAAGCTGATATTAAGTGACACAAGAAGGCTTGGTACATTCATTTCTTAAGTTCAAATTTTTATGAATTAATTTCATTTCATTAATTACATTCAGACTTACAATATATTTCAATCTCAAACCTTCACGCCTTATATCCCCGAAGGGGTTAGCAGAAGTACTAATACTGTACATTGTCCATGCTTACGTACACTGCCCCCTATCACGTGATGCTCAGAAGTATTAGTACCTGTGCCAAACCCTTAGGGGATATTCGGCGTCAACGTTTGAGTCTTTGAATCTTATATTTAAGAAACTTATTAACAAGACTATTCCGAAGCACCGTAAGATTTGGAAATTTTCACGTCAAATCCTAATTCATGCTCCGCTTCTTCTTCACATTTTATTAGAAGATCTAAGACCTGGATCAAAATAAAATTTAATTATTCGTATTGCGTAAAATTTTGTGATAGCTCATAGTGGGCAGAACAGCGCTTATCGAGCGATGAGGGTTTCAAATACCGGGTCGGGCCTACACCAATTTCTCTTTTCTAAAGTCATATGTGTGGTAAAATCATGGTTGTTAACCGTGAGAGAAAACATCCTGTGGAAACCCACACGGCTGAGTTGTATTAGTCATGTGAGACTGTACAAAGTGTGTCGTACAAAAACGGCAATATGCCTGCCCCCTATCACGTGAGTACACTGTGCAAGCAAAACGTGGGTGCTCTGGACACCAGTTCTACCAGGAAGTGTTCTACCGTTTATAGCCGTGAGGATATGTATGTACAATCAGAGTAACTTTTATTCCTCTTCAATTCATTCTGTATCCGTCAAAGAACAGGTGGAGTCCGTCGCCGTCGTCTGGTAGCTCTGGCGCGAGGTCCGGCCGCCACGCCACTTCCGTTGCAGCGCCATCTCTGATACATAGCATGTACTAAAACGACGCCAGTACGAGTTCCGTGAGTGTCCCTCACGACCATAAGCCATCTGGTGGCGAAACGGAGTTCGTCGGGTTTTCTTGTTAATCTATAAAACCTAATTACTATGAACTGATATAAACGATTAACTTACATTCCTCTTCAATTCATTCTGTATCCGTCTCGGAAACCGCCGCGCGCTCTGAGTGACGCTGGCAAAGAACAGGTCGAGTCCGTCTCCGTCGTCTGGTAGCTCTGGCGCGAGGTCCGGCCGCCACGCCACTTCCGTCCGGTCCGGTAGCTCAGAGCATTCGAATCCGTCTAGCTTCATCTCGCTTACTACTGCGTCGCCGCCTGTGTATACTCTGGGTGGACGGAAAGAGATTTATTAATTTGGTAAAATATATACATAGATATATATACGCCATTATTTCCCATTGGAGTCGGCAGAGACTCTTGATCGCTACTTTGTACGGTCCTAGCGAACCTCTCTAGCTTCGTTTACATACATCAATATTTTCATACATGCTCTTTTATTCTTCATGCTAATGAAGAAAATATATATCAACATTTTTTATAAGGGTATTTATAACTATTCTGGATAAACGCAGTTAACTCAAAATCATGCAATGCAAAAGCATACCTCGAAAAAGACTCGGAATAGTTTCCATACCGGTATTTGTCTTTTTAAGGAACCTTTAACAACATTAGCTATATTCCCATTATAGCATCTTAATCCCTATTAAAAAGCGGCCAAGAGCGAGATGGACTCGCTAATGAAGGGTTCCGTAGCAGCACTAGCAGCAGGTAGGTAACATAGTAATATACAAGTTTAAAATGTTTAGTTTAAAATGTTATTTACTTATCACTGATTTACTATAAGAAAACAATGGTTCACGTTTTATGCGTAAGGCCTGTGATAGTAAAATAATTGTTATATATTTCAGTGAAACTAATAACACTTTATTGCATACACAAAAACACACAAACAGTATATTACATAATAGGTACCACATTATATGTACACAAAGGCGGACTTATCGCCTTAACGCGATTTATGACGTTTAAAAATAGAACTAATGGCTAGATCTCATTCAAACCAATTTTTGTTAGTAGTTTGTATAGTAATACACATCATATATTTTTTTCAGTTTTATCATGCCCATATTTTAGAAGTTACGGGGGGGGGACACACATTTTACCACTTTGAAAAAGTCTCTCGCGCAAACTATTCAGTTTTGAAAAAAATGATATAAAAAACCTCAACATCATTTTCAAATACCTTTTGATAGATACCCCACACGTATAGGTTTGATGAAAAAAAAAATTTGAGTTTCAGTTCTATGTATGGGGAACCCTAAAAATTTTGGTTTTTTTTTCAGATTTTATTTTAAAATCTTAATGCGGTTTACAGAATACATCTACGCACCAATTTTAAATAATGTAGTTCTTATAGTTTTGGAATAAACTGGCTGTGACATACGGACGGACGGACGGACGGACAGACAGACAGACATGACGAATCTATAAGGGTCCCGTTTTTGCCATTTGGCTACGGAACCCTAAAAAATCTATGCATATCCAAGATAACCAGACAATTTGTTTTTTTTAACAAAAATAATATAAGAGTTAACTGGCATTGCTGATGTGCACAAACCACCAAGCTAAAGTGGAACTGGGCCGGTCACATAAGTCGTATGCACCCAGACAGATGGGCGAAGATCGCCACAGACTGGGTGCCACAAGACGGTTACCGGCGTAGAGGCAGGCCTCGGCGGAGATGGCGGGACGATCTAGATAAGTTTTTGCCGGGGTGGCCGGAGGTGGCACAGAGCCGGGACGTGTGGACTCAACATGGGGAGGCCTTTGCCCAGCAGTGGGACACTATAGTAAAGGCTACATAAAAAAATATAAGAGTACCAACATTTGCGGCCGTTTCCCCATAAATGGTAGTAGGAAGTTCATCTTAGATTCAAAGTACCATTCCTTCCCAGCCCTCTTCATCCGTTTCCCTCTCTCGAACTTCCTCTTCTTCAGAGCCTGGCGGAAGGAGTCACGTAGTATCTTCCATTCTCGCTTTAACATTTCACCTGAGGAAAAAAGATGAATGAGGAAGTAAAATTGACATTTTTATAAAACAATCCCCAGAAAACGATTTCAAAAACTCAAACTTTCACGCCGTATGCCCCCGAACGAAGGAGTTGGCAGAGGTACTAATACTTGTCACGTGGCGTTCAGAGTACCCACGTTTTGCTTGGACAGTGTACTCACGTGATAGTGGGCAGATCTTTCGTCGTTTGGTACCTCAACACTGACACATGACTAAGTATAACTTTGCCATTTGGGTTTCCTCACGATGTCTTCCTCACCGTTAACAACCATGATAAATTAACCACATATATGTCTTTAGAAAAGACAAATTGGGGTAGGTCCGACCCGGGATTTAAACTCACGCCTGTCTGTAATGACGGGCGGGTGTTCTACCCTTTTGACTACGGCTGTATATTAAACATTCCTAGTTATAAATACAGATATTTCACGGAGTTGTTTTATTTGTTCTTTTTATCAAAAGGGAAAGAATGATCTGTATCACATGTCAAATTCTAGGCAATCAGTATTACTTTAATGATGAGACTTATCGCCCGATTTTTGAATTGAGTATCCAAGCTGGGAACAACTTAAGTATCGTTCTGTCGCATTGAAATCATAACAACTGAATGAGACAAAACGATACTTAAGCCGTTCTTAGCTTGTATACTCAATTCAAAAATCGGGCGTAAGTATACTCTGTACATACTCTGTATTACCCTTTATTCCCATTTACTAGAGACAATCGATCGCCATTTTACACGATCCTGACAAAACTCTCTTTCTTCCTCTACATTCATCGTTGTTCTCATACATCCTCTTTTATTCCTCACATCGGATTACATACATATACTCACGACTATAAATCCCTAGAAGGGGAGCCAGAGCTAAGGAACTAGAAGTTCATCAGCTACTTTTGGAAAGTTGAGTGGGGGAAAGATGGTAAAATAAGGTTGTTTGTGATGGGTCTCCAACCGCATCGCCCAAAATCCCTTAAAATCCCCAATACCGTCAGTCACCTCTACGTACACCCACCGGAAGAAATGGGGTAGTGTTATTCTAAGCCGACACTACACAGCAAATTACAATTACAATCATGCATCGTATTAGTATTAATTTTAATCTGTTCTTCATATGACTTTCGTGGCCGTCCTCCACTAACACTATTCACCTTGCCTCTATAGAGGTAGCCAGATACAGCTTCGTGATTAGAATTTTATTCATCCGCTTTTGTAAGTTGAGTAAGGATAGTAATTTTAAATAAAGGGTTCTATCTAGGTGATGGGACCCCAATCACATCGCCCAACAATCACTAAAATAGGCCTGTCGTTCTTACGATACCCGCAAGGAGAATTGGGTAAGTGCTATTCTAAACCGAAAGACACTACACAGCGAATTTGACATTAAGTTCAGAATCAGGACTTTTTGCTCCACCCTTTCGATGTTAATCAGCCTGCAAGCTATCTCATCTAAAATTCAACTACAAAACAATTAAAACAGATCAACTTTTGTAATAAGTCTTATCATAACATTCCTTTGTTACAATGAATCCGTTATAACGTTCAATAAAACTTGAACTTCTAATGAAATTCGGTTTTACGCTTCAACTACAGTGTATCTGCCTACCTCTCCGCAATAAACAGACAGGCGCGGCCCAGTCGTAAACTTAATGAATTCATAAAGTCTTTAATTAATGAAGGGTAATGCGCCGTAGTGAAATATTAGTCACCCTCAGATAGGGATACCATGTTTCAAAATTTGCCTGGGATTTAAAGATTTTTGGACTTAATCAGATATATACCTGGTTATTTGGGTACAAGGATTTTAGATTGTTTGAGCTATAGTTACATTTTTATCTTTAATTAAATTTTCGGTATTTAACCAAATCGATGGCAAAGGTACTAACTTACTTTTGAGCAGCACGTGATATTTATATACATTATTATTAATATATATTGTTACTTGGTTTCCGAAGTAGTCAGCCCACTATTTGCTTGGAAAGGATGTTAACATGAAGGGAAGCAGCCACCAGCCCACTCAGACTGAATCAAGTTATTTTTTAGTATGAAAGTTAGTAATCAAATGGCACCGATTCAGGGCGCAATTGTTTTAAATAAAAAAAACTAATAACATTTAACTATAGATAAATGTTTAATTATAATTTAAATTAAAAAAAAAATGATTTCTCCGGATTATAAACCGTTTCGTCTGGCAACCCTCACAAAAGTTATCTTACCTCAGTGAGGATTGTCATTATTCATTAACATTTCTGATAAGCAAGAGATTCCCTAATTTATGGCTTGAATTAAATCTAAGAACAACGAAGGCATCGTAAATTTCAAATGAAATAGAACCGAGTATTTATGATAGATGGCTGTGGATTGGGGAAATTCGTTGGTTTAATTAATAAAATATACACGCACTTAGAATTAGTTCACAAATCAAATCAAGATCGAATTAGAATTCGCATTTTAGTGTAGTCACTGTTAGCCACGAATAGAGCGGCGTTGTATTATTTTTCACCGACCAAACAATGTTAGTTAAAAATATGGGTAAATATTTATGTTATAGAATAGAATAGAAAGGAAATTCTTTATTATATTACAGTTAACACATTTTACATAGAAATATTAAATAGAAGTACAACTGGCAGTATTATCGCTAATAGCGATCTCTTCCAGACAACCATATATTAATTAAGCTTTAGCAAACATTGTACAAAGTGGCGCTCAATAAGCTCTGCGTTTGTGTAACTCAATGCGAATTAACGCACTTCGCACTATCTTGACAAAAATCTCTCTGGCTTCCCTTACATTCATTATTATTCTTCTCACTTTGGACTAGTTTGGAGCGTTTTCAACAATACCATCAACATTGGCTCTGTATATATCTTTCGTTACTTTGTTTTCATCAATCCTCTCATATGCCCAAACCAGTACATTTTCGTAATCAAAGAAACAACCAAAAAACTTCCATGCATTTTCTCACCCATCTACCACTTACTATTAACATTAAGCTTCCCAGCGATATCGAGCCAGGCTTTGTCCCGCATCTCGTTGTCCCGATGGTTTTCCAGTCCCGTGTCATACAGTACCGGCTGCGCGCGCACCTCCTCGATCAGCTGGTCGCGCAATGCACGCTTCATGCGGTGGACCGTCACTGGCTGCTGGGGTTCTTCCATCACTGGTGGCAGACATGAAGGTCAATTAAATTTTCTATGATTAAAATAAAGAGCGCTCCGCAGTCTGTCAAAAATAAATAATACTAGTGAACTCAGACCAACTACCTATAGACAGATAACGCGCGTGGCACCCTATACGTCTTTCTTTTGCACAATCACTGTTGACACAAACAATTTTGCCTCGCTTGTGGTATTTTTGAAAGGCTTCTCCCATGCTTTTAATAATGAACACATTATGTTACCATACCATATATGGAAAATAGCATCAAATAGTAAGTTTGTAAATAGATAACATAACATAAACGTTCACGCCGTTTATCCCCGAAGGGGTTGGCAGGGGTACCAATACTTCTGAACTCACATGGCAGCGCAATTTAGTGTCCAGAGAAGGTACCCAGGTTTTGCTTAGACAATGTACTCACGTGATAGGGGGCAGGCCTATCGCCGTTTTGTACGAATACACTGTCATATGACTAAGTACAATTCAGCCATGTGGGTTTCCTCACGATGTTTTCCCTCACCGTTAACAACCATGATAAATTAACCACACAAATGAGTTTAGAAAAGACAAATTAGTGTAGGCCCGACCAAGGATTGGAACTCACGCCCTTCTGTTTACGGGCGGGTGTTCTACAAACTGGACTATCATGTAATGCAACTATTTATCGAACCGCTCATTCCATCATTTTTACCGCTCATTTAATTATTGGACAACTCAAATATTTTTAGAATTGACATTGTATGTTAAAATACATACATACATACATATACATATACTCACGCCGTTAATTCCCATTGGGGTAGGCAGAGACTATCGATCGCCACTTCATACGATCCTGGCAAACCTCTCTTGCTTCGTCTACATCCATCAATCTTTTCATACATGCTCTTTTATTCTTCATACTTCGGACGCCTGCCTTTTTGAGCACACTTTCAATTTGGTCCAAGTGTGTCTTTCGTGGCCGTCCTCTACTAACATTACCTTCCACATTAGCTCTATAGATACCTTTTACCAATTTCCTATCATCCATCCTCTCGATGTGCCCAAACCATCTCAACATTCCTTTTTCTATCTTACTTACAATATCATCTTTCACACCACACCTTTCACGAATCACATGCATCGTTCTTCACACGATCACATAACCTAACATTACAAACTTTATTATGTTAAAATAACCGACTAATATATTTTTTATTAAGTACTGTCTATGTTTTACTGTCGCAATAATTAGTCAACCGCCATTAAATTAAATAACTGCTCAATATGTTTTTCAACTAATCATAATAACATCTCGAATTTTTAAATAATAGCTCAAAAAATTTGTTCCCTAAATAAAATCCAAGACTAAGAAGTTATCATTTATGCTCATCATCACACAAGTGTTGCTCTCAGAGGGGATCGCGCCCGCAACCTCCGGATCCAGACGCTAGTCACCTATCCACTCGCCCACGGACACCTTCATACTTAGTAGCATTCTTCATTTCACCAAATGATGTACAAAGCGTAAAAACCGCGTCGACTCTAACGACACCCGCGAGCAGAAGAGGGTTTGTGCTTTTTAAGACGACACTACAGGTTCTGCCGTGTAGTGTCGGCTTAGGATAGCACTACCCCATTTCTTCCGGTGGGTGTACGTAAGAGGCGAATAACGAACTTGGGGCTTTTTAAGTGATTTTTGGGCGATGCGGTTGGAGACCCATCACCATCACCTTTATTTCACCATCTTCTCCCTATGCAACTTCCAAAAGTGGCTGAGGAATTTCTAATTCCTTTTTGTGGTGGCATTTTTGCCTTGTGTTTAGAGTACTCAAATATTTGCTTGGACAGTGTATTCACGTGATAGGGGGCAGGCCTATCGCCGTTCAGTACGAATACACTGGCACATGACAAAGTACAACTTCGCCATGTGGGTTACCTCACGATATTTTCCCTCACCGTTAACTATGATGAATTAACCACACATATGATTTATTTGAAAAGACAAATTTATGTAGGTCTGATCCGAAATTTGAGCCCTCATTGTCTGCACGATATGAGGTGTTCTACCCAACTGAGCTATCACGGTTGTCATACATAATAATAATATATAGATAAGAATTCGCGTCATTATCTGTCACTGGGTCATATTGTCAGCTATAATTTGTTATTCATATTTCGAATACGAACTCGCTCGCACGTCCACTCGCTCAGCTGATTAATGCGGAAGGTCATTCAACTTTGCTCATCAGCGCCATTGAACAAGCGCGCCAAAATGACGCTAAAATATACTCTACTATCTAAATACTGCTACTAGACTAGACTAAGCTAAGACCGTTGTTTCTAAAACGTAGTGTTATTTACTCTGTGGTTGTTTCAGTCTTACATTATGTCACAGTCTTTATACGAATGAGTACTAATTTAGTTAATTAGATAGCGGTACATACCACACACAGTATGATTTTAAAGGACTTTTTTCCGTAATTAATAATCGACCAAACCTACCTAAGCAAACCAGACCAAAGTGTAACTTTATAGTGTTATAGAATAAGAAACCAAAAGTTAAGTTTGTAATAGAATAGAGATAAGATCCGCTGTGTATCGTCGGCTTATAATAGCACTACCCTATTTCTTCTCATGGGTGTTCGTAAGAGGCGGCTAAGGTTATTAGGGCTTTTTAAGACACCAAAACCTATGTTTCGCAATCTTTTCCCCAACAACGTTTAAAGTGGCTCAGCAATTTCTTATTCTGAAGCTCTTACTATCACTTCTAGGGATTTATAGCCGTGAGTAACAGTATGTATGTAGAGATACAATAAACAAAAATATATTTCACCATTCAATAAAACTGCGAATCTCAAGCTCAACTATAGCTCCGCGATTGAAAAGAACATACAATTCCGAGTACTTACTTGCACAAACGAAGCGAAACTATTGGCTGTTGCTATAAATCTATAAATAGATCGAATGACGTAAAGGTGATGTCGAAGCGAGCCGAGCGAGCGTTATTGACTCATTCACATGTGTTCCGCGCGGGCGCGAAGCTAGTACTGAAGCGAGACGAAGATATAAAGCGATGTTGCCAAATATCTTTCGCGCATCGCTGCGCGCTTGGCTTGCTTGTATTCATCGTCTCGCTGCGTTTTGTGTTGTAATGTAATGGAAATATTTTGTGCTGGGAAAAAATATTACAGCAGCGAGTTTATGGTGTCGCTCCCTCATTCGAATGCAGAGACCCTGATCTTGTTTTTTACTTTGTTTAAAGAAGTTGCAGAGTGAAATATGAGTTTGATTTTAGTCTCTTGTCTTTATGTTATATTATATTATAGCTAAGTGAGATGAAAATTTACAGAGATAAATCTAACAAATACAATTTAAAATTGTTTTGCATAAACATGGCATGAACCTGCTTATGTTATTTATGATTAACGCGCTGTGTAGTGGCTTAGAAAAGCACTATCTATTTTTTGTTGTGGGTGTTCGTAAGAGGCGAACTGAAGATTTGGGGCTTTTAAAATAATTTTTGGGGGATGAGGTTGGAGACCCAGTACCAAAAACCTTTACTTTTCAAACCTTTCTCCACACAACCTCCATAATTGGCGGAGGAATTTCTTATCCCGGAGCTCTGGCTACCCCTTCTAGGGATTTATATATAGCCGTGAGTATTATGTTTGATTATATGAAAACACTGTGCAATGGTATAGTGATTAGATAAGAAGGCTAGCCAGCACATGAGTTCGGGTTAAATTTTTGATTCATTAATATACATATATATTTATTCCCTAGCCTTGTGTTGTAATTTGTTGGTTCATTAATCTTGTTACAATCAAACACACATGTACATATACTCACGGCTATAAATCCCAAAAAGGGGTAGCCAGAGCTTCAGAGCTTGAAACTCCTCAGCCACATTTGAAAGTTAATAGAATAGTGTAAAAGATTGTATTTCGATTTTTTATATTATTTTATCAATGAATGGATAATGGATGTTTAAACGCTCATTGTCAAAAATAAATTAGACATTGGACATTATACTCACGTCACGCCATGTTTTCCGTTGGGGTAAACTCTAGATATAATATTTTGATTATCATTTATAATTATTTTGATAGACGCACGTCGTTACATATTCACTCTTCGGACGTCGGCCTTTGATTTATTGAGTTCTATAAAATGTTTGGACTCATATAACAAAAAAGGGTTATTTAGAATTGTTTAAAATTTGATAGGATTATCGATCAAACTTTACATACATACCTGTAAAGCCCAAAAAGGGTAGCCAGATTGGATGAAGTCCGTGGCCTCGTTGGTTGGTACTTGGTATGCGACTAGCTTCTGCATGCTAAGGCCTCGGGTTCGAATCCCGTTGAGGGCAATAATTTACTAATTTTATTTATAAACGTATTGTGTATTATTAAATAAGTATATTGTCGAGCTTAGTAGCCCTTACCAAAAGTCATAATTGAATAAGCACGTGTAAGAACATAAATATTTATTTTATAATTTAAATTATCTTCAAAATAAGAAAAGCCTCTTTTGAATCTAAGTGAGAAAAAGATTTTTAAAATTAATGATGGTAGTTGACGGGCCTTCAGCCACATTTATTAATTTTTTCACATTAACAAAAAAATGCCACTACGTTATAGTGTAGTAAGTATAGTTAATATCATACACTATGACAGTGTCGGTACAACCGCACGCACTTTTGGTTACTGTAATACATAATACAAACTGGATCCTTAGACATTTATTTACATCACTTAAACTCTCGGAATAATTACCTTAGACCTGTATTTAAAATAAAGGATTCAACGCAACGTCATCACGATCTAAATTAATAACAAAACATCAGTTTACCGTATGCGCCAACTTTAGTTTTTGTACGCCTCGGCCGCGGCATCCCTATGCCTTTATGCAGCGGCATACTTTTATTCGGGGGCATCCCTTTATTCGGCCGCATCCAGCGAAATCCCGCGGCACACTACGCAGTACGCACGCGCCAAAAGGTAGTGCGATCGCGATACAAGAGCGATATTTTGTACTACTCACCTAGTCAGTTACCTACTCCCACTTGCGCTTTATTCTGATTCTGACATCTAAGAAAAGCACTACCCTATCTTTCTGACAGCGCTACACATTAAGTAACATACATACATAAACTCACGGCTGTAAATCCCTAAAAGGGGTAACCAGAGCTGAGGAATTAGAAATTACTCAACCACTTTTGGAAGTTCAGAACATACATACATATACTCACGGCTATAAATCCCTTAACGGGGTAGCCAGAGCTTTGGAATGATAAATTCCTCAGCCACTTTTGGAAGTTGATTGGGGAAAAGTTGGTAATAATAAATGATTTTGGTGACGGGTCTCCAACCACATCGTCCAAAAATTACTTAAAAAGCCCCTAGACCCTTAGCCGCCTCTTACGATCACCCACGGGTAGAAATGGGGTACTGTTATTCTAAGCCGACACTTCACGGCAAGTTGGAAGTTCAGTGGGGACAAGATTACAAGAAGAATGTCTTCCGCGTCTTCGAAAACAAGGATATTTGAACGTGACATTGCCTACTAGAGTACCCTTTAAATCTGTGATTCAACTATTGATTGACTTTGGCCAATTCGAAACTCCTTCACATAGCAAAGCAGGCGGCAATCAGCCGACGCGACGTCAGTAAAGATTACAGATAAAGTAATAGTAATTTATACATAAAAAGAGTTTATATTACTTGGTGTCGACTGCACCCGAACTAGGCTCATCGCCCGTATCTCAGGTTACAGTACTTACAGCTCTTGGTTTCTATGAATCTACTGGATTGCAATTTATACATTTAATAAAGTAATAATGTAAAAATATTAAAACATTTACAATTATTATTAATATTAGTAGAATTGCAAATTATAACAATTA
Organism: Bedellia somnulentella; assembly: GCA_963576735.1. Taxonomy (NCBI): domain Eukaryota; kingdom Metazoa; phylum Arthropoda; class Insecta; order Lepidoptera; family Bedelliidae; genus Bedellia; species Bedellia somnulentella. The sequence goes on from OY755186.1 coordinate 179,764, forward strand.
GAGTGACTCTCTAATCCAATTAAAGTATAATAGTAATTTGACTCTCGTCTATTGATGTGGTGTGATGATGTGTTCCTGTCTATGTTAATGTGTTTGAGTGAATGTAAGTATTGGAATACTTTAGAAATGACCCTGAAGCAAGCACAAGAAAAGCAGCTAAACGTTTTAAAATCAGTTCTACTACTACAGCTGATATAGTAAAATACCGTAATCGCATGAAAAGAAGACTTCTCGGAATTACCAGGTCTATTGTGGTAACTACTATATAAATATGTATATTTTACTTCAAGGGGTGTCTACACTAATACTTTTGATAAGTTTAATTGAGAGTTATTTTTGATATTTGCAAGCTGTGTGTGTATTGGCTTAGAATAGCACATAACCATTTCATCCCGCGGAGCTCGTAAGAGCTCCTCACTTTAACGGTTCATGACAAAACAACAACCCGAGCGGACCGAGATGACGAAGAAGAAGTCTCAGTATGGGGCCCCGTTTTATCTTCTAAGTAGAAACCCTAAAGTCGATTATCTATATAGATAGATCTGCCTAGCTATCTAGCAGCCTAGCCTAGCCTAGCTGCAGATCTGCAGGCCAAGCACGAGCACTATTTTATCGATACGATAACGGTTAGAATGAGATGGCAGTATACGATACTAAGTAAGTGCGTAAGAGATGGCTGCTTTATCCCGCGCGATAACTAGTTGAAACACGGCTCGTGCTTGCCCTCCTGCAATGTAATTTATCAAAGTCTTTATTAGTCTTTATTGGTGAGCAAACCGGCATGGATTGGACCTGACCACCGTTTTCGTATTTTATATGCGAAATACTTCTAAAAAAAGTTACGAGGAAAACTGTGTTGTTACTTTTTTCATAATCAGAACTTAATAAATAGCTGACATATTTAGGTTCAAAGTGCGCATTTTTGGCCGGCGGATTTAATAGTCTAAGATCCGGATGCAAGGATCAGCAGGTATCTGTTTATTTGATGAAACTAATTTTTTATGAATGATTATTGTGTATTGTACATCCTACTATTGTTTTTATTAATGTCCTGATCTCACCATTCAAAGGTTGTTTGGAAGAGATTGTTTTAAGCAATAAGACCGCCAATCGTAGTTCTATTCAATAAATAATATGTTTAAAATGTCTTTATCTGTGATGAAAAATAAAGAGTTTTTTATTCTATTCTATTTTTAGTAGAATAGAGTAGAGTAGGGTTACCTATCAAAATTTGGCCACAATTACCTTTAATTACTAACGACTAACGGTATTGTGGGCTTTTAAGGGACAATTGGGCGATGCGGTTGGAGACCCATCACCAATAATCTTTATTTTACCATCTTTTCCCCACACAACTTTCCGAAGGTGGCTGAGGAATTTCTAATTTTTTAGCTCTGGCTACTCCTTCTAGGGATTTATAGCCGTGAGTGTATGAATGTATGTATTTTAAAGTATTTAATCAAAGTCAATCGGCCAAAATTTTACCATTCTTCAACAATTATGATTCATAAAAATTTAGTTACATCAAATAAACAGATACCTGCAGATCCATGCAGCCGGCTCTCGTACTATTAAATGCGGTTGGCGCTGGAAAAGGGGCCATGTGACGTCAAAGCCCCCGCCATTCGTCGCTCACGCTTGCGCGCGCATGGTGGTTTTGTAGTTTTGTGAAACAAAATGACACATAAATACTGTATTGTGCCTCGGTGTTTCAATTCTACAGTTAAAACACCAAATAAACTCTTTTTATATGTGCCTATGGATCCAAAAATGAGAAAAAAGTGGATGAATGCCGTGAGAAGAGTTGATGCAATAGGCCCTAAAACAAAAGCATATTGCTGTGAGGACCATTTTGACGTAAGTATTTATCTATACATAATAACTTCATTCTTGTACCACAGTCGACCGAGGGTCTCTGCTTTTGTCATGCGTTCTGCTTAGTACTTTAATAAAATATGTGAACAAATCCTTGACTAGTCTTTGGTCTGAAAAAACATACTAACATACTAGAGGATAAAATAAATCTCACCAGGTTCAATCAACTTTATTAATGGGTAGATCGGTATATCCTGTTTTCTCTGAACTATATACTGTTATTTAGAAGATAAGTAACTAACTCTCAACTTTAAGTAAGTGGGGGCCGCGGGACGCCACAGTATACATAATGGAAATATTTTCGTGCTTCAGTGTTATTATTTCAGAAGTATCAAATACGCGGCCCGCATATCCTTCACGCACCTATGTAGAAAATCTTGTAATCTCAGTTTGACTCACGTCCCATTCTTTGATTAGGATGACATATTTTGCTAGTCTGAGTTGTTAGAACAATACATGACTACCTAAAAACGTTATTACAAATCCAATATGGCGGCTTCCCCAAGATGGCGGCCTGGCTCTTTGAAAATGATTTGCTGTCAGAAAAACAAAAAAATAGTCACGTTATTCAAATCAAATGAAAGAATTCTGTATCAGGAATACGAAAAATAATAGTCACGTGACTAAAATGTTACATCGAGGACATCCAAGATAATTGGAACGTGCTAATTGCGTGTTTCCCAGTTTTTATTATTAGGATTATTAGTATAAGGACCTATTTTGAAATTTCATTACGGAGAGATGCTTACATTTAATCCGGTTTTTTAATAATCAACGCTGTAAATAAATTAAAATTGCCATTTCATAACTTTTTTTTTGTTTCAGTTGCAACATGATATGGAAAACTATGTTAGGTATAAATTAGTTGGAGGAAAACTGTTCCTCAAGAAAGGCGTAGTCCCACATAAATTTGATTGCCAAAAACGAGCAGTTGAAAAACCTAGGCGTTCTCTTGTAAAAATACTTGCAAAACCGTTAGCTTCTTCCAGTACGTGTATTGCGTCTATGCCACATGACGTTGAAGAAATATATGTTGTGGATTCCATTTGTCATGATCAAGATATTGTGAATGAACATTTGGAAGATGTGACCGGAGACGAAGAAAATGTAAGTAGTAATAGTAACACAGGAAATATTTTAAAAGAGGAGCACAATAATATAGAGGTATATATAAAACCCATTTTATTTCATTAAAGTACTGGGACCAAGATAAGAAAGAATAAAATCTCGTTAGAAACTAATCCACCAACACAGTTTTGAAGGATCTTTTATATCATCAACAAAGTCTGACAATGATTACGTATTAGATAAAACAGACATAAGTGATTCTGAGGTGGATTTCGATAACGAATCTTTTATAGCACACTAAAATGCGAAAAGCCGCTCTTTTATGTGAATCTCAGGAACCTCAACTGCTTTAAGGTAACCCAAAACCATGGTATTTTTGCATTGAGCTGTTAAGTGAATCATGCAAATGTACACCAAGAGATGTGATGATAGTCAAAAATGTAGCTTATCTATTGCAGCAAAAAGGATGCACCTTAATTTGCCCACCAAGTGTCAGTGCTAACACAACTCCAACAAAAAGTGAAGTACTAGAAACAAAAAAAATAGCAGCTTTGCGCATACATGTTGAAAGAGCCATTGGCAGATTAAGGAACTTTGGGTTCTTAATGCCACATGCTACTGTTGATTTTAAAAATGTTGCTCTATTCTATTCTTTGATTATGAACACTATAGATAGAGCGATGTTACGTCATCCATTTTAAAAAGAGAAGCCCTTATTTAAGTTCTTATATGTTAAAAAGAGACACAAAATCTTTATTGTCATCTCTATCGCGTAACCCGTTTTGTTGATGTCACGCTTTTAAAGCTTGACAAACAAAGCGTCGACTTGTGAGCGATTTTGGTTTTCTTTTGATTTTGAGAAAGATTTTATTCATTTGTATATTGTTATTGTGATAAAAGAGACTCCATTAGTCAAACTTATTATTTAGTGAGGTATGGTTGGGTGTAGCGTGCTTGGCTGCGGAAGCCGCAGCGAAAAACACATCGAAGGATTGACTTTCCACAAGTGAGTGAGATTTTTAATGTTTTTCTACAGATAAATACATAATAAATACATTGCGCGATCAGAAAAAAAGTGATTCAAATGTTAATTACGTTGAACTAGATTACTAGCGTTTTCTTTAGTTATTTTGAGCAATTTTTTAATAGCATAACCTAAAAATATGCAGTATCTCAGTGTTCCCATAATTCACGTTTTCATCCTACCCTGTCGTTAGGGTAAAATTTTCAAATTAGTAAACTAATGTTAATGAGTGAGTATATTATGTATTTCGTCGCGCTATAGCGACGCTGAATGATTGCCAATTGTTATCTACGGAATTAGTAAGTAATAAATTTGTTATATTTATTTAATTTCTTCGTATTCATTACAGTTTTCCTAAAGACCCGAATCTACGAGAAAAATGGATTGCGGCCACTGGAAGATGCAATTGGAAATCAACCAAAGTTTTGAGGCTAACTATAAAATTGAAAGGCACCTCGTTTTTGTCCAAAGACTAAGCTTTGGCTCAAATGGTCGCAGTTGTTTTGAAAAATAATTTAGGTAAAAGAATATTTCCGACATTAAACGACCACATCAGGGAGCAAAATCCGTTCGAAAACCACCTTGTGCTGTTAATAAAGGCTATAGCTTTAAAATACTTAGATGTACGAATACATCATCTTTTGAAAAATGTGACTGAAATAGACGAATGCATTCGAAATTTTCACACGAAACTGATTTTGTTTAAAGGTCAATAGTAAATAATGCAATAAAACTCATGTACAAAATAGTGCTGTCTTTTATTTTTCAAAATACAAACATAGACCCCTAGCTGTGTAGTGTCGGCTTAGAATAGCACTACCCCATTTCTACCGGTGGGTGTACATAAGAGGCGACTAACGGTATTGGGGCTTTTTAAGGGATTTTTGGGCGATGCGGTTGCAGACCCATCACCAACAACCTTTATTCTACCATCTTTTCCCCATTCAACTTCCAAAAGTGGCTGAGGAATTTCTAATTTCTCAGCTCTGGCTACCCCTTTTAGGGATTTATAGCCGTGAGTATATGTATGTATGTATGTACAAACATAGACCCCACTATACCCATGATGACCCGTATGATATTTACATAACTTGCACTTATGGAACAGCTGTTTTTTTTTGTCCAGTAACAAAGTTAGTCCCGCACAAAAATTTATTCGTAATCATGGGAAGATTCATCCCTGATAGTTAGTACAATGCTTTAGATTTCACGGTGTATTAAACATCAGTATAAATGGTAAAATTAAACAAAAAAGATTGTATAATACTAGGAGCAAGTATGTATAATTATATGATTGCAGGAAATAATATAGTAAACAGTAAACCTTTAATTAAACAATAAATTGACGTAATCAATTTTAAATTAAAAAGTAGCTTTAAGAATGGGATTATAGTATTTTGGGGTAATTGTTTTCTAGTGATCGCAACATTACAGGGAAAAATATTGCTATCTAAAAGAGGTACTCTCCCGTTGCATTATGACTCTGTCTATAGTGTTCATAGTCAAAGATTCTATTATACTTCTTAATGGTTGCTGCCTGCAGCATAGTTTATTTACATAAATCACTGTTTGATTTGAAGTTATGGTTCAAGAGAAAAAAAGACACCGAATATATTCTCAGTATTTTATTCAATATATTATAGATAAACTGATTTTGATAAAACATGACTTGAAAAGTAGTTAAAAAAAACACACTCAAATAAAAATCTGTATCGGGATCGGTTCACTCGTCTATGAGCTACGGTAGGTACGGTACGGTACATTACGTACGACAGACAAACATAGACAGAAGACTACTTACATAAAAAAACGCGACCCGAAAGTTGACCAACACTGATTAGCGTGCGCAATAATACTCTAAGTACTTGAAATTCAAGAACTGTTAATGTCACTAGGTAAAAAAAAACACTGATAATCTTTACAATTTATATAAAAAATCTGATAATCGACCCTTTAATAAATCCTTCTTCAATGTTATACACTTCACGTTTTACTGTATAGGCATGATGACAAATTTTGAGAAACTATTCTATATTTCGAAATATATATTAATTATAATATACATAATATTTCTGCGGAAAATTTAGGTTTAGTACTAAAAAAAATAATTTTTGATTCATAAATTTAAAATTTGCACCAAAACGTGTCAAAGTGTCATGGCGTCGCTTGCCTACGTACGTCACTATAGAGTACAAGGAACATTCGGTATATGTAAACATTATCTAACTCATATTTAATTTGGAAATTTTACTAATTTTTACAATAAAACATGACTTCAAAATCATATAGGTGGTGTTCCGTCCCTCTGTGTACTAATACGTCCAAAAAAACTCCTGAGAAGTTATTTATTTTCGTTCCTTTCGATAAGAAATTAAGAAAGAAGTGGCTTGAACTTGCAAGACGTGATTTGGAAGGAATAAAACCCACTACACAGCTTTATTTTTGTGAAGATCACTTTGACGTAAGTATTTCCTTTTTATTTTGTGGAATTTTGTTGCTAAATGCTAAATTCATCATAAGCCAATTTTATAGGAAGAAGTAAACATTGATATACAAACTTTTTGGAGGTTATGATTCTCTTACTCACTTTTACTTACTTTAATCAAATCCTTAATGAATGAGCTATTAATAAGGTATTTTATTTCTATTTCAGTTACCAAATTCTATGGAAAACTACATGGAGTATCATGTGATGGGGTCAGTGTCGCAGATTCGCATGAAATCTGGGTGCGTTCCCTCAAAATTTGAATGCCAAGCTGACAGAAGAAAACGAACTTCTGCCTCAAACGAAAGAAAATATAGTGTGAAAAAGCAAAGAAGGGAAGTCATTGCAGAAGCTGAGCAAGAATTACAAAATAAAACAACTACAACTTGTTCTGTTGCAACAGAACAGCTGGAACTTGAAGACCCAACCCCTGAAACATCAGCCATGCAGGAAATGACTACAAAAGATGCACCTAAGATGGTAAATAAATCCATTCAAGCGTATTTAACAAATAAGTTCAGAAGTAAAGCTGTTGAAACAGAAATAAAGTCAGTAGATCAGATGACTTCACCATTGAAACCCTGTGGGAGTCATGTTAGAGCGCACACTACTGCGGACTCAAACGCACATAGCAGCGTCTCACTCATATTCCTACATCGCGGAGTGTAAATGTTTTTCGAGTTAAGCATAGATACAAATTATAAGTTGGTACACAGCAGGGTGTACTGGCCAGTATATCTTTGCTGTTTCCACAACCCTTTTGTCGTTCTGCTTTTACTTCACCATTTAAAATCACAGGTACCAAGCCATCCATATCCACCATACAAAAATGTTCCAAGAAAATAGGATTTCAGGCAGATTCTGACAGTGATATTTCATACTCACCATCTGTAGCACATAGTGAATCACCATCAGTGACATCTTTAAAAATTAAAGACTGCAGTGAATTGATTGAAGACGATGAGAAACAAGAGGCATCAAGAATCTTGGCATATACATTGCAGAATATAAAAACAACCCACGGTCTTACATTGGAGTTCCTAACACTTGTTACTACCTAATAGATTTAATTGAAAAAAAGTTAAATATTCCCACACACCATATAATAATGTGCTTGAAAAAAATTAAATTAAATAGAATAGAATAACTCTTTATTGCACATCAAACACAAATTTACAAAAGTAATAATATGATCAAACAGTTTACAGTGAGGTACAATTGGCGGTCTTATCGCTAAAAGCGATCTCTTTCAGACAACCTTTGGAAGGTGAGATCGATAAATTAATTATTTGCAATTGTGCATATACCATGCACAAAACAAGGCCAAAAAAAACATAATAAGATATTTAGCTTACTTCAAACTAACTTATTTAATTTAAATTACAATATAAATATGAATCATACAAAATAATATAGATATTTAACGAATATGAACACATACATAAATAACCACATACTTTTACAAGCAATACTTATACCTAAATAAAATACACATATATGTTTTAGAAATATAATAAATATATATAGTTTAAAAAGCAACAGTATTACAGCGCTTCAATGAGATAGTGTTGTTTCACCAGATCCTTGAACACATTTAAATAGTCGTTTCAGAGAGCTTTCTGATGATTTTTCTATACATCCATCATATGCCAGCAAGATATTTCTGAAAAATATACCACTAAAAGCTAGTTTGATGCGACCTTTTCTTGTTGTTGTTGTTGATTCCATAAGATAAAATTTGCCTTTGGCCTTTATGCATAAATATTACAATGTAACTTGTATTATAGACTGCTTAGAAATTGAGATAGAAAAGCCTTCAAAAGCAGTGAACCAGGCTCTCTCCTGGTCAGAATACAAAAAAGCTAATACGATAAAGTATCTTGTGTCTTGTACTCCTAATTGACTAATCAATTATATTTCTCCAGGATATGGAGGAAGAATTACTGACACATTGTTGGTTGAATCTTGTGATTTTATAAAGTGTTTGCAACCAGGTATGCATGTGATGGCTGACAGAGGTTTCAAACATGTACAACAATATTTAAGAAAAGAGGGAGTGCACTTAGTACAACCTCCAAGTGTTGCAACTGGTACAAAGCTATCAAAACAAGCGGCAAGGGAAGCAAAACAAATTGCAAGTTTAAGGATTCATGTGGAGAGAGTGATTAGACGCTGACATGAATTCTGTATGTTAAAGCCACATGCATGTGTAAATGTTAATTTAGTAAAATTGCTAGATGATGTTATAACCATTGCCTGTGGATTGATTAACTTACAAGATTCTTTGATCAAATAAATATGCATGTTTTTTTAATCAAAGAATCTTGTTAGGTCAAATCAATCAGCTTGATAAAAAATATACTTATGTCCATAGATGTACTAAATACCTAATGTCAGTTCAGTTTCAGAATAATGTTAGATTCAGTTTCTGAAATTCTGTTTGACTGTACAATTTTGAGTGCAAGTTATTGTATTATGCAGATAAATTAAACAAAGAATCAGTATTATTTCGAAGTTCATTGTTATAAGCGACATGATAGTCCAGTGGGTAGAACACCCGCCCGAAAACAGAAGGGCGTGAGTTCCAATCCTGGGTCGGGCCTACACCAATTTGTCTTTTCTAAAGTCATATGTGTGTTTAATTTATCATCATCAATCGTGAGGAAACCCACATGGCTGAGTTGTACCTAGTCATGTGACAGTTTATTCGTACAAAAACGGCGATAGGCCTGCCCCCTATCACGTGAGTACACTGTCTAAGCAAAACTTGGGTACCTTCTCTGGACACTAGATGGCCCTGCCATGTGAGTTCAGAAGTATTGGTACCTCTGCCAACCCCTTCGGGGATAAACGGCGTGAACGTTTATGTTATGTTCATTGTTCGTGTTCAAATTCGTTTGTTCAATATGAGCTATATATAGCTATAATGTTAAGCATAAATAAGAAACAATCGCATCATTCCCAACGGACCGCGACTTCGCGCCCCGTGTCAATGACCGGCCGGCTCACGGGTTTTAAAACGTCATATTAAAAAGCACGCGAAATCTGAAGGTTTCAGACGGTTTCTCGATTGATTGATTTCTCTCGCAACATCGGAGAACTGCATGCATAGAAGTATAAATATACTTCTATGACTGCATCTATTGAAGTGAATTAAAAACTTTTGTAATGTACATGATATAAACTAAAGTTTCAAGTGCATTTGGAACAGATATCTGCTCATTTGTGTTCTCCATTTTGGTCATGTGACAGTGAATAGTAGAAAATGCCAAAAGGTCTGTCCCCTTGCTTGTATTGTCCTAGCAAAACGTGAACACTGAACACCACGTGAAGAAAATGACACGTGACATTGGATTGAGAAAATACCTTTGAATGTTAAACACGCGACCTGCTTACTTCTCGTTAAATATATAATGAAGTTAAGAAATCGTTCATCGAATCGTTTCATTTGAAAAACTAAAAGTGATGTAAGAATTGTATTATTATATTTGTATTTAATTTTAAAGAAATTTTTCTTACTACAAAATTTGGAATTGTTATGACGATGTCTGTGGCCGATTTAATAGGTGAATAGCTTCTCGGTCCAGAGGTTACGGGTTCGATCCCCGTTGAGAACAACATTTATGTGATGAGCATTAATTATTGTTTCTTAATCTTTTATTTATATGTGTATTATATAATATTACATGTATCGTTGAGTTAGTATCCCATTATAAAAGTTATAGGTACTTAGTTTGGGACTAACTTTATCTATTAATTGTGATGGTTAAATATTTTTAATGCTCACCCCCTACCATATTAAGCGTGATGATATAGTTCCTTTGTCCTTCTCCCAGTTCTTCGCTACTTTCCTATCAATTTTCAGCCAAATTGGTTCAGCCGTTCTTGAGTTATAAATAGTGTAACTAAACTAACATGACTTTCTTTTATATTTATAGATTATCATGTAACCTATAAACAAAAGTAAATAACAAAAAATTTACAGAAAGTTGAATGTTCAGACGATGCCGATACTGCAACTGGAAAGTCAAAACTTACGTCAAAAAGTAAAATAATAGGGAAGCGATATAAAAAAAAAGTAAGTCCTTACAATTATAGTTTTTTCTTTCGATCGCTTTATTGTACCGAAAGTTTTTTTATGCTTTCGATAATGTCACTTGATGTTCAGAAGTATTAGTACCTCTGCCCACCCCTTCGGGGATGAACGGCGTGAACGTTTGATGTTTAGTTGAGAGTAACTTATAGTGCCGTGTAGTGTCGGCTTAGAATGTTACTATCCCTTTCTACTCGCGGGTGTCGTAAGGCGGGTTTGGGGCTTTTTTAAGTGGTTTTTGGGCGATGCGATTGGACACCTATCACCAGCAATACTTTTCTTCTACCATCTTTTCCCCTATCAACATCTAAATGTGGCTGAGGAGTTTTTAGCTCTGAATCTGTCACTATCCCTTTTTTGGGATTTATGGCCATGAGTATATGTATGTGTGCAGTAAATTATCAAAGTCGTTAACGGTAAGGAAACCGACATGGCTGTACTGTTATTGGCCATGAAACAGTGAACTTTTAAAAAATGGAAATAGGCCTGTCCCCTTTTACACGGTTTTATTATCCTAGCTAAACGTAACTCTGAACATCAGGTGAAATAAAATCACGTGACATCGGATTGTAAAAAAATATTTTGAATTAAACACACAGCTTGCTAATTCCTCGTAATGTTAAAAAAATAAAATAAGAAATAATTTTATTTCAGAAGTATTCTGAAGAAGAAGGAACGAGTGATTATAAACAATTGTCTCATAGCTCTTCGAAATACAAAGAAAATAATAAAAGGAAGGGAGCTAAACGTGGTGTAAGAATTGTTATTCCTTGTGTCTTTCTTACCCGACTGCTATAGAAGGGTTAAGCTTTTCAAACGTATAAAGATCTGAATTAATTTGCATTTAGATGTACAAACTGGCGAAAGATAGTCTCTTCTTATCCCAAAGGAAACGAATTGGCTTAGAATGAGTGAAGCCAAATATGGCTGAAGAATCTGTTATTCAGAAGCTTTAACAACCGCGCGATTTCTGGCCGCAAGTATATGTATGTATGTACCTATAAAAGGGCAAAAGTTGTAACCTCCTGAACTGAAATAATTAATTTCCAAATAAATCTAAAGCACATAATAATAGTTACAGGAAGTTGAATCGTTTGAGGACCATGCTGCTGGCAATGACACGTCAAAAAGTAAAATTCAAGAAAAGCGAACTGAAAATACAGTAAGTCCTTATAGATATAGCTTTTCGTTCATATCGATTTACATTACCGAACATTTTATATGATTTTAACTTACAAGCCAAAATTCTTTTTTATGCATACATTCCTCTTCAAATCTATTAATAAAACAAGATAAAACTGGATGTTATACTAACTTTCGTTTGAATATCCAACAGAAAGAAATAGTAGGCGAAGTCGTTTATTTCCCAGAACCAATACTAGAATTGAAGCTAGTTCCAGAAGAAATAGTTCTGAAAGAAGAATTGGAAGAGGCAACAAATCAAGAAGTAATCGACTCCATTACAGAAGAAGTTCAGATAAAAGAAGAGCCTATGCCTGAAGATGGTAATATTGTTGATGTGAGTGTTGTTAAAATAGAAGATGAAGCTACAACGACAGTGTATAAGAGTCACGGTGATCTCAAGACAAATTCTGGTGCGTCGAATCCGGACTCGAATTTGCATCGAAAATCCATTGATGAATTTACAAAATATCTAGCTGAGATATTGAAAACACTTCCGGAAGAGACTGCGAACGATTTGCAGGATCGGATTATCGATCTCGTAACGAATTATGGTTTCAAAAAGGAACCTTCGGATTAAACCTTTGTTAATTATTTCTAATTGATGGTTGTGATTACTTTTACTGAAGTCAGCCGAATAGAAGACTGCTTGTTAGTTTTGTTTCAATAAACCAATTGTTTTTGTACGTTATTTAATTTCTATCTTTTTTTTGTTTCTTAGTTCACGTTTCAGTTACAATAGCTAAATAGTAGTAGAGTATGTATGAAAAGTTTGATGGATGTAAACGAAGCTAGAGAAGATTGCCAGTATCGTACAAAGTGGTGATAGATGGTATCTGCCTACCACAATGGGAACTAACGGCGTGGATATATGTATGTAACTAGATAGTAAAATTTAATTCGTGATTCGAACATTTCGTTCAAAATGCATATAAAATTTCATGTTCCTCATAAAATAGTGTATATGTCGTAGAATGATTTAATGTTTAGGTTTTTTGCAAAAAAACCTAGGGATTTTGCAAAAACACGGATAATTAGACAACGGTGATATTTTTTTTTAATCTTACTGGGTTTTTTTGTGAAAAAACTAGTTGTTTTAGTAAGATTGTAGATCTTCATGCTGATTGGCTGATTTCTGATTGCTCGCTTACTCCTATTCTGATTGGTTCGTCATTGTAGTATTGAGATAGCTTATGTAGATTGAGAATGAGTTAGCCCCAAAATAAGAAAGACTTCCATCCAAGACTAAGAATCAATCTAAATGAATACTCGTCATTTAAATATTGCTCTCAGCGGGGATCAACCCCACAACCTCCAGACCGAGAAGACTCCAGTAAAAGAAGGACGCGACGTCGCCAATGAAGTTAGGAACAGCAAAGTAACTACGTCTTAAATTGTAGTATTGAGGTATTATAGCTAGAGATATAAAGGGAAATGACAATACTATTTTTATACTTAGGAACTTTTTGTACCTAACATTTAATAACAATCACATTAAATGTAGGAAGGAACAATTAAGTTCGTACTTCATTATTAACAACCAATCAGATATGACGTGTGTCATCAGCCAATCTGTGTTCAGTATTCATAAAAACTGACATTTCTTTTCACCACCATAACATAATGAACCAACTAGTGTTTTCAGAAAAAACCTAGTAAGATTAAAAAATATTATCACCGTTGTCTAATTACCCGTGTTTTTGCAAAATCCCTAGGTTTCTTGCAAATAACCTAAACAACAAATCATCCTACGACATATACATATAACAGCAGATCTATTACACACAACTCTAGAGAAGATAAATATAAATATAGTCCTTTACGTCTAGTACATATTCCCTTAGTTAAAAGGATGTATTTAATATTTGATAATTCGTAAAGAAAGCACAATCGACAACATCTATTCAGTCGAAATTACATACATACATATATGTATGTATGTATTTAATTTTTACACACAAAAAGTGCAAAAAAATATTGAGTGTCTTATTTTCAGTAAGTATAACAGTTTTTAAATTCTATTGTAGTTTTTAAACTAGTCACTACTCTTCTTCAATCATATATACCAAAGGCAAGCAAACAACGCACGAAAAATGGCCCGGCAAAACAGCGCTTATATTTATGGTAAGCGCTGATTAGCGCTGCTGCACAGTGTTGCCAACGTAGGCGATTTTTCGCCATTTAGGCTACTCAGATTGGAAAACGGCGACCAAAAAATCGTAAAGGCGACTGGTCGCCGTTTAGGCTACTCGAAAAAGATTAAATTTACTTTTATTTATAATCGAATTACGACACAAATAAGCACAAAAAAATAATCTACATAAGAAGATATACGACAATCAAGATAAAAAGATGGCAAAACCCCTTGGCAAAACCCTTCACCCATATTGAACGTTTCATCTCTAAATACCTCTGAGATCATGTTGGCAATACTGTGACTATATCACAGGTGGAGTTGCAAAAATTTAAATTCGAAGCAACCGAATGTTCGAATCAGTATGTTTATTAAAACTATTCGAATCAGGAATTTTTATCCACTTAACCTTTAGGAGTAATAACAAAACAGGGCAAGAACAGAAATTGCTCGCAGCAGATCAAGCAGAATAATGTTTTAGAGTCTGGCTAATGAGTCTTTGGACACGCCAATTTAAAATCTTTTCTTTCTTTAACTTTAAAACACTGTTTTGATACTTTTATTTTCTTTAAATAACTTCAAACTCTAGTTTAAAAGACTTATTGTTTAAGTGTTAAGTACTGATTTTATTGTATGTACAGGAAGTTATAATATAAATACATAAGTAAATAGTTAAAAAGGTGGTTTTTATTTTAGTTTCGGGTTTGGGCTACTTTAGGCTACTCAAGCATTGAAAATTGGGCGACATACGGTCTTGACTTGTTGGCAACACTGCTGCTGCACTGCCAGTCGCGTGCTAGGCTTGGGTAGATCCAGCTCCGCGAGGGGATTCGAATCACCAGGTTCAGGCTCAGTTCCGGTACTGAATCCTCTTAACCGGGCCGGACCGCTTATCGAATCCGGCTCGGTTAAGAATTTCGGAACTGAATCAAACAACCAAAAAATACCACGCTTACTTCGCGGAACGTAACGATTGCTGTTGACATACATGTAAAAATCAATTAACTCATATGTATAATGATTCTGTTTGTGTACAGGCTAGGTTCGCTAACATACAAATATCCATATGTAAAAAAAATAATAATATTTAGAAACATCTTAACAACATCTTATACCAATATCTACACATAAATATATGCAAATCAGAAAGTGACACAACATAATATCACTATAAACACCATTATTTATGAAAAGATTGATAAATCTATTAAACGAAATTGGCAAACAAAGAACAAAAAAGGACAACTCTCTTTTCGTCTCTGTCTCCCGAGTTCAAATTGTATTACATTCTTGTCTCGCTCTCACATTCAGCAAGCAAAGCAAATGTAACGGTAATAATCGAACCGATCCTGAACCTGATGCCTGAGCCTGTTGTTCGAAAACAATAAAACCGAGCCGGTGCGGAGCGGCCCGGTTAAGCGAACCTGCACCTGATAAGAAAGAGTGGGGCCGGTTAGGCCAATCAGGCTCACGCAGGGATTCGAATCATTTGAATCCACCGAGCCGGACCTACACACGGCTATCGCGTGCTAGACCTCGAACGAAGCAATGCCAAAGTGCTCTGTGAAATCGTGCAAAAATAACACCTTAACAAAGCTCAAAAAAGATGGAGTTTCATACTTTCAGTAAGTGTAAATAGTTCATTAATTTTCTTATAAATTAAGAGTGAAAGTTACAAAAATAATTTATTTACGCGTAAAATGCATTGGTCTCTTTTGCTCGTGATGGAGGAGAAAAAGAGAGAAGCTATGTCGTTTAGCATTGTCTTAAAAAGTCGATGACTTGCAATGAATAACAGGTCTTTAGTGAATGCGGTAAGTTCGATAATAGGTCTTTAGTGAATGCGGTAAGTTCGATCGTTTTGCAGTCACGAATGAATAATGCCCTTCCATTCCAAAGATGCCGCACTCCATACAAATTCAACGCACAAAAGTCGACCGCGAGAATGACAAGACTGTTTGACAATGAAATATTTATTTTTCTACAATTATCGACCTTACCGCATTTTCTTAAGGCCTATTATTTATTGAAAGATCTAGCACGCGACTGTCAGTGAAACAGTGCTTACCATATAAAAAAGCACTGTTTGGTCGGGCCTTTTTTCGTGCTTTGTTGGTGTATCTTTGGTATATATGATCGAAGATAATGCCATATCTGCCTAATATACTCAATACAAACCAACCCTACCGATTAAATTAATTAGAGTATTTAAAATGCTACATCAGATAAATTGCCGTGTAGTGCCGGCTTAGAATGTCGCTACCCCTTTCTACCCACGGGTGTCGCAAGAGGCGACTAAGGATATTGGGGCTTTTTATTGAATTTTTGGGCGATGCTGTTGGAGACCCATCACCAAAAACCTTTATTCTTACCATCTTTTCCCCACTCAACTTCCAAAAGTGGCTGAGGAATTTATTATTCCTTAGCTCTGGTTACCCTTTCTAGGGAAATATAGCCGTGATGTTATGTATGTATGTTATGTATCAGATAAAATGGCATCTATTTATTTGTTACAAGTAACTATATCGCTATTTTATCGACACAACATCGGTTAGAATGAGATGACAAAATACGATAATGGTTAAGTGCGTAAGGGATAGCTGTTTTATACCACGCGATACTTTTTCAAAGGTCGCTGAATGAGGTATCTTTGGTATAAATGATCGAAGTTTTTATATATGTCGCAGGAAAATCGTCAAACTCGTTAACTTATAAGTTTCCTAGGAAACTTGTAAGTTGACGGAAAACCGTCAACCAGCAAGCGAATTTACATCTTACCTGATAGTTTTTAGGAAACTTGTAAAATAACGTACTCATCTCAGGAAACTTGTAATTGGGAATCATTTTTGACAAGTTTCCGAGTTTTGAATTTATAATCTAGGAAATTTGTAAGGTTCCTAATGCCTGCTAGTGAAATTATTTACAGAACCAGTTACTTATACTGATTGGTTAAGCAATGAGTTGATTAAAGCTTGCATGAATTCAGTAATGAACTGGCCTAAGAGCTTTTCAAAAAGGGTTTCCTAGCATTTAATCTTACGTAATAATAAACGAAAACTACGAATAATTGATTACGATAACGGATTTTTACAATAGTTTCCATTTGTTAATTAACCCACCTTCTGACTTGCTTTTCACTCACTCACATCACAGTAGCGAACCACAATAAGATGTATCTTGAGCTACAGAATTAGAAGGTGGCGGTGGGTATGCAGCCACTTCACCCAACAATCACTTAAAAAAAAGCCTTTGGTTTCCACAAACTGGTTTGGACAAAATATTATGAGTGAAGTAAATATGTAAGAATTAAAAATCTAACAATTATCGGTTAAGAATAGCACTAACATATTTCTGGCGGTAACCTATACGAACGGATGTCATTGGAGGTGACTAAGGACTTTGTGGCTTTTTTAGTGTTGTTTTGGCGATGCGGTTGGAGACCTATCACCATGAATGTTTATATTACAAACTTATCCCATTTAACTTCAAGAAGTAGCCCTTCGTGTGGCAAATTCCCGCTCCGGGAGACAAAGAAAAAGACCTAAAATGGCGGATGTTACTTTTGACATTAGCGCACATGTGGCATCTGTCCCGCTCCGGGAAAGATAAATATTTCGCGCGTCTGGCGGCCGGCCTGCTCCGGGAAAGTAGCTAAGTGCTGTTTTAGACGTGTATTTTGACGAATAAAAAGCATTCTGCACTGCTCTAACGTATACTGAAGCTTATTTATAGAACAAAGATAGACTACAGTGCAACAGAAATGTCAACAAGGCATTTATTTCAGTTAATGTTCATTGTTCCGTGTGCGGTTGTGTGGGGCGCCTGACAAGGCCCACATTTAGTAATGCTCCTACTGCTAAAAAAATGTATGGATTGAAGTGATTTTATGACTGTATGTTTTAAATTAGGGTATAGTATTGTAAATACAACACATATATTGACGAGAAAAAGTAAAATTTATGAATTATGGTAGATTATGTATCGAAAATCGGAAAAAAACCATGACCCTATCTTAACTTTACGACATTGTTTTATTTTCACACTTTATACATATTTATCGTATGCAATATGATAGCGTACTTAATTAAGAATCTAAAATGCTACATTTTATTACGCTTATAATACAGAAAAGCAGTAAAATTTTAGTTTTTCTAAACATCGAAGACCAGTTTAAATTGTCCTTCCTAGGCCTGCCAGACGTGGTAAAATTTGCAAAATGGCGGCCGCCATACTTGGTCTTTTCTTTTCTCTCCCGGAGCCGGACAGGCGCCAGATGCGCGTAAATGACCAACATGGCGGCGCCAGGCGAAGGGGTAGCTAAACTCCGACGCTAAGGCTACCCCTTCTAGGGATTTATTGCCGTGAGTATAGATAGGTATGTATGTATGTATAGATAGGTATGTATCGGTATTGAAACGCTATTTAAATTAAAACAGCTTTTTTAAATTAAAAATTTAAAAATTATTCATACTATACAACTAAAAATATCACGATATATACTTAAACAAATTATACATATACTCACGGCTATATTTCCCTAGAAGGGGTAGCCAGAGCTAAGGAATTAGAAATTCCTCAGCCACTTTTGGAAGTTGAGTGGGGAAAATATGGTAAAAATAAAGGTTTTTGGTGATGGGTCTCCAACCGCATCGCCCAAAAATCCAATATAAAGCCCCGATACCCTTAGTCGCTTCTTACGACACCCATGGGAAGAAAGGGGTAGCGACATTCTAAGCCGGCACTACACGGCAAAGCCAAACACACAAATTATATTTATATTATATAATTATATTTAATAAATACTCTTAGAACGTCTACGCTAGATGTCGCACATAAAACATCTGCTCCAAGTATTTAATTTGAAAAGTGATAATTTAGCAATAGTTATTGGTTTTTTTTTGGAAATTCAAAGTCGTAAATGTGTAAATAAATAGTACAAGTGTTATCTATTTAAAAAAGTTCGGTTTAATGGGTTTTGTTCAACCATCACATAATAGTGTTCAAACCAGGACCTAATTACATAAATTTAAAACTTTTCATTAGTTAAAAAACCTTCTATAATATATTCTCCATTTAGTTAACGAAAGTGAATACCTAAGTACAGTGACAATTGTGTTTTTAATAGATAATATCAGTATTAATTATTAAGAAATCTCGAAGTGTCGGTCAGTGTAAAAAAGTCTTACTGAGTATTTTCGCTAACTAGCGTCAGAATTAATGTTTTGGATATCGAAAAACAAATCATAAAGGTACTGACTATTTCGCTGTTTGTCGTAGTGTAACATTGGCCCAGTGCATAACGGCTAAGACATTACTTACAAGTGTCGCGGTTCAATCCTCAACCAAGAATCGTCTTTTTGTATTTTATTAAGTTTGAATTTCACATCGGCCTGTATAAATACGACTCTGATTTTTTCTAAGGGTAAATAGTCTAAATAAGATACGAGCTATTTGCAACAATGAATAATATGCGACGTACACCAACGAAACCAATTTCGACCACCTCAGACGACGAAAACACGCGAAATTCTCATCCGCAGAATAACAGCAACAAGCGGAAAAATAAGCGCCAAGCCTCTTCTTCTCCGCTTGCTGAATCTGAAGCGATTACCCCCGAAAATATTAGGGATATAATTAAAACAGAGATAACTGAGGCTTTTAGTAGCATCGGTAATACTATGGCGGGCATTTTAAGTGAATTTCGAAGTGTAAAAGGTGAAATAAGCGAAATGAAGGCATCAATGGAATTCATGAATGATAAATATGAAAAACTTTTAAATGAATCAAGCATTACGAAAACGGATATAAAAGAATTAAAAGATGATAATATGCAAATCAACACAAATATGAGAGATCTTTTGGCCCGTGTAAATAACTTGGAACAACAAGCTCGTATGAGTAATGTTGAAATACAATGTGTTCCCGAAAACCGCAATGAAAATCTTGTTTCATTAGTCACCCAACTAGGATTAGCAGTTAAAGTCAACATTGAGCGGGAAAATATTATTAATTGTACGCGTACAGCTAAAAACAACCGCCTTAGCACTCGTCCTAAATCAATTGTGGTGCAGCTAAGTTCATCTCATTTGCGTGATACGTTACTGGCTGCTGTGATCCAATATAACAAGTCAAACAGCTCCAACAAACTAAACACGAGCCATATTGGGATTACAGGAGATAAGTTGCCAATTTTTGTTACTGAACACCTCTCACCCGCAAACAAATACTTACACGCAGCAGCAAGAGCTAAGGCAAGAGAATTGGGATACAAGTATGTCTGGGTTAAAAATGGACGCATTTTTATGCGAAAGGACGACAACGCCCCTTACAAACTAATTAGGGATGAAGACTCTCTGAAGATTGTGTAAATTGTTTTGGCTTTATATGTTTGACTGTATTCTATATTTCTTTTTCTTTTAAAATTCGCAGAATTAAATATATTCACTCTAAGAATTTATTACCAAAATTCTAGAGGACTAAAAACAAAAACTCATGATTTTTATCAAAATGTATTATGTTCTGATTATGATGTCATTATTATTACTGAAACATGGTTACATTCCAGTATTTTTAATAATGAACTCTTTGATGGTAGATATTGTGTGTTTAGACGAGATAGGTTTACAACTAAATATGGTTATATGAATGATGGCGGGGGGGTGCTGATTGCTGTAAAGCAATCTCTCCGACCTATTCGCCACAGTGACTGGGAATCAGAAAATGAAGACCTTTGGATAACTTTAGGTGATTCAGGGAATTCAAAATCAAAAAGATTAGCTTTATGTGGTATCTATCTCAGATCTCCAATAGATATGCAAACATTAAACAATTTTTTAATAAATTGTAATAAAATATATGAACAATATTTACATCATGATGATAAACTTTGTATCATTGGAGATTTCAATATGGGTAATATGAACTGGAGCACATCAGTTTCATCAACTAATAATACTTGCTATCAATCAAACTTATGTAACACCTTGACTGACTTTGTTCATATTAATAATCTCCTTCAGTGTAACAAAATAAAAAACCGTTATGGTAAGGTATTGGACCTTGTTCTATGTAACTTAGAATGTAATGTCAATGAGTCATGTCATGCATTATCGAAAATCGACGCTTACCATCCCCCACTTGAAATCGCAATTAATTACAACATTCCCAAAAACCTAATCCCTAATCCCAATCACTTAAAGCCCAACTTTTATAAAGCAGACTACATTTCAATAAATCAATATCTTGAGGGAATTGATTGGGTCTCTGAATTTGGTAGTCATAATATTGACTGCATGGTTGATATTTTTTACAAGCACATTGACTACACATTAGAAAAATTTGTCCCGAAGACACGAGTAAAACGGAAACACTTTCCACCGTGGTTCACGGAGAACCTTTTAAATCTACTAAACGAAAAGTATAAGTTGCGAAAAAGATTCAAGATCTACAATAATCCATTAGATAAAATTTCATTAAACATTATAAGTAAACGTTGCCAAAAACTAGCAGTATCGTGTTATAAAGACTATATATGTATGGCCGAGGAAAATATAAGAAAAAATCCCAAAGCGTTTTGGTCCTTTTTAAAAGCAAAACGTGGAAACGGAAGCACTCTACCCGCAAATATGTCGAATGGAGTAATATCGTCATCAGATGGTAACAAAATATGTGAATTTTTCAGTGAATATTTCTCATCTGTATACTCTAAAGAGCAAGTTATTCTGCAAGAATATATAATTATAAATTCTCCAAATGACTGCCCAGGCTTACCATTTATATCTGTAGAAGATGTTCTGAAAAAACTTAAAAGTATTTGCTTATCAAAGGGAGCTGGTCCAGACGGGGTTCATCCATTATTTGTTTCCAAATGCTGTAGTAACTTGTGTATTCCACTACATATCATTTATAATAAATCGCTTAGTTATGGTACTTTTCCGACAAGATGGAAGACCGCCATGGTAGTTCCTATTCCCAAAGGTGGTGTTAGTTCGAATGTAAAAGATTATAGACCAATATCAATTCTATCTATATTTCCGAAAATATTTGAATCGCTTATATGTCCTTTTATGCAACACTATTTAAAAAAATACTTAAATGTACATCAACATGGTTTTATGACTGGCAGATCTACTAGTACCAACTTAGCTTTATTCATTGAAGATTTATCCCAGTCAATGGACAACCAGAAACAAGTGGATGCTATATATACTGACGTTTTAAAAGCGTTTGATAGGGTTCCACACGATATTCTTATGGCTAAACTTATGTCGTACGGGTTCAGCGGAGCATTATTATTGTGGTTTGATTCTTATTTGAAAAAACGCATATTTTTTACAGCTATTAACGGATATTTTTCGCGTTCAAGGGATATCACCTCCGGAGTACCTCAAGGCTCTCACCTAGGTCCTATTCTATTTAATTTATTTATCAACGACGTAACTGAATGTTTCCTGAACTCGACACCGTATCTCTACGCAGATGATCTGAAATTTACTCGGGTGATAGATAACACAACGGATTCAGTGGCTTTGCAAGAAGATTTGAATCGACTAGATGATTGGTGCAGGTCAAACAGAATGGACTTGAACATAAAGAAGTGCCTACACATAAAGTTTACTCGAAAAAATAAAATTATAGAAACACACTATTTGTTAAGAAACAATATTCTCGAGGAAGTGAGTGAAATAAAAGATCTCGGTGTTATGCTTGACAG
Organism: Bedellia somnulentella; assembly: GCA_963576735.1. Classification (NCBI taxonomy): domain Eukaryota; kingdom Metazoa; phylum Arthropoda; class Insecta; order Lepidoptera; family Bedelliidae; genus Bedellia; species Bedellia somnulentella. The sequence goes on from OY755186.1 coordinate 202,338, forward strand.
CAAACTTACTTTTGTGCCACATATCGACAATGTTGTTAAGAATGCTTCAAAGATGTTGGGCTTTGTAATGAGAAGCGGTAAGGAATTTAAAAATGTATTTACTTTACTATGCCTTTACAGAAGTCTTGTTTTGTCTATAATCGAATACTGCAGCGTAGTATGGAGACCTCATTACTCTAACCATTCACTGAGAATAGAACGTGTTCAAAAAAGATTTATGTGGTATCTTTCAAACAAGTTTAATACAAACTCGTCAAAGTTTGATTCATACACATCGCGTTTGTCATATTTTAAACTATCATCATTAAATTGTCGATTAAAACTTTTGGATTTGATATTTCTATACAAAATTATCAAAGGCAATCTTGACTGCCCCTCGTTACTATCTAAATTCTGTTTTAGTTTTCCTTCCAAATATCCCAGACATAAGATAACACCCTTGCGCCCTCCTCTTCGCAGAACTGTCCATGGTACCCATTCCCCTGTTCCTAGACTTTGTAAATTGTTAAACGAGTCTTGTTCTGTTGTCGACATTCATGCTGACTCATTGACAACTTTTAAATCTGCACTCAATCGCTTTTACGAACATTAATCTTTTATTCTTAAGTTTTCTTTAACAACTGTTTCTTTAGTATAAGTATATTTTGAAATAGGTAATGTGTAATATTCAGTGGTTTTAATATTTTGTGCAAGTGGTGCATACCTATAATTGGTTTTGCAATTAGCTACTCTGTAAACTTTGTCTTATAATCAATGCGTGTATTATTGTAAAAACTGTTGGTATGCCATAAATAAATAAATAAATAAATAAAACGTTTTAACGTCATGTCAGTGACAGCAAATAATAGCAAATTAATAGATTAGCATTATTAAAGCAAGGAAAATATTAGTGTACATTGTCGAGTTGATAAAACGCGCAAATGCGTCACGTCACGTGACCACCGCCAGCCAATCCGCATTGACTAATATCCCTCTCTTCGCGCCGTCAGCGCTGCATTGACAAGTTTCCTGAGGTGAGTCCGTTATTTTACAAGTTTCATAAAAACTATCAGGTAAAGTGTAAATTCGCATGCTGTTTGACGGATTTCCGACAATTTACAAGTTTCCTAGGAAACTTATAAGTTAACGAGTTTGACGATTTTCCTGCGACATATATATTTTTTATTATCATTTGATTTTAGTTTTCCTCAAAAGGTTGAACAAAGAGAAAAATGGAGGTTAATAATATCATGGGATCGCGGGGATGAATTATATAAACCGAATGCTTCGAGTGTGGTGTGCTCACACCATTTTTCTGAAGATGATATGTACGTAACTAACAAAGGATTTCAACGAATAAAAAAAACGGCTATACCATCTTTAAAGGTACCATTCTAAAGCATATTATTAAATTAGCATTATTTTTAATTTAAAAAAATATATAATGTATTGACAAACAACAGGATTGAATACAAGTTGACATAATAATTAAGTTTTTGTAAAATGTACAACAAACCTATTGTACAAACATTGCAGACGTCTGCAGTACTGGCCAGGCCTGCTTATATTATATTTTGTACTCTTTTTGCAAAGAAATTATTTAAATTTAATTTCGTATTCATTATTGTCACTTTTGTACATACATATATACATACATATACTCACGGGTATAAATCCCTAGAAGGGGTAGCCAGAACTAAGATTTTATAAATTCCTCAGCCTTTTTTGGAAGTTAAGTGGGGAAAAGATGTAAAATAATGGTTGTTGGTGATGGGTTGGAGCCTCATCGCCCAGAAATCCCTTAAAAGTCCCAATACCGTTAGTCGCCTCTTACGTACACCCACCGGAAGAAATGGGGTAGTGCTATTCTAAGCCGACACTACACAGCTAATCACTTTTGTAATATCACGTCAGTATTTTTTCTAGATTTTAATAACACTTATATTTTTCAGCTATCAAGATCCCAAAGTAAGGACAAATCAGAAACGTTTGATCAATATCTACAGGTACTTTTTTACTTCTTTTACTCTTTATTTGGTTGATTATGATTTGAGTTATTATTCTGTGTTGTGTCGGTTAGAATAGCATAACACTATTTAGTCCCATTGGCATGTGGGAACATGCGTCCCACTGTGACATTATAAAATTTATGGGCGATGTGATTGGTGACCCATCATCAACAACCTTTATTCTTTATTTTCTTAAGGTTTTTTTATTCTGAATTGAAGCTTTGGCTACCTCTTCAAGGTTTTAGAAAGGGATTTATAGCCGTGAGTATATCTATGAAAGATTACATACTTACTCTTTTATTTTTAGTCTACATCTATTATGAGTGATGACGTTCTTGCAAACTTACAAATAATATTTTTAATAAATATCAAATCATTATCATTATTGCTGTGTAGAGTCGGCTTAGAATAGCACTACCCCATTTCTTCCGGTGGGTGCACGCAAGAGGCGACTAACGGTTTTGGAGCTTTTGAGGGATTTTTGGGCGATGCGGTTGGAGACCCATTACCAACAACCTTTATTTCACCATCTTTTCCTACACAACTTCCAAAAGTGGTTGAGGAATTTATGATTCCTTAGCTCTGGCTACCCCTTCTGGGGATTTATAGCCATGAGTATATGTATGTATGTATGTTTCAAATCATTAATAAATTAACAGAAACTAAAAAAAGGAAAGAAATTTATTTATGTATATTTATCCTTAGGAAACAATAAGATAATAACAACCGTGATAGCCCAGTGGGTAGAACACTCGGTTATCGTGCAAACGACTAGTGTTCAAATCCTGGGATCGGGCCTACACCAATTTGTCTTTTCTAAAGACATATGTGTGGTTAATTTATCATGGTTGTTAACGGTGAGGGAAAACATCGTGAGGAAATCCCCATGGCTGAGTTGTACTTAGTCATGTGACAGTGTATTCGTACAAAACGGCGATAGGCCTGCCCCCTATCACGTGAGTACACTGTCCATGCAAAACGTGGGTACTCTGAACACCAGGTGACAAAGTCACGTGATGTTCAGAAGTATTAGTACCTCTGCCAACCCAGTTGACAGTTTATTAGTACAAAAACGGCGATAGGCCTGCCCCCTATCACGTGAGTACACTGTCTAAGCAAAACGTGGGTACCTTCTCTGGACACTAGATGGCGCTGCCATGTGAGTTCAGAAGTATTGGTACCTCTGCCAACCCCTTCGGGGATAAACGGCGTGAACGTTTATGTTATGTTCATTGTTACTTTGCTTAAACTCGTTTGTTCAATATGAGCTATATATAGCTATATTGTTAAGCATAAATAAGAAACAATCGCATCATTCCCAACGGACCGCGACTTCGCGCCGTGTCAATGACCGGCCGCCGGCTCACGCGTCATATTAAAAAGCACGCGAAATCTGAAGGTTTCAGACGGTTTCTCGATTGATTGATTTCTCTCACAACATCGAAGAACTGCATGCATAGAGGTATAAATATACCTCTATGACTGCATGTATTGAAGTGAAATAAAAACTATTGTAATGTACATGATATAAACTAAAGTTTCAAGTGCATTTGGAACAGATATCTGCTCATTTGTTTTCTCCATTTTGGTCATGTGACAGTGAATAGTAGAAAATGCCAAAAGGTCTGTCCCCTTGCTTGTATTGTCCTAGCAAAACCAGAACACTGAACACCACGTGAAGAAAATGACACGTGACATTGGATTGAGAAAATACCTTTGAATGTTAAACACGCGACCTGCTTACTTCTCGTTAAAATAACATAACATAAACATAAACGTTCACGCCGATTATCCCCGAAGGGGTTAGCAGAGGTACCAATACTTCTGAACTCACATGGCAGCGCCATCTAGTGTCCAGAGAAAGGTACCCACGTTTTGCTTAGACAGTGTACTCACGTGATAGGTGGCAGGCCTATCGCCGTTTTGTACGAATACACTGTCACATGACTAAGTACAACTCAGCCATGTGGGTTTCCTCACGATGTTTTCCCTCACCGTTAACAACCATGATAAATTAACCACACATATGACTTTAGAAAAGACAAATTGGTGTAGGCCTAGGGCTACCATATGTAAATAGAGGGATGCCTGTGTATGGTACCTAAAATGCCTGATTTTTCAGAAAAATGCCTGTCTAAAGCAAAACGCTGTAGGTTATAATTAAAAGCCAACAGATAATAATAAAAAAGGATATTTAAAACTGATATTATCAGAGGACATTATTTCTTTTAATAGTTCTTTCTTTTCTTAAACGTAAACGTAAAAATCTTCACAAGATACAATTTAATATTGTTTTACAATTTTGGTTTTCACGAATTCTGTAATGTCACCATTTACTTCCCATACTTTTGAGAAATTTGCACCATTATGTAGTTAAGCTTTCTGAAAAAAATATGTCATCTGAACTTCTACAATATTCTTTCAGAACTTCGTATTCATCAAATAGATTCACGTCGTCAATACTGATATTCAACTTAGATAGAAATTTTACAGATAAAGCCAAATCAGAACTGGAAAAACTTTTCATTTCTTTCTGTAAAATCATCCACCGGAAACATATAACAGTACCCCCGCCCGCGCGAGATTTGAAAATGCCTGTCTCTGACCAATGCCGGCCGCACGCCTGTCTTAACCTAAAAATGCCTGTCAAATGCGGCAAACGCCTGTCATATGGTAACCCTATGTAGGCCTGACCCAGGATTGGAACTCACGCCCTTCTGTTTTCGGGCGGGTGTTCTGCCCTGGACTATCATGACATATCGTGTCGTTAAAATATATAATGAAGTTAAGAAATCGTTCATCGAATCGTTTCATTTGAAAAACTAAAAGTGATGTAAGAATTGTATTATTATATTAGTATTTAATTTTAAAGAAATTTTTCTTACTACAAAATTTGGAATTGTTATGTTATGACGATGTCTGTGGCCGATTTAATAGGTGAATAGCTTCTCGGTCCAGAGGTTACGGGTTCGATCCCCGTTGAGAACAACATTTATGTGATGAGCATTAATTATTGTTTCTTAATCTTTTATTTATATGTGTATTATATAATATTACATGTATCGTTGAGTTAGTATCCCATTATAAAAGTTATAGGTACTTAGTTTGGGACTAATTTTATCTATTAATTGTGATGGTTAAATATTTTTAATGCTCACCCCCTACCATATTAAGCGTGATGATATAGTTCCTTTGTCCTTCTCCCAGTTCTTCGCTACTTTCCTATCAATTTTCAGCCAAATTGGTTCAGCCGTTCTTGAGTTATAAATAGTGTAACTAAACTAACATGACTTTCTTTTATATTTATAGATTATCATGTAACCTATAAACAAAAGTAAATAACAAAAAATTTACAGAAAGTTGAATGCTCACACGATGCCGATACTGCAACTGGAAAGTCAAAACTTACGTCAAAAAGTAAAATAATAGGGAAGCGATATAAAAAAAAAGTAAGTCCTTACAATTATAGTTTTTTCTTTCGATCGCTTTATTGTACCGAAAGTTTTTTTATGCTTTCGATAATGTCACTTGATGTTCAGAAGTATTAGTACCTCTGCCCACCCCTTCGGGGATGAACGGCGTGAACGTTTGATGTTTAGTTGAGAGTAACTTATAGTGCCGTGTAGTGTCGGCTTAGAATGTTACTACCCCTTTCTACTCGCGGGTGTCGTAAGGCGGGTTTGGGGCTTTTTTAAGTGGTTTTTGGGCGATGCGATTGGACACCTATCACCAGCAATACTTTTCTTCTACCATCTTTTCCCCTATCAACATCTAAATGTGGCTGAGGAGTTTTTAGCTCTGAATCTGTTACTATCCCTTTTTTGGGATTTATGGCCGTGAGTATATGTGTGCAGTAAATTATCAAAGTCGTTAACGGTAAGGAAACCGACATGGCTGTACTGTTATTGGCCATGAAACAGTGAACTTTTAAAAAATGGAAATAGGCCTGCCCCCTTTTACACGGTTTTATTATCCTAGCTAAACGTAACTCTGAACATCAGGTGAAACAAAACACGTGACATCGGATTGTAAAAAAATATTTTGAATTAAACACACAGCTTGCTAATTCCTCGTAATGTTAAAAAAATAAAATAAGAAATAATTTTATTTCAGAAGTATTCTGAAGAAGAAGGAACGAGTGATTATAAACAATTGTCTCATAGCTCTTCGAAATACAAAAAAAAAATAAAAGGAAGGGAGCTAAACGTGGTGTAAGAATTGTTATTCCTTGTGTCTTTCTTACCCGACTGCTATAGAAGGGTTAAGCTTTTCAAACGTATAAAGATCTGAATTAATTCGCATTTAGATGTACAAACTAGCTAAAGATAGTCTCTTCTTATCCCAAAGGAAATGAATTGCTTTAGAATGAGTAAGGCCAAATATGGCTGAAGAATCTGTAATTCAGAAGCTCGAACAACCGCGTGATTTCTGGCCGCAAGTATATGTATGTATGTATCTATAAAAGGGCAAAAATTGTCATCTCCTGAACTGAAATAATTAATTTCCAAATAAATCTAAACCACATAATTATAGTTACAGGAAGTTGAATCGTTTGAGGACCATGCTGCTGGCAATGACACGTCAAAAAGTAAAATTCAAGAAAAGCGAACTGAAAATACAGTAAGTCCTTATAGATATAGCTTTTCGTTCATATCGATTTACATTACCGAACATTTTATATGATTTTAACTTACAAGCCAAAATTCTTTTTTATGCATACATTCCTCTTCAAATCTATTAATAAAACAAGATAAAACTGGATGTTATACTAACTTTCGTTTGAATATCCAACAGAAAGAAATAGTAGGCGAAGTCGTTTATTTCCCAGAACCAATACTAGAATTGAAGCTAGTTCCAGAAGAAATAGTTCTGAAAGAAGAATTGGAAGAGGCAACAAATCAAGAAGTAATCGACTCCATTACAGAAGAAGTTCAGATAAAAGAAGAGCCTATGCCTGAAGATGGTAATATTGTTGATGTGAGTGTTGTTAAAATAGAAGATGAAGCTACAACGACAGTGTATAAGAGTCATGGTGATCTCAAGACAAATTCTGGTGCGTCGAATCCGGACTCGAATTTGCATCGAAAATCCATTGATGATTTTACAAAATATCTAGCCGAGATATTGAAAACACTCCCGGAAGAGACTGCGAACGATTTGCAGGATCGGATTATCGATCTCGTAACGAATTATGGTTTCAAAAAGGAACCTTCGGATTAAACCTTTGTTAATTATTTCTAATTGATGGTTGTGGTTACTTTTACTGAAGTCAGCCGAATAGAAGACTGCTAGTTAGTTTTGTTTCAATAAACCAATTGTTTTTGTACGTTATTTAATTTCTATCTTTTTTTGTTTCTTAGTTCACGTTTCAGTTACAATAGCTAAATAGTAGTAGAGTATGTATGAAAAGTTTGATGGATGTAAACGAAGCTAGAGAAGATTGCCAGTATCGTACAAAGTGGTGATAGATGGTATCTGCCTACCACAATGGGAACTAACGGCGTGGATATATGTATGTAACTAGATAGTAAAATTTAATTCGTGATTCGAACATTTCGTTCAAAATGCATATAAAATTTCATGTTCCTCATAAAATAGTGTATATGTCGTAGAATGATTTAATGTTTAGGTTTTTTGCAAAAAAACCTAGGGATTTTGCAAAAACACGGATAATTAGACAACGGTGATATTTTTTTTTAATCTTACTGGGTTTTTTTGTGAAAAAACTAGTTGTTTTAGTAAGATTGTAGATCTTCATGCTGATTGGCTGATTTCTGATTGCTCGCTTACTCCTATTCTGATTGGTTCGTCATTGTAGTATTGAGATAGCTTATGTAGATTGAGAATGAGTTAGCCCCAAAATAAGAAAGACTTCCATCCAAGACTAAGAATCAATCTAAATGAATACTCGTCATCTAAATATTGCTCTCAGCGGGGATCAACCCCACAACCTCCAGACCGAGAAAACTCCAGTAAAAGAAGGACGCGACGTCGCCAATGAAGTTAGGAACAGCAAAGTAAGTACGTCTTAAATTGTAGTATTGAGGTATTATAGCTAGAGATATAAAGGGAAATGACAATACTATTTTTATACTTAGGAACTTTTTGTACCTAACATTTAATAACAATCACATTAAATGTAGGAAGGAACAATTAAGTTCGTACTTCATTATTAACAACCAATCAGATATGACGTGTGTCATCAGCCAATCTGTGTTCAGTATTCATAAAAACTGACATTTCTTTTCACCACCATAACATAATGAACCAACTAGTGTTTTCAGAAAAAACCTAGTAAGATTAAAAAATATTATCACCGTTGTCTAATTACCCGTGTTTTTGCAAAATCCCTAGGTTTCTTGCAAATAACCTAAACAACAAATCATCCTACGACATATACATATAACAGCAGATCTATTACACACAACTCTAGAGAAGATAAATATAAATATAGTCCTTTACGTCTAGTACATATTCCCTTGGTTAAAAGGATGTATTTAATATTTGATAATTCGTAAAGAAAGCACAATCGACAACATCTATTCAGTCGAAATTACATACATACATATATGTATGTATGTATTTAATTTTTACACACAAAAAGTGCAAAAAAATATTGAGCGTCTTATTTTCAGTAAGTATAACAGTTTTTAAATTCTATTGTAGTTTTTAAACTAGTCACTACTCTTCTTCAATCATATATACCAAAGGCAAGCAAACAACGCACGAAAAATGGCCCGGCAAAACAGCGCTTATATTTTATGGTTAAAAGAACTTACCTAAGTGAATTTCTACCAAAATTATATGAAATGTTACATCCGAAGAGATTTAGTAAACCATGTAGTCCGATTCAGGATACACTGCATGGTCACACCATTTCAGAGCGAAAATAACGATTTTTCAACTCATTCCGGTCATCAATCGGTCCCTCGTCCTCCAATCTCGTTCCTTCATTTATTTTAGAGGTATCTTAGCTGTGAATTTGCAACTGAAGGGTTAGATAGGTTCACCTTTCTCTGGGTTAGGGTGGGTACTAAATCTCTTCGGATGTAACATTTCATATAATTTTGGTAGAAATTCACTTAGGTAAGTTCTTTTAACCATAAATTATATTTCAATGTTACATCCTCAAGATTTAGTAAACCATGTAGATGTTTAGAGTTCTGGTTGCAAATGATAACATGTATTTGGTTAAATAAATTATTGCAAACAATAAAATTATTACAATTTAAGGTATTGGTGAAAGTCCATTTCCCATTAAATTTCAAAGTATTTAAAAACTGTCATTTACTACTAAAACTAGTATAATACCAAAAGTCAAAATACATATTTTGTTTATTACATATAGGATGATAAAAAATAAAGCTATACCAAACAGGTCGACTAGCCAGTCTATCTACTTGCTTTCTTAAACTACCAATGGGCATCCCTGATCAGTACGCAGCAAAGAAGTGTTTATGTCATTGTAAATGTAAAATGATTAACGAAAATTTCTTTCAAAATAGAAAGATGAATCTTTGTAGCCAAAGTATTTGAAAGAAGAATTAAATACATGTAGCAACTATATCTTGAGATCTATACAAGAAGATAAGAATGCTTTTCTTAATAAATTTATTTTTAAAATAATATTTATAAATTACTTATACTCCCGAGATTAAAACACAGTTATATTTATATGCTTAGGAATAAGTCCAAACCAAGAGGAAAGGTTTGATTTGAATTTGCGTTCCATGCATATAAATCAATATTCATAAGTTAGGTACAAAACTAACACCCATTTATATTTCACAAAAAATCGCCAAACTGTTGTTGGTTGATTAATTTAAGACATAAAACTTATTAATGAGTGCACTCTGTATTTGATACACCATACCTATAGAGGTATAATAGTACTTACTATTGCCAACCATATATACATGTATATATATATATGACCATACCATAGCTAACAATATTTTAGACGATTTCATTAGAAACTGCTTAACTAATTCGACTGGAAAAATAATCAGAACAAGATAGAATTAACAATGCTTTCTTTTTGTTAAACTTTAGATAGATAGATAGATAGATAACTCGTTTATTTATGTTAACATAACACCACATACAATATGGAAAACAATACATAAAGTGAAAAAAAAAACAATATTTTAAACTTAAAATTAGTGCTATGGTAACACAAACTAGGTCCTAACTCAGTGCTTGATATTGCCAAGTGGCAAAACACTGGTTTTCAGTTAAGGCCTACACTACACTACACATAATTAATTAATATATAAACAAAATAATCTGTGTCTGCCACATTTGAAGTAAACAAAATTGAATAAATAGTAAAGGAACAGACAGTAAACTAAACAAATGCACAACAAAAAAAATATAATAAAAAACAATATCTTTTAAAATTATCTTTAAACATATTCGCTTAGTCTCAGAACATTAAATAATTAAAAGAACAAGAAAACATTATCAGCATTCACAAATTCTCAAGTAAAGGTTCACATAAGAAAACCAAGCAATACATTTATACATTAGTTATTTTTATTATTTTACTGGAAGTTTACTTGCACGTGTGAGAAAGTCTTTGAGATATTAATTTTTTGTTGATTCAGAAGGAGCGTTTTGTACTGTTTTTTGAAATTAAATTTATTTAATATTTCACGCATTGGTGGAGGAATATTATTCCAACACTTAGTTGCATTGTAACGAAAACTTCCAGTAAAAGCTACAGTACGATGATGGATCAGTGATAAAGGTGGGAGCAGGCTACGAACACAATAGAAACTTCCAAATGATGAATACTTCAATTTGTTAAAAAGATATTCTGGGCATTTGAACTTCATTACATCAAACATTAATGAAGCCATATGTAAGCGCCTACGGGATTCCATGTTAAGTGTAGAAGAACTATTCAGGTAAAGTAAAAGTAAAGTAAAGTAAAAAAATCTTTATTCAGTCCCTCATATTATACAACATGTAAATACAACAATCGCACAAATTACACACAATGAGAGCCAAAAAGGCGCCGACTCAGCATATGTACACTAGAGTTTTGGCTTTAATGCACGCTGATTTTCAGGTAAGGTGAGATATGACAACGTGGCGGTATACTATGGGAAAATCTATAGCAAGCATTTTGGATTCGCTGAATCTGACGTTCTGACGTTGCTAAAAGACGTGGCCCGTACACAACATCCGCATAATTAAGTTTCGATAAAACCACAGCCTCACAAAGAGTAACGCGTGCATCTACTGTCAAATAGTCTCTTATTTTATATAATATTTTTAAACGGTAAAAACAATTTCGCATCAAATTATCTATATGTTTTTCAAAACGTAATGATCCGTCAAACTCGACTTAGGTAATAGACATTATTATAATATCTTTAAAATTTATAAGATTTTCTTAAAGATATTTTCTGACTTAATGAGAGAGCCTTTGAATTTGTTAAGGCCAAAAAAAAAGTCTGTATTTCTACACCTTTATTTAATATATGTCGAATGTTCAAAAAAGGAAACATTGAGAATTGCAGTTTCAAGGTACAAATGGAATGAAAAAATATTATAAGCATGAAGATCATGTTGCAATCAAGAATATTTCTGTAATAAAATTAAATATAACATATGTATGAATATTATACAATATGTTTTGCTTGTGATGTAAATAGGTATATTTATGACTCGCCTTGACAGAATATGTGTTTAAAAAGAAAACCATATCTTTGCCTGTATCAGTATTTTCCTTTAATTATACGAAAATATTGTTCGGTTGCACAAAGCGGCGATCGACAGTCACTGCACACCCAAACGGGAACCAATGGCGTGAGATATGATTGTATGTATACATACAAAACAAAAAACGATAGCATGCTCTTGATCGTAATATCCAATTAAATAAAAGTAAATTATTGACGTAAGAAATATAAGGGAGTTTCATACCTACCCTGCTACATACCCGCGATATGCTTTTGTATAGTAATATTTCTAAAACCAACTAGATTCAAACCCAATAAAAGGGAACTATCTTCAGTTCGTTTTCCTCGTATGACCATGACAAGACCATAGACATAAAAATAACCGCCCTTGCATGCGGATCCATAAGCAGTTATAAATACGTTCTGCAAAAGGCGATTCAGATAAAATGTAATGATATAAGTTTAGTGTAAAAACTTCCAAAGACCAACTGCTTTTTATATATAATTTTTATATTAGAAAATTCTTTATTTAAATATGTAAAAATATATGAACAAGTAACAAATTAAAATTTGTATGTTGGCAATTGCAAACATGTAAGTGGTTTTGCGATGGAGAGGTTTCAATTGTGTCAGTTATGCTATTGGAGCCCTGTATTTACTAAATACCAACAGAGACATTCGTAAAGATAAACGGTAAAGGTAATGGTCTAGAAGGAAAACGATAAAATTTGTCAAGTTTGTGAAAACTGAATTTTTTCGTGTTCTTTACCTTTGGTAAAGGCATACGTACAATTGCTAAAAGAAACAAAATGTAAGATTCCTTTGAATCTATTGTGTTATTCGAGATGATTCCCTTATGATCTCTGAATGAATTTCTCGGTTTAAGAACTAATCTACAATCTCAATCACACATATATGAATATTTGTATATAATACATATATTTCATTTACAACACATGAATAAAACGTTTCTCGTACGTGGCCCTCAAAATTTTCAAAAATTGGTTGACATAATGAATTTTATGAAAAAAAATTCTTACACCCTTCCACGACGTTATAATTTACAAAGATATGAATGGATCATCAGCATCATCAGCACCTATGTGCATTGTGACAACACTGAGAGTACCTGTGAGCGTCTAGCAGGTGGCGGCCGGCGGCGTAGGCGGCGGCGGCAGTGACGTGACATGTCCATCACGGTCTTCATCACGGCAGGTACAAGCACAACCGTAGCGAGCGGGGACAGTTGCGGCGGCGGTCTTGCAATGCCATGTGGGCATCATAATTAGACAGCAAGATAGTCCGTCGTTTTTCGTATGTGGGTAATAATGAAAACTATTTTAGTTTTCATATGTGAGTAATAATGAAAAACATTATTACCATGTGATTATTCAAAATAATGATGTTGATTTATCCATAACAAGGTTATTGGATATGTAACTAAGAGCCAAAAGGCAATCAAAGCTGATATTGTGTTTGTGATTTTTCCAAACTATTATTACGGCAAAGTCAGCACCTCAAGTGAAATTCACTGAGTAGATTATCAGGTACCTGTCGATATACTTACCATCATACTGTTTCATGTTAATCCTGCTGGGATATATAACCCCAATGTTCAGAGAACTCGTCAGTGATGGGAACTATGGTCGTCTCGACCTTTAGGTTGTTCTTGCTTGGGTATGTCATTCGTACTGGTTCGTATGACACATTATTTTCCGACAACTCAACGTTTTTATAGTAAAAACTTACGGTCGGTGCACACCGTATTATTTAATATACATGTAGTAACTATTTACTGATTGATGATAATGCTGAAATGAATAAAGCTACTTTCTGGGAAGTATCTCGTACAACCACTTTAGGAAAGCGCATGCCAATTGATCTTCTGGATAATAACTCGTATTACCTCTTTAAGAAAATTAAAAAGTTGTCGATGTATAATGTTATTCATTGTGATAACGTACGGTAGGTGCACACCGTATTATTTGATATACATTTAGTAACTATGTACTGAATGACAATAATGCTGAAATGTATAAAGCTACTTTCTGGTAAGTATCTCATACAACCACTTTAGGAAAGCGCATGCCAATTGATCTTCTGGATAACAACTCGTATTACCTCTTTAAGAAGATTAAAAAGTTGTCGATGTATAATGTTATTCATTGTGACAACGTACGGTAGTTGCACATTGTATTATTTAATATACATGTAGTAACTATGTACTGATTGATGATAATGCTGAAATGAATAAAGCTACTTTCTGGGAAGTAGGTATCTCGTACAAAAGAAAAGTATTTTAAAAAAAAAACCTTTTGGTATAACGCCTTATCACGTTTTGAAATTTTAGTAGTTGGTTATACATATTAATCATGTCACCTTTTGGGGGATATCTTGTAAAACCAGTTCAAGAAAATACATTATGACAATCAATGTTCTGGTTAATATTCCTTATTATCTCTTTAAGAAAATTTTAATATTGAACATCTTTACTGTTTTTATGATTCATGACACTTTCTACGCTGTATCGCGTAGGTAAAACCACTTTAGATATACATTACCTCAATCTTCTGGGTAATATTACATTACTTATTATCACTTTAATAAGACTAAAAAGTGGGTCATTGATAAAGTTAATTAGAATTATGTCACTTTCTGCGCAGTATCGCACCATCACTTAAAAAAGTGGATTGAAGAAAAAACTGTATATAAGTATAATAACTCATTAAGGGGCTTAAGAACATAAAATGATTATATTACTCACCGCCATTTTTGCCGCCAACTATCAAAAATGAATTTACATATATAGTATTTCGGAGGTAGGTCCTTGTCAATTCATATATTTACTTGAACAGTCATTATACACTGGCATTTTCTAGCTGAAAAGCTGAAAATATATGATTGTAACAATTTCTATTTTACGGAGACGAGACGTGTTTCCAATGCAGCACACCTAAAAAGAATGAAGGAACGAGATTGGAGGACGAGGGACCGATTGATGACCGGAATGAGTTGAAAAATCGTTATTTTCGCTCTGAAATGGTGTGACCATGCAGTGTATCCTGAATCGGACTACATGGTTTACTAAATCTTGAGGATGTAACATTGAAATATAATTATGGTAAGCGCTGATTAGCGCTGCTGCACTGCCAGTCGCGTGCTAGACCTCGAACGAAGCAATGCCAAAGTGCTCTGTGAAATCGTGCAAAAATAACACCTTAACAAAGCTCAAAAAAGATGGAGTTTCATACTTTCAGTAAGTGTAAATAGTTCATTAATTTTCTTATAAATTAACAGTGAAAGTTACAAAAATAATTTATTTACGCGTAAAATGCATTGGTCTCTTTTGCTCGTGATGGAGGAGAAAAAGAGAGAAGGTATGTCGTTTAGCATTGTCTTAAAAAGTCGATGACTTGCAATGAATAACAGGTCTTTAGTGAATGCGGTAAGTTCGATAATAGGTCTTTAGTGAATGCGGTAAGTTCGATCGTTTTGCAGTCACGAATGAATAATGCCCTTCCATTCCAAAGATGCCGCACTCCATACAAATTCAACGCACAAAGTCGACCGCGAGAATGACAAGACTGTTTGACAATGAAATATTTATTTTTCTACAATTATCGACCTTACCTCATTTTCTTAAGGCCTATTATTTATTGAAAGATCTAGCACGCGACTGTCAGTGAAACAGTGCTTACCATATAAAAAAGCACCTTTTGGCGGGGCCTTTTTTCGTGCTTTATTGGTGTATCTTTGGTATATATGATCGAAGATAATGCCATATCTGCCTAATATACTCAATACAAACCAGCCCTACCGATTAAATTAATTAGAGTATTTAAAATGCTACATCAGATAAATTGCCGTGTAGTGCCGGCTTAGAATGTCGCTATCCCTTTCTACCCACGGGTGTCGCAAGAGGCGACTAAGGATATTGGGGCTTTTTATTGGATTTTTGGGCGATGCTGTTGGAGACCCATCACCAAAAACCTTTATTCTTACCATCTTTTCCCCACTCAACTTCCAAAAGTGGCTGAGGAATTTATTATTCCTTAGCTCTGGTTACCCTTTCTAGGGAAATATAGCCGTGATGTTATGTATGTATGTTATGTATCAGATAAAATGGCATCTATTTATTTGTTACAAGTAACTATATCGCTATTTTATCGACACAACATCAGTTAGAATGAGATGACAAAATACGATAATGGTTAAGAGCGTAAGGGATAGCTGTTTTATACCACGCGATACTTTTTCAAAGGTCTCTGAATGAGGTATCTTTGGTATAAATGGTCAAAGTTTTTATATATATTTTTTATTATCATTTGATTTTAGTTTTCCTCAAAAGGTTGAACAAAGAGAAAAATGGAGGTTAATAATATCATGGGATCGCGGGGATGAATTATATAAACCGAATGCTTCGAGTGTGGTGTGCTCACACCATTTTTCTGAAGATGATATGTACGTAACTAACAAAGGATTTCAACGAATAAAAAAAACGGCTATACCATCTTTAAAGGTACCATTCTAAAGCATATTATTAAATTAGCATTATTTTTTAATTTAAATAAATATATAATGTATTGACAAACAACAGGATTGCATACAAGTTGACATAATAATTAAGTTTTTGTAAAATGTACAACAAACCTATTGTACAAATATTGTAGACGTCTGCAGTACTGGCCAGGCCTGCTTATATTATATTTTGTACTCATTTTGCAAATAAATTATTTAAATTTAATTTCGTATTCATTATTGTCACTTTGGTACATACATACATATTATCACGGATATAAATCCCTAAAAGGGGTAGCCAGAACTAAGGTTTCATAAATTCCTCAGCCTCTTTTGGAAAGTTGTGTGGGAAAATATACAGCCGTGATAGCCCAGTGGGTAGAACACTCGGTTATCGTGCAAACGACTAGTGTTCAAATCCTGGGTCGGGCCTACACCAGTTTGTCTTTTTAAAGACATATGTGTGGTTAATTTATCATGGTTGTTAACGGTAAGGGAAAACATCGTGAGGAAACCCACATGGCTGAGTTGTACTTAGTCATGTGACAGTATATTCGTACAAATAGAGCAAGAGCCCGCGACGGCCAGACCTTAGTTATAGTATAAAGTCTAAAAGTTTCTCTGTGTATGCCCACTATACAGGTAAGAACGATCCCAGGCTATGAAACTTGGGTCGCCCCGGCTTTGGCAGGTAACAGGTAGTAAAGGTGTATAAAAATGTATCTCAAATTAGGTATAGTATAAAGCTTAGTTTTCATATATTTTATTAGTGGTGATCTTAGAAATCTCCTCGTCCACAGCCAGACACTTAGTACAGTTGCAACCCCCTGCCAGACACCCTTAAAGTACGGTTAATTTTAATGATACTTTAGTTATAGTATAAAATCTGAATTTTATATATGTTATTTGGAGAACTATAAAATGATGTTTCCTCAGTAGCCAGACAATTTGAATGGTTCCCCTATATTTTAACGTTAAAGGTCTATTCGCTAGGTGCAAAGTAGGAGGTGGGGGAACACGAATCGATCACAGCGCGCACTGTGGCAAAAAAAGGAACATTCGGCGGCTAATCAAGTGTAATTGAAATGATGGAAAATGTTGATAGTACTAAAATTCACAAATAATGCCAAGTTAATATAATATAATAATATCGACTATCCAGCGAATAAGTAATCCGAAGTGTTGATACAGACATTATTGCTATAATGCTTGCTCATATGCACCACCTAAAAAATTATTCGTTTGTTTGGATGCTGACGGGAACTGGAAACAACTTAAGGTACGTGGACCTAACAACGATACATGCAGAATTAGGAGAATCTGTTTGTCAAAGCTTACCTGGATTTCACGCTATAACAGGGTGCGATTATAACCCTGCATTATTCAGGAAAGGAAAATTAAAACCTTACAAGCTATTGAAAAAATCTAATGAATTCCAGAAAGCTTTCATTAAGTTCGGTGGCAGTGAATTAATTGAAAATAAAGACGAACAAGAAAACGTATTTATTATTATTCAAAAATTTATATGTAATATATACACAGTTCATAATATCTTTGATGTTGATGCGGCTAGACTTCAAATCTTTATAAATTCTTATGCAGTCTCTGATGTGAATGAATCTTTTAATCGAAAAAAATTGCAAAATTTCGACGTTAGCAGTTTACCACCTTGTAAAAGTGAACTATTACAGCAATTTTTGCGAGCAAATTATATTTGTGCAATTTGGAACAATGCTCACCGAAAAAATCCAACTTCTTACAAACCTGAAAATAAGGGGTTGGGTACTGGAAAATAATAGAAATGACTGGAAACATTTAAAACTATTCGCAATTATATTAATTTGGTTTTATTATTACAGAAAATGACGAAAAAGGAGATATTGACGACGACCAATCGACAGACAGAAGTAGCAGTGATGAGGATGATGAAGATATCGGCGAGGACGATGAAAATAATTAAATATTTTTTTAAATTTCATAATATTATTAATACATGTTTAAAATATTATTCTTTTACTTTAACTTTTTCTTTAAACTCGTTTTTCATTGAATATTTTACTATCACAATAATTATTCCCTCCTTATAGTATATAAAAAATTGTTTGCAAAATATTGTAAATTTTATTGAATTAAATATTTAAATTAAGCATATAAAACTCTACAACCCATTACGCATATGCCCCTCGCGCTCGCACCTACAATAGACCTTTAACGTGTCTGGCAATATAGGGGAACCATACAAATTGTCTGGCTACTGAGGAAACATCATTTTATAGTTCTCCAAATAACATATATAAAATTCAGATTTTATACTATAACTAAAGTATCATTAAAATTAACCCTACTATAAGGGTGTCTGGCAGGGGGTTGCAACTGTACTAAGTGTCTGGCTGTGGACGAGGCGATTTCTAAGATCACCACTAATAAAATATATGAAAACTAAGCTTTATACTATAACTAATTTGAGATACATTTTTACACACCTTTACTACCTGTTACCTGCCAAAGCCGGGGCGACCCAAGTTTCATAGCCTGGGATCGTTCTTACCTGTATTGTGGGCATACACAGAGAAACTTTTAAGCGCCCAGTACACAATGGCCAGTGATGGGCCACGCTTCGCAATTGGCAATTGTTGGCCACGATCAATTGGTGTTCACACAATGGCCCATTGCTCATTACTGCCTGGCAATCCACTTGCGACGGACGTCGAAGTAATTATGGTTGCAGCTATTTATTTATTATTATGTATGTAATTTATTTTATTTATGGCGCTATTTATGTTACTTTTACGTCATATAGTGATTATCAATACATTTTGCAATAAAATATTCCAAAAAATGTATAAGTATCTATGAGCGGCCAGTGACGAACTAAACAATGGCCCATTGTGGAAACAC
This sequence comes from Bedellia somnulentella, assembly GCA_963576735.1. Taxonomy (NCBI): domain Eukaryota; kingdom Metazoa; phylum Arthropoda; class Insecta; order Lepidoptera; family Bedelliidae; genus Bedellia; species Bedellia somnulentella. Next base: position 221,431 of record OY755186.1, read on the forward strand.
CACCGGCCATGCTACGCCACGATTCCTTTGAAGTGTGCCCGAAAAACCGACAACTTCGCCATTGCGCGCCATTGCGCGCCACGATCGGCAATTGTCCGCCATCATGCACCATTGCCCCCTGTACACAGTGGCGATGGCGAGCAGTGGGCCATTGTCCGCCATTGTGTACTGGCCGCTTTAGACTTTATACTATAACTAAGGTCTGGCCGTCGCGGGCTCTTAGACTAAAAACGGCGATAGGCCTGCCCCCTATCACGTGAGTACACTGTCTAAGCAAACCGTGGGTACCTTGTCTGGACACTAGATGGCGCTGCCATGTGAGTCCAGAAGTATCGTTACCTCTGCCAACCCCTTCGGGAATAAACGGCGTGAACGTTTATGTTATGTTATGTTATTTTTTCCAGATTTTAATAACACTTATATTTTTCAGCTATCAAGACCCCAAAGTAAGGACAAAACAGAAAAGTTTGATCAATATCTACAGGTACCTTTTTACTTCTTTCACTGTTTATTTGCTTGATTTGAGTTATTATTCTGTGTTGTGTCGGTTAGAATAGCATTACACTATTTAATCCCATTGGCATGTGGGAACATGCGTCCCACTGTGACATTACAAAATTTATGGGCGATGTGATTGGTGACCCATCATCGACAACCTTTATTCTTTACTGTCTTAAGGTTTTTTTTTATTCTGAATTGAAGCTTTGGCAACCTCTTTAAGGTTTTAGAAAGGGATTTATATCCGTGAGAATATCTATGAAAAATTACACACTCTTTTATTTTTAGTCTACATCTATGATGATGACGTTCTTGCAAACTTACAAATAATATTTTTAATAAATATCAAATCATTATCATTATTGCTGTGTAGTGTCGGCTTAGAATAGCACCACCCCATTTCTTCCGGTGGGTGAACGTAAGAGGCGACTAACGGTTTTGGAGCTTTTGAGGGATTTTTGGGCGATGCGGTAGGAGACCCATCAAGACAGGAGACATCAAGGAGACCAACAACCTTTATTTCACCATCTTTTCCCCACACAACTTCCAAAAGTGGTTGAGGAATTTATGATTCCTTAGTTCTGGCTGCCCTTTCTGGGGATTTATAGCCATGAGTATATGTATGCATGTATGTTTCAAATCATTAATAAATTAACAGAAACAAAGAAAAGGAAAGAAATTTATTTATGTATATTTATCCTTAGGAAACAATAAGGTTAGATACAAAATTAATAAAAAAAAGCTAAAAGAACTTAAGATTAGCTTCTCGGTCCAGAGGTTACGGGTTCGATCCCCGTTGAGAACAACATTTATGTGATGAGCATTAATTATTGTTTCTTAATCTTTTATTTATATGTGTAATATATAATATTACATGTATCGTTGAGTTAGTATCCCATTATAAAAGTTATAGGTACTTAGTTTGGGACTAACTTTATCTATTAATTGTGATGGTTAAATATTTTTAATGCTCACCCCCTACCATATTAAGCGTGATGATATAGTTCCTTTGTCCTTCTCCCAGTTCTTCGCTACTTTCCTATCAATTTTCAGCCAAATTGGTTCAGCCGTTCTTGAGTTATAAATAGTGTAACTAAACTAACATGACTTTCTTTTATATTTATAGATTATCATGTAATCTATAAACAAAAGTAAATAACAAAAAAATTACAGAAAGTTGAATGTTCAGACGATGCCGATACTGCAACTGGAAAGTCAAAACTTACGTCAAAAAGTAAAATAATAGGGAAGCGATATAAAAAAAAAGTAAGTCCTTACAATTATAGTTTTTTCTTTCGATCGCTTTATTGTACCGAAAGTTTTTTTATGCTTTCGATAATGTCACTTGATGTTCAGAAGTATTAGTACCTCTGCCCACCCCTTCGGGGATAAACGGGGTGAACGTTTGATGTTTAGTTGAGAGTAACTTATAGTGCCGTGTAGTGTCGGCTTAGAATGTTACTACCCCTTTCTAATCACGGGTGTCGATAGACGGGTATAGGGCTTTTTAAGTGGTTTTTGGGCGATGCGATTGTACACCTATCACCAGTAATACTTTTTTTCTACCATCTTTTCCCCTATCAACATCTAAATGTGGCTGAGGAGTTTTTAGCTCTGAATCTGTCATACATACATACATACATTATACTCACGGCTTCAAATCCCTAGAAGGGGTAGCCAGAGCTAAGGAATTCGAAATTCCTCAGCCACGCGTGGAAAGTTGAGTGGGGAAAAGATGGTAAAATAAAGGTTGTTGGTGATGGGTCTCCAACCGCATCGCCCAAAAATCCCTTAAAAGCCCCAATACCGTTAGTAGCCTCTTACGTACACCCACCGGAAGAAATGGGGTAGTGTTATTCTAAGCCGACACTGGCATCTGTCACTATCCCTTTTTTGGGATTTATGGCCGTGAGTATATGTATGTGTGCAGTAACTTATCAAAGTCGTTAACGGTAAGGAAACCGACATGGTTGTACTGTTATTGGCCATGAAACAGTGAATTTTTAAAAAATGGCAATAGGCCTGTCCCCTTTCACACGGTTTTATTATCCTAGCTAAGCGTAACTCTGAACATCAGGTGAAATAAAATAACGTGACATCGGATTGTAAAAAAATATATTGAATTAAACACACAGCTCGCTAATTCCTCGTAATGTTAAAAAAATAAAATAAGAAATAATTTTATTTCAGAAGTATTCTGAAGAAGAAGGAACGAGTGATTATCAACCATTGTCTCATAGCTCTTCGAAATACAAAGAAAATAATAAAAGGAAGGGAGCTAAACGTGGTGTAAGAATTGTTATTCCTTATGTCTTTCTTACCCGACTGCTATAAAAGGGTTAAGCTTGTGGCGACCGCTAGACGGCGAACTCACTCGCATACTAGCAGCGTCATAAAAAAATCGTTCATCGCGGTATCGAAATGTTTCTCTAGCCAAACATAAATACAAATTATAAGTTGGTACACAGCAGGGTGTACTGGCCAATATATCTTTGCTGTTCCCACAGTGGTGACCCCGGCAACAACATGACGAATCTTTCTACTACATTTCTCAATCTACCCACATCTTATACTCCTCGCTTACCTTACCAAACTACTCTACTCACACTACCGAGCATCTACTGGCACGCTACTCTGCCTCACTGCTCACACGAAACTCTACTACTAGACGGCGAACTCGCTCGCACACTAGTCCCTCTCTACTATTGGTAACAGGTACCTCTTAGCTCTTCGATATCGTCTATCGACTAGGAGGGGAGTACTGTGGCGACCGCTAGACGGCGAACTCACTCGCATACTAGCAGCGTCATAAAAAATCGTAAATCGCGGTATCGAAATGTTTCTCTAGCTAAACATAAATACAAATTCTAAGTTGGTATACAGCAGGGTGTACTGGCCAGTATATCTTGGCTGTTCCCACAAGCTTTTCAAACGTATAAAGATCTGAATTAATTTGCATTTAGATGTACAAACGGCGATAGGCCTGCCCCCTATCACGTGAGTACACTATCCATGCAAAACGTGGGTACTCTGAACACCAGGTGACAAAGTCACGTGATGTTCAGAAGTATTAAATCCTCTGCCAACCCGGGGATATTCGGCGTGAACGTTTATGTTATGTTATGTTAGATGTACAAACTGGCGAAAGATAGTCTCTTCTTATCCCAAAGGAAACGAATTGCCTTAGAATGAGTGAAGCCAAATATGGCTGCAGAATCTGTTATTGAGAAGCTCGAACAATCGCGCGATTTCTGGCCGCAAGTATATGTATGTATGTATGTACCTATAGAAGGGCAAACATTGTAACCTCCTGAACTGAAATACATAATTTCCAAATAAATCTAAATCACATAATTATAGTTACAGGAAGTTGAATCGTTTGAGGACCATGCTGCTGGCAATGACACGTCAAAAAGTAAAATTCAAGAAAAGCGAACTGAAAATACAGTAAGTCCTTATAAATATAGCTTTTTCGTTCATACATTACATTACCGAACATTTTATATGGTTTTAACTTACAAGCCAAAATTCTTTTTTATTCATCCATTCCTTGTCAAATCTATTAATAAAATAAGATAAAACTGGATTTTATACTAACTTTCGTTTGAATATCCAACAGAAAGAAATAGTAGGCGAAGTCGTTTATTTCCCAGCACCAATACTAGAATTGAAGCTAGTTCACGAAGAAATAACTCTGAAAGAAGAATTGGAAGAGGCAACAAATCAAGAAGTAATCGACTCCATTACAGAAGAAGTTGAGATAAAAGAAGAGCCTATGCCTGAAGATGGTAATATTGTTGATGTTAGTGTTGTTAAAATAGAAGATGAAGCTACAACGACAGTGTATAAGAGTAACGGTGATCTCAAGACAAATTCTGGTGCGTCGAATCCGGACTCGAATTTGCATCCAAAATCCATTGATGAGTTTACAAAATATCTAGCTGAGATATTGAAAACACTTCCGGAAGAGACTGCGAACGATTTGCAGGATCGGATTATCGATCTCGTAACGAATTATGGTTTCAAAAAGGAACCTTCGGATTAAACCTTTGTTAATTATTTCTAATTGATGGTTGTGATTACTTTTACTGAGTCAGTCGGATAGAAGACTGTTAGTGAGTTTTGTTTCAATAAACCAATTGTTTTTGTACGTTATTTAATTTCTATTATTTTTTTGTTTCTTAGTTCACGTTTCAGTTACAATAGCTAAATAAATAGTAGTAGAGTATGTATGAAAAGTTTGATGGATGTAAACGAAGCTAGAGAGGATTGCCAGTATCGTACAAAGTGGTGATAGATGGTATCTGCCTACCCCAATGGGCACTAACGACGTGAATATATGTATGTATCTAGATAGTAAAATTTAATTCGTGATTCCAACATTTCGTTCAAAATGCATCTAAAATTTCATGTTCCTCACAAAATAGTGTATATTTCGTAGAATGATTTGATGTTTAGGTTTTTTGCAAAAAAACCTAGGGATTTTGCAAAAACACGGATAATTAGACAACGGTGATAATTTTTTTTAATCTTACTGGGTTTTTTTGTGAAAAAACTAGTTGTTTTAGTAAGATTGTACATCTTTCATGCTGATTGGCTGATTTCTGATTGCTCGCCTACTCCTATTCTGATTGGTTCTTCATTGTAGTATTGAGATAGCTTATGTAGAGCCCAAAATAAGAAAGACTTCCATCCGAGACTAAGAAATCAATCTAAATGAATACTCGTCATATAAATATTGCTCTCAGCGGGGATCAACCCCACAACCTCCAGACCGAGAAGACTCCAGTAAAAGACGGACGTCGCCAATGTAGTTTGGAACAGCAAAGTAAATACGTCTTAAATTGTAGTATTGAGGTATTATAGCTAGAGATATAAAAGGAAGTGACAATACTATTTTTATACTTAGGAACTTTTTGTAACTAACATTAATTATAACAATCACATATGTAGGAAGAAACAATTAAGTTAGTACTTCATTATTAACAACCAATCAGATATGACGTGTTTATGGGGCACTGCAATCGACCAATCTGTGTTCAGTATTCATAAAAACTGACATTTCTTTTCACCATCATAATGAACCAACTAGTGTTTTCAGAAAAAACATACATACATACATACATACATATACTCACGGCTATAAATCCCTAAAAGGGGTAGCCAGAGCTAAGGAATTAAAAATTCCTCAGCCACATTTGGAAAGTTGAGTGGGGAAATGATGGTAAAATAAAGGTTGTTGGTGATGGATGTTTCAGAAAAAACCTAGTAAGATAAAAAAATATTATCACCGTTGTCTAATTACCCGTGTTTTCGCAAAATCCCCAGGTTTTTTACATAACCTAAACAACAAATCATCCTACGACATATACATATAACAGCAGATCTATTACACACAACTCTAGAGAAGATAAATATAAATATAGTCCTTTACGTCTAGTACAAAGGATGTTTTTAATATTTGATAATTCGTAAAGAAAGCACAATCGACAACATCTATTCAGTCGATCGAAATTACATACATACATACATATACTCACGGCTATAAGTCCCTTGGAAGGGTAGCCAGAGCTAAGGAATGAGAAATTCCTAAGCCAATTTTGGAAGTCACGTAGGGAAAGAGATGTTAAAATAAAGGTTGTTGGTGATGGGTCTCCAACCGCATCGCCCAAAAATCCCTTAAAAGCCCCAATACCGTTAGTCGCCTTTTAAGTACACCCTCCGGAGGAAATGGGGTAGTGCTATTCTACACTTATATATTAAACACATAGATTTTTATATATTTTATTATATTATGAGTAATTATAGAACTTTGATAAACTACCACCTTCCTTCTTATAAAATGTGTTATATTGTAAAACGAGAATCCTACTATACCAGTTTTACTTGCGAGATATTAGTGATGTAACTTAAATATTAATAGTAATCTTAAAAAAAACAAGTGCCTTTTTATGACAGTCAGCCATAAAATTATGTAATGTTTATGTTAAAACGTGAATTTTAGAACCAGAAGATTGATTGAAATCTTCTCGAAAAATGCTTCAAAAGCGTGTTTTGAAGTGGGTTTTGTGGGCACGTTTAGCCGTCGGTCCCGGCTACTATCACACTAATAGTCGTAAGTCTGTTACCCGCACTTGGCCAGTTTGGTGGAATATAGCCAAATCACCCTATACAGTAGCTAACCTTAGCAACCGCGATAGCTCAATGGGTAAAACAACGCTTATCGTGCATACGATGAAGGTTCAAATCCCTGGTCGGGACTAAACCGATTTGTCTTTTCTTAAGTCAAGTGTGTAGTTAATTGATCATGATTTTTAACAGTGGGGGAAAGCGTCGTGAGGAAACCCACATGGCTAAGTTGTACTTAGTCATATCTACGTACACCTACACTGAACTAATATTATCTTTAGTTCACTTCATGTTGGAATGTGTCTTTAGATCATTTAGTTCACGAAGCGTTTTTATAACATTTATAGCTGTGTAGTATCGGCTAAGAATACCACTAGCTTATTTCTTCCGGTGGGTGTACGTAAGAAGCGACTAACGGTATTGGGGCTTTTAAGGGGTTTTTGGGCGATGAGGTTGGAGACCCATCACCAACAACCTATATTTAACATCTTTTCCCCACTTACCTTTCCATAAGTGGCTGAAGAGTTTCTAATTGTTTAGTTCTGGCTACCCCATCTAGGGATTTATAGCCGTGAGTATATGTATGTCATACAGTTTATAACATTTATCCGACCGAAAGCAGTGACCGCAAACACAAGGCATAGCTCGGCACCGCGGCGGATGACAATTGTAGCGCCATGCCGAAGTGGGTAGTAAATAACTGCAAAAATTACACACTAAAAGTGCAAAAAAAGGATCGAGTGTCTTATTTTCAGTAAGTATACCAGTTTTTAATTTCTATTGTAGTTTTTAAACTAGTCACTACTCTTCTTCAATCATATATACCAAGGGCAAGCAAACAACGCACGAAAAACGGCCCGGCAAAACAGCGCTTATATTTATGGTAAGCGCTGAATAGCGCTGCTGCACTGCCAGTCGCGTGCTAGACCTCAAACGAAGCAATGCCAAAGTGCTCTGTGAAATCGTGCAAAAATAACACCTTAACAAAGCTTAAAAAAGATGGAGTTTCATACTTTCAGTAAGTGTAAATAGTTCATTAATTTTCTTATAAATGAACAGTGAAATAAATACACGAAACACTGCTTAAATCGTAAGTTTTACAAAAATAATTTATTTACGCGTAAAATGCATTGGTTTCTTTTGCTCGTGATGGAGGAGAAAAAGAGAGAAGCTATGTCGTATAGCATTGTCCTAAAAAGTCGATGACTTGCAATGAATAATAGGTCTTTAGTGAATGCGGTAAGTTCGATAATTGTAGGATGGCTTGGACTGTGATAAAATTTTCCGATCGGTTTGCAGTCACGAATGAATAATGCCCTTCCATTCCAAAGATGCCGCACTCCATACCAATTCAAAGCACAAAAGTCGACCGCGAGAATGACAAGACTGTTTGACAATGAAATATTTATTTTTCTACAATTATCGACCTTACCGCATTTGCTTAAGACCTATTATTTATTGAAAGATCTAGCACGCGACTGTCAGTGAAACAGTGCTTACCATATAAAAAAGGCCGGCCGGACCTTTTTTCGTGCTTTATTGGTGTATTTTTGGTATATATGATCGAAGATAATGCCATATCTGCTTAATATACTCAATACAAACCGACCGATTAAATTAATTAGAGTATTTAAAATGCTACATCAGATAAAATAGCATCTATTTATTTGTTACAAGTAACCATATCGCAATTTTGTGGTCACAACATCGGTAATCTTTAGAATGAGATGACAAAATACGATAATGGTTAAGTGCGTAAGGGATAGCTGTGTAGTGTCGGCTTAGAATAGCACTACCCCATTTGTTCCGGTGGGTGTACGTTTGAGGCGACAACGGTATTGTAGCTTCTAAGGGATTTTTGGGAGATGCGATTGGAGACCCATCACCAACAACCTTTATTTCACCATCTTTTCCCCACGCAACTTCCAAAAGTAGCTGAGGAATTTGTGATTCCCTAGCTCTGGCTACCCCTTTAGTATATGTATGTACATCAGATATAATGGCATCTATTTATTTGTTACAAGTAACTATATCGCTATTTTATCGACACAACATCGATTAGAATGAGATGACAAAATACGATAATGGTTAAGTGCGTAAGGGATAGCTGTTTTATACTACGCGATACTTTTTCAAAGGTCGCTGAATGAGGTATCTTTGGTATAAATGGTCGAAGTTTTTATATATATTTTTTATTATCATTTGATTTTAGTTTTCCTCAAAAGGTTGAACAAAGAGAAAAATGGAGGTTAATAATATCATGGGATCGCGGGGATGAATTATATAAACCGAATGCTTCGAGTGTGGTGTGCTCACACCATTTTTCTGAAGATGATATGTACGTAACTAACAAAGGATTTCAACGAATAAAAAAAACGGCTATACCATCTTTAAAGGTACCATTCTAAAGCATATTATTAAATTAGCATTATTTTTTAATTTAAATAAATATATAATGTATTGACAAACAACAGGATTGCATACAAGTTGACATAATAATTAAGTTTTTGTAAAATGTACAACAAACCTATTGTACAAACATTGCAGACGTCTGCAGTACTGGCCAGGCCTGCTTATATTATATTTTGTACTCATTTTGCAAATAAATTATTTAAATTTAATTTCGTATTCATTATTGTCACTTTGGTACATACATATATACATACATATATACATACATATTATCACGGATATAAATCCCTAGAAGGGGTAGCCAGAACTAAGGTTTCATAAATTCCTCAGCCACTTTTGGAAAGTTGTGTGGGGGGAAAAGATGTGAAATAAAGGTTGTTGGTGATGGGTTGGAGCCTCATCGCCCAAAAATCCCTTAAAAGCCCCAATTCCGTTAGTTGCCTCTTACGTACACCCACCGGAAGAAATGGGGTAGTGCTATTCTAAGCCGACACTACACAGCTAATAACTTTTGTAATATCACGTCAGTATTTTTTCCAGATTTTAATAACACTTATATTTTTCAGCTATCAAGACCCCAAAGTACGGACAAATCAGAAACGTTTGATCAATATCTACAGGTACCTTTTTACTTCTTTTACTCTTTATTTGGTTGGTTTGAGTTATTATTCTGTGTTGTGTCGGCTTAGAATAGCATTACACTATTTAATCCCATTGGCATGTGGGAACATGCGTCCCACTGAGACATTATAAAATTTATGGGCGATGTGATTGGTGACCCATCATCAACAACCTTTATTCTTTATTTTCTTAAGGTTTTTTTATTCTGAATTGAAGCTTTGGCTACCTCTTCAAGGTTTTAGAAAGTGATTTATAGCCGTGAGTATATCTATGAAAGATTACATACTTACTCTTTTATTTTTAGTCTACATCTATTATGAGTGATGACCTGATGACGTTCTTGCAAACTTACAAATAATATTTTTAATAAATATCAAATCATTATCATTATTGCTCTGTAGAGTCGGCTTAGAATAGCACTACCCCATTTCTTCCGGTGGGTGCACGCAAGAGGCGACTAACGGTTTTGGAGCTTTTGAGGGATTTTTGGGCGATGCGGTTGGAGACCCATTACCAACAACCTTTATTTCACCATCTTTTCCTACACAACTTCCAAAAGTGGTTGAGGAATTTATGATTCCTTAGCTCTGGCTACCCCTTCTGGGGATTTATAGCCATGAGTATATGTATGTATGTATGTTTCAAATCATTAATAAATTAACAGAAACTAAAAAAAGGAAAGAAATTTATTTATGTATATTTAATATTTATCCTTAGGAAACAATAAGATAATAACAACCGTGATAGCCCAGTGGGTAGAACACTCGGTTATCGTGCAAACGACTAGTGTTCAAATCCTGGGATCGGGCCTACACCAATTTGTCTTTTCTAAAGACATATGTGTGGTTAATTTATCATGGTTGTTAACGGTGACGGAAAACATCGTGAGGAAACCCACATGGCTGAGTTGTACTTAGTCATGTGACAGTGTATTCGTACAAAACGGCGATAGGCCTGCCCCCTATCACGTGAGTACACTGTCCATGCAAAACGTGGGTAAAGTCACGTGATGTTCAGAAGTATTAGTACCTCTGCCAACCCCTTCGGGGATATTCGGCGTGAACGTTTATGTTTATGTTTATGCTATGTTTATATGAAACAATAAGGTGCATTAATTACATACAAAATTAATAAAAAAAAGCTAAAAGAACTTAAGATTAGCTACAAAAAATAACCAAAACCATAATAATAAATAAAAAATATTTATCTATTAATTGTGATGGTTAAATATTTTTAATGCTCACCCCCTACCATATTAAGCGTGATGATATAGTTCCTTTGTCCTTCTCCCAGTTCTTCGCTACTTTCCTATCAATTTTCAGCCAAATTGGTTCAGCCGTTCTTGAGTTATAAATAGTGTAACTAAACTAACATGACTTTCTTTTATATTTACAGATTATCATGTAACCTATAAACAAAAGTAAATAACAAAAAATTTACAGAAAGTTGAATGTTCAGACGATGCCGATACTGCAACTGGAAAGTCAAAACTTACGTCAAAAAGTAAAATAATAGGGAAGCGATATAAAAAAAAAGTAAGTCCTTACAATTATAGTTTTTTCTTTCGATCGCTTTATTGTACCGAAAGTTTTTTTATGCTTTCGATAATGTCACTTGATGTTCAGAAGTATTAGTACCTCTGCCCACCCCTTCGGGGATGAACGGCGTGAACGTTTGATGTTTAGTTGAGAGTAACTTATAGTGCCGTGTAGTGTCGGCTTAGAATGTTACTACCCCTTTCTAATCACGGGTGTCGATAGACGGGTATAGGGCTTTTTAAGTGGTTTTTGGGCGATGCGATTGGACACCTATCACCAGTAATACTTTTTTTCTACCATCTTTTCCCCTATCAACATCTAAATGTGGCTGAGGAGTTTTTAGCTCTGAATCTGTCATACATACATACATACATTATACTCACGGCTTCAAATCCCTAGAAGGGGTAGCCAGAGCTAAGGAATTCGAAATTCCTCAGCCACGTCTGGAAAGTTGAGTGGGGAAAAGATGGTAAAATAAAGGTTGTTGGTGATGGGTCTCCAACCGCATCGCCCAAAAATCCCTTAAAAGCCCCAATACCGTTAGTAGCCTCTTACGTACACCCACCGGAAGAAATGGGGTAGTGTTATTCTAAGCCGACACTGGCATCTGTCACTATCCCTTTTTTGGGATTTATGGCCGTGAGTATATGTATGTGTGCAGTAACTTATCAAAGTCGTTAACGGTAAGGAAACCGACATGGTTGTACTGTTATTGGCCATGAAACAGTGAATTTTTAAAAAATGGCAATAGGCCTGTCCCCTTTCACACGGTTTTATTATCCTAGCTAAGCGTAACTCTGAACATCAGGTGAAATAAAATAACGTGACATCGGATTGTAAAAAAATATATTGAATTAAACACACAGCTCGCTAATTCCTCGTAATGTTAAAAAAATAAAATAAGAAATAATTTTATTTCAGAAGTATTCTGAAGAAGAAGGAACGAGTGATTATCAACCATTGTCTCATAGCTCTTCGAAATACAAAGAAAATAATAAAAGGAAGGGAGCTAAACGTGGTGTAAGAATTGTTATTCCTTATGTCTTTCTTACCCGACTGCTATAAAAGGGTTAAGCTTGTGGCGACCGCTAGACGGCGAACTCACTCGCATACTAGCAGCGTCATAAAAAAATCGTACATCGCGGTATCGAAATGTTTCTCTAGCCAAACATAAATACAAATTATAAGTTGGTACACAGCAGGGTGTACTGGCCAATATATCTTTGCTGTTCCCACAGTGGTGACCCCGGCAACAACATGACGAATCTTTCTACTACATTTCTCAATCTACCCACATCTTATACTCCTCGCTTACCTTACCAAACTACTCTACTCACACTACCGAGCATCTACTGGCACGCTACTCTGCCTCACTGCTCACACGAAACTCTACTACTAGACGGCGAACTCGCTCGCACACTAGTCCCTCTCTACTATTGGTAACAGGTACCTCTTAGCTCTTCGATATCGTCTATCGACTAGGAGGGGAGTACTGTGGCGACCGCTAGACGGCGAACTCACTCGCATACTAGCAGCGTCATAAAAAATCGTAAATCGCGGTATCGAAATGTTTCTCTAGCTAAACATAAATACAAATTCTAAGTTGGTATACAGCAGGGTGTACTGGCCAGTATATCTTGGCTGTTCCCACAAGCTTTTCAAACGTATAAAGATCTGAATTAATTTGAATTTAGATGTACAAACGGCGATAGGCCTGCCCCCTATCACGTGAGTACACTATCCATGCAAAACGTGGGTACTCTGAACACCAGGTGACAAAGTCACGTGATGTTCAGAAGTATTAAATCCTCTGCCAACCCGGGGATATTCGGCGTGAACGTTTATGTTATGTTATGTTAGATGTACAAACTGGCGAAAGACAGTCTCTTCTTATCCCAAAGGAAACGAATTGCCTTAGAATGAGTGAAGCCAAATATGGCTGCAGAATCTGTTATTGAGAAGCTCGAACAATCGCGCGATTTCTGGCCGCAAGTATATGTATGTATGTACCTATAGAAGGGCAAACATTGTAACCTCCTGAACTGAAATACATAATTTCCAAATAAATCTAAATCACATAATTATAGTTACAGGAAGTTGAATCGTTTGAGGACCATGCTGCTGGCAATGACACGTCAAAAAGTAAAATTCAAGAAAAGCGAACTGAAAATACAGTAAGTCCTTATAAATATAGCTTTTTCGTTCATACATTACATTACCGAACATTTTATATGGTTTTAACTTACAAGCCAAAATTCTTTTTTATTCATCCATTCCTTGTCAAATCTATTAATAAAATAAGATAAAACTGGATTTTATACTAACTTTAGTTTGAATATCCAACAGAAAGAAATAGTAGGCGAAGTCGTTTATTTCCCAGCACCAATACTAGAATTGAAGCTAGTTCACGAAGAAATAACTCTGAAAGAAGAATTGGAAGAGGCAACAAATCAAGAAGTAATCGACTCCATTACAGAAAAAGTTGAGATAAAAGAAGAGCCTATGCCTGAAGATGGTAATATTGTTGATGTTAGTGTTGTTAAAATAGAAGATGAAGCTACAACGACAGTGTATAAGAGTAACGGTGATCTCAAGACAAATTCTGGTGCGTCGAATCCGGACTCGAATTTGCATCCAAAATCCATTGATGAGTTTACAAAATATCTAGCTGAGATATTGAAAACACTTCCGGAAGAGACTGCGAACGATTTGCAGGATCGGATTATCGATCTCGTAACGAATTATGGTTTCAAAAAGGAACCTTCGGATTAAACCTTTGTTAATTATTTCTAATTGATGGTTGTGATTACTTTTACTGAAGTCAGCCGAATAGAAGACTGCTAGTTAGTTTTGTTTCAATAAACCAATTGTTTTTGTACGTTATTTAATTTCTATTATTTTTTTGTTTTTTAGTTCACGTTTCAGTTACAATAGCTAAATAAATAGTAGTAGAGTATGTATGAAAAGTTTGATGGATGTAAACGAAGCTAGAGAGGATTGCCAGTATCGTACAAAGTGGTGATAGATGGTATCTGCCTACCCCAATGGGCACTAACGACGTGAATATATGTATGTATCTAGATAGTAAAATTTAATTCGTGATTCCAACATTTCGTTCAAAATGCATCTAAAATTTCATGTTCCTCACAAAATAGTGTATATTTCGTAGAATGATTTGATGTTTAGGTTTTTTGCAAAAAAACCTAGGGATTTTGCAAAAACACGGATAATTAGACAACGGTGATAATTTTTTTTAATCTTACTGGGTTTTTTTGTGAAAAAACTAGTTGTTTTAGTAAGATTGTACATCTTTCATGCTGATTGGCTGATTTCTGATTGCTCGCCTACTCCTATTCTGATTGGTTCTTCATTGTAGTATTGAGATAGCTTATGTAGAGCCCAAAATAAGAAAGACTTCCATCCGAGACTAAGAAATCAATCTAAATGAATACTCGTCATATAAATATTGCTCTCAGCGGGGATCAACCCCACAACCTCCAGACCGAGAAGACTCCAGTAAAAGACGGACGTCGCCAATGTAGTTTGGAACAGCAAAGTAAATACGTCTTAAATTGTAGTATTGAGGTATTATAGCTAGAGATATAAAAGGAAGTGACAATACTATTTTTATACTTAGGAACTTTTTGTAACTAACATTAATTATAACAATCACATATGTAGGAAGAAACAATTAAGTTAGTACTTCATTATTAACAACCAATCAGATATGACGTGTTTATGGGGCACTGCAATCGACCAATCTGTGTTCAGTATTCATAAAAACTGACATTTCTTTTCACCATCATAATGAACCAACTAGTGTTTTCAGAAAAAACATACATACATACATACATACATATACTCACGGCTATAAATCCCTAAAAGGGGTAGCCAGAGCTAAGGAATTAAAAATTCCTCAGCCACATTTGGAAAGTTGAGTGGGGAAATGATGGTAAAATAAAGGTTGTTGGTGATGGATGTTTCAGAAAAAACCTAGTAAGATAAAAAAATATTATCACCGTTGTCTAATTACCCGTGTTTTCGCAAAATCCCCAGGTTTTTTACATAACCTAAACAACAAATCATCCTACGACATATACATATAACAGCAGATCTATTACACACAACTCTAGAGAAGATAAATATAAATATAGTCCTTTACGTCTAGTACAAAGGATGTTTTTAATATTTGATAATTCGTAAAGAAAGCACAATCGACAACATCTATTCAGTCGATCGAAATTACATACATACATACATATACTCACGGCTATAAGTCCCTTGGAAGGGTAGCCAGAGCTAAGGAATGAGAAATTCCTAAGCCAATTTTGGAAGTCACGTAGGGAAAGAGATGTTAAAATAAAGGTTGTTGGTGATGGGTCTCCAACCGCATCGCCCAAAAATCCCTTAAAAGCCCCAATACCGTTAGTCGCCTTTTAAGTACACCCTCCGGAGGAAATGGGGTAGTGCTATTCTACACTTATATATTAAACACATAGATTTTTATATATTTTATTATATTATGAGTAATTATAGAACTTTGATAAACTACCACCTTCCTTCTTATAAAATGTGTTATATTGTAAAACGAGAATCCTACTATACCAGTTTTACTTGCGAGATATTAGTGATGTAACTTAAATATTAATAGTAATCTTAAAAAAAACAAGTGCCTTTTTATGACAGTCAGCCATAAAATTATGTAATGTTTATGTTAAAACGTGAATTTTAGAACCAGAAGATTGATTGAAATCTTCTCGAAAAATGCTTCAAAAGCGTGTTTTGAAGTGGGTTTTGTGGGCACGTTTAGCCGTCGGTCCCGGCTACTATCACACTAATAGTCGTAAGTCTGTTACCCGCACTTGGCCAGTTTGGTGGAATATAGCCAAATCACCCTATACAGTAGCTAACCTTAGCAACCGCGATAGCTCAATGGGTAAAACAACGCTTATCGTGCATACGATGAAGGTTCAAATCCCTGGTCGGGACTAAACCGATTTGTCTTTTCTTAAGTCAAGTATGTAGTTAATTGATCATGATTTTTAACAGTGGGGGAAAGCGTCGTGAGGAAACCCACATGGCTAAGTTGTACTTAGTCATATCTACGTACACCTACACTGAACTAATATTATCTTTAGTTCACTTCATGTTGGAATGTGTCTTTAGATCATTTAGTTCACGAAGCGTTTTTATAACATTTATAGCTGTGTAGTATCGGCTAAGAATACCACTAGCTTATTTCTTCCGGTGGGTGTACGTAAGAAGCGACTAACGGTATTGGGGCTTTTAAGGGGTTTTTGGGCGATGAGGTTGGAGACCCATCACCAACAACCTATATTTAACATCTTTTCCCCACTTACCTTTCCATAAGTGGCTGAAGAGTTTCTAATTGTTTAGTTCTGGCTACCCCATCTAGGGATTTATAGCCGTGAGGATATGTATGTCATACAGTTTATAACATTTATCCGACCGAAAGCAGTGACCGCAAACACAAGGCATAGCTCGGCACCGCGGCGGATGACAATTGTAGCGCCATGCCGAAGTGGGTAGTAAATAACTGCAAAAATTACACACTAAAAGTGCAAAAAAAGGATCGAGTGTCTTATTTTCAGTAAGTATACCAGTTTTTAATTTCTATTGTAGTTTTTAAACTAGTCACTACTCTTCTTCAATCATATATACCAAGGGCAAACCAACAACGCACGAAAAACGGCCCGGCAAAACAGCGCTTATATTTATGGTAAGCGCTGAATAGCGCTGCTGCACTGCCAGTCGCGTGCTAGACCTCAAACGAAGCAATGCCAAAGTGCTCTGTGAAATCGTGCAAAAATAACACCTTAACAAAGCTTAAAAAAGATGGAGTTTCATACTTTCAGTAAGTGTAAATAGTTCATTAATTTTCTTATAAATGAACAGTGAAATAAATACACGAAACACTGCTTAAATCGTAAGTTTTACAAAAATAATTTATTTACGCGTAAAATGCATTGGTTTCTTTTGCTCGTGATGGAGGAGAAAAAGAGAGAAGCTATGTCGTATAGCATTGTCCTAAAAAGTCGATGACTTGCAATGAATAATAGGTCTTTAGTGAATGCGGTAAGTTCGATAATTGTAGGATGGCTTGGACTGTGATAAAATTTTCCGATCGGTTTGCAGTCACGAATGAATAATGCCCTTCCATTCCAAAGATGCCGCACTCCATACCAATTCAAAGCACAAAAGTCGACCGCGAGAATGACAAGACTGTTTGACAATGAAATATTTATTTTTCTACAATTATCGACCTTACCGCATTTGCTTAAGACCTATTATTTATTGAAAGATCTAGCACGCGACTGTCAGTGAAACAGTGCTTACCATATAAAAAAGGCCGGCCGGACCTTTTTTCGTGCTTTATTGGTGTATTTTTGGTATATATGATCGAAGATAATGCCATATCTGCTTAATATACTCAATACAAACCGACCGATTAAATTAATTAGAGTATTTAAAATGCTACATCAGATAAAATAGCATCTATTTATTTGTTACAAGTAACCATATCGCAATTTTGTGGTCACAACATCGGTAATCTTTAGAATGAGATGACAAAATACGATAATGGTTAAGTGCGTAAGGGATAGCTGTGTAGTGTCGGCTTAGAATAGCACTACCCCATTTGTTCCGGTGGGTGTACGTTTGAGGCGACAACGGTATTGTAGCTTCTAAGGGATTTTTGGGAGATGCGATTGGAGACCCATCACCAACAACCTTTATTTCACCATCTTTTCCCCACGCAACTTCCAAAAGTAGCTGAGGAATTTGTGATTCCCTAGCTCTGGCTACCCCTTTAGTATATGTATGTACATCAGATATAATGGCATCTATTTATTTGTTACAAGTAACTATATCGCTATTTTATCGACACAACATCGATTAGAATGAGATGACAAAATACGATAATGGTTAAGTGCGTAAGGGATAGCTGTTTTATACTACGCGATACTTTTTCAAAGGTCGCTGAATGAGGTATCTTTGGTATAAATGGTCGAAGTTTTTATATATATTTTTTATTATCATTTGATTTTAGTTTTCCTCAAAAGGTTGAACAAAGAGAAAAATGGAGGTTAATAATATCATGGGATCGCGGGGATGAATTATATAAACCGAATGCTTCGAGTGTGGTGTGCTCACACCATTTTTCTGAAGATGATATGTACGTAACTAACAAAGGATTTCAACGAATAAAAAAAACGGCTATACCATCTTTAAAGGTACCATTCTAAAGCATATTATTAAATTAGCATTATTTTTTAATTTAAATAAATATATAATGTATTGACAAACAACAGGATTGCATACAAGTTGACATAATAATTAAGTTTTTGTAAAATGTACAACAAACCTATTGTACAAACATTGTAGACGTCTGCAGTACTGGCCAGGCCTGCTTATATTATATTTTGTACTCATTTTGCAAATAAATTATTTAAATTTAATTTCGTATTCATTATTGTCACTTTGGTATATACATATATACATACATATACTCACGGATATAAATCCCTAGAAGGGGTAGCCAGAACTAAGATTTTATAAATTCCTCAGCCTTTTTTGGAAGTTAAGTGGGGAAAAGATGTAAAATAATGGTTGTTGGTGATGGGTTGGAGCCTCATCGCCCAGAAATCCCTTAAAAGCCCCAATACCGTTAGTCGCCTCTTACGTACACCCACCGGAAGAAATGGGGTAGTGCTATTCTAAGCCGACACTACACAGCTAATCACTTTTGTAATATCACGTCAGTATTTTTTCTAGATTTTAATAATACTTATATTTTTCAGCTATCAAGACCCCAAAGTAAGGACAAATCAGAAACGTTTGATCAATATCTACAGGTACCTTTTTACTTCTTTTACTCTTTATTTGGTTGGTTTGAGTTATTATTCTGTGTTGTGTCGGCTTAGAATAGCATTACACTATTTAATCCCATTGGCATGTGGGAACATGCGTCCCACTGAGACATTATAAAATTTATGGGCGATGTGATTGGTGACCCATCATCAACAACCTTTATTCTTTATTTTCTTAAGGTTTTTTTATTCTGAATTGAAGCTTTGGCTACCTCTTCAAGGTTTTAGAAAGTGATTTATAGCCGTGAGTATATCTATGAAAGATTACATACTTACTCTTTTATTTTTAGTCTACATCTATTATGAGTGATGACCTGATGACGTTCTTGCAAACTTACAAATAATATTTTTAATAAATATCAAATCATTATCATTATTGCTCTGTAGAGTCGGCTTAGAATAGCACTACCCCATTTCTTCCGGTGGGTGCACGCAAGAGGCGACTAACGGTTTTGGAGCTTTTGAGGGATTTTTGGGCGATGCGGTTGGAGACCCATTACCAACAACCTTTATTTCACCATCTTTTCCTACACAACTTCCAAAAGTGGTTGAGGAATTTATGATTCCTTAGCTCTGGCTACCCCTTCTGGGGATTTATAGCCATGAGTATATGTATGTATGTATGTTTCAAATCATTAATAAATTAACAGAAACTAAAAAAAGGAAAGAAATTTATTTATGTATATTTAATATTTATCCTTAGGAAACAATAAGATAATAACAACCGTGATAGCCCAGTGGGTAGAACACTCGGTTATCGTGCAAACGACTAGTGTTCAAATCCTGGGATCGGGCCTACACCAATTTGTCTTTTCTAAAGACATATGTGTGGTTAATTTATCATGGTTGTTAACGGTGACGGAAAACATCGTGAGGAAACCCACATGGCTGAGTTGTACTTAGTCATGTGACAGTGTATTCGTACAAAACGGCGATAGGCCTGCCCCCTATCACGTGAGTACACTGTCCATGCAAAACGTGGGTAAAGTCACGTGATGTTCAGAAGTATTAGTACCTCTGCCAACCCCTTCGGGGATATTCGGCGTGAACGTTTATGTTTATGTTTATGCTATGTTTATATGAAACAATAAGGTGCATTAATTACATACAAAATTAATAAAAAAAAGCTAAAAGAACTTAAGATTAGCTACAAAAAATAACCAAAACCATAATAATAAATAAAAAATATTTATCTATTAATTGTGATGGTTAAATATTTTTAATGCTCACCCCCTACCATATTAAGCGTGATGATATAGTTCCTTTGTCCTTCTCCCAGTTCTTCGCTACTTTCCTATCAATTTTCAGCCAAATTGGTTCAGCCGTTCTTGAGTTATAAATAGTGTAACTAAACTAACATGACTTTCTTTTATATTTATAGATTATCATGTAACCTATAAACAAAAGTAAATAACAAAAAATTTACAGAAAGTTGAATGTTCAGACGATGCCGATACTGCAACTGGAAAGTCAAAACTTACGTCAAAAAGTAAAATAATAGGGAAGCGATATAAAAAAAAAGTAAGTCCTTACAATTATAGTTTTTTCTTTCGATCGCTTTATTGTACCGAAAGTTTTTTTATGCTTTCGATAATGTCACTTGATGTTCAGAAGTATTAGTACCTCTGCCCACCCCTTCGGGGATGAACGGCGTGAACGTTTGATGTTTAGTTGAGAGTAACTTATAGTGCCGTGTAGTGTCGGCTTAGAATGTTACTACCCCTTTCTAATCACGGGTGTCGATAGACGGGTATAGGGCTTTTTAAGTGGTTTTTGGGCGATGCGATTGGACACCTATCACCAGTAATACTTTTTTTCTACCATCTTTTCCCCTATCAACATCTAAATGTGGCTGAGGAGTTTTTAGCTCTGAATCTGTCATACATACATACATACATTATACTCACGGCTTCAAATCCCTAGAAGGGGTAGCCAGAGCTAAGGAATTCGAAATTCCTCAGCCACGTCTGGAAAGTTGAGTGGGGAAAAGATGGTAAAATAAAGGTTGTTGGTGATGGGTCTCCAACCGCATCGCCCAAAAATCCCTTAAAAGCCCCAATACCGTTAGTAGCCTCTTACGTACACCCACCGGAAGAAATGGGGTAGTGTTATTCTAAGCCGACACTGGCATCTGTCACTATCCCTTTTTTGGGATTTATGGCCGTGAGTATATGTATGTGTGCAGTAACTTATCAAAGTCGTTAACGGTAAGGAAACCGACATGGCTGAACTGTTATTGGCCATGAAACAGTGAATTTTTAAAAAATGGCAATAGTTTTGTCCCCTTTCACACGGTTTTATTATCCTAGCTAAACGTAACTCTGAACATCAAGTGAAATAAAATCACGTGACATCGGATTGTAAAAAAATATTTTGAACTAAACACACAGCTTGCTAATTCCTCGTAATGTTAAAAAAATTAAATAAGAAATAATTTTATTTCAGAAGTATTCTGAAGAAGAAGGAACCCGACTGCTATAAAAGGGTTAAGCTTGTGGCGACCGCTAGACGGCGAACTCACTCGCATACTAGCAGCGTCATAAAAAAATCGTACATCGCGGTATCGAAATGTTTCTCTAGCCAAACATAAATACAAATTATAAGTTGGTACACAGCAGGGTGTACTGGCCAATATATCTTTGCTGTTCCCACAGTGGTGACCCCGGCAACAACATGACGAATCTTTCTACTACATTTCTCAATCTACCCACATCTTATACTCCTCGCTTACCTTACCAAACTACTCTACTCACACTACCGAGCATCTACTGGCACGCTACTCTGCCTCACTGCTCACACGAAACTCTACTACTAGACGGCGAACTCGCTCGCACACTAGTCCCTCTCTACTATTGGTAACAGGTACCTCTTAGCTCTTCGATATCGTCTATCGACTAGGAGGGGAGTACTGTGGCGACCGCTAGACGGCGAACTCACTCGCATACTAGCAGCGTCATAAAAAATCGTAAATCGCGGTATCGAAATGTTTCTCTAGCTAAACATAAATACAAATTCTAAGTTGGTATACAGCAGGGTGTACTGGCCAGTATATCTTGGCTGTTCCCACAAGCTTTTCAAACGTATAAAGATCTGAATTAATTTGCATTTAGATGTACAAACGGCGATAGGCCTGCCCCCTATCACGTGAGTACACTATCCATGCAAAACGTGGGTACTCTGAACACCAGGTGACAAAGTCACGTGATGTTCAGAAGTATTAAATCCTCTGCCAACCCGGGGATATTCGGCGTGAACGTTTATGTTATGTTATGTTAGATGTACAAACTGGCGAAAGACAGTCTCTTCTTATCCCAAAGGAAACGAATTGCCTTAGAATGAGTGAAGCCAAATATGGCTGCAGAATCTGTTATTGAGAAGCTCGAACAATCGAGCGATTTCTGGCCGCAAGTATATGTATGTATGTACCTATAGAAGGGCAAACATTGTAACCTCCTGAACTGAAATACATAATTTCCAAATAAATCTAAATCACATAATTATAGTTACAGGAAGTTGAATCGTTTGAGGACCATGCTGCTGGCAATGACACGTCAAAAAGTAAAATTCAAGAAAAGCGAACTGAAAATACAGTAAGTCCTTATAAATATAGCTTTTTCGTTCATACATTACATTACCGAACATTTTATATGGTTTTAACTTACAAGCCAAAATTCTTTTTTATTCATCCATTCCTTGTCAAATCTATTAATAAAATAAGATAAAACTGGATTTTATACTAACTTTCGTTTGAATATCCAACAGAAAGAAATAGTAGGCGAAGTCGTTTATTTCCCAGCACCAATACTAGAATTGAAGCTAGTTCACGAAGAAATAACTCTGAAAGAAGAATTGGAAGAGGCAACAAATCAAGACGTAATCGACTCCATTACAGAAGAAGTTGAGATAAAAGAAGAGCCTATGCCTGAAGATGGTAATATTGTTGATGTTAGTGTTGTTAAAATAGAAGATGAAGCTACAACGACAGTGTATAAGAGTAACGGTGATCTCAAGACAAATTCTGGTGCGTCGAATCCGGACTCGAATTTGCATCCAAAATCCATTGATGAGTTTACAAAATATCTAGCTGAGATATTGAAAACACTTCCGGAAGAGACTGCGAACGATTTGCAGGATCGGATTATCGATCTCGTAACGAATTATGGTTTCAAAAAGGAACCTTCGGATTAAACCTTTGTTAATTATTTCTAATTGATGGTTGTGATTACTTTTACTGAGTCAGTCGGATAGAAGACTGTTAGTGAGTTTTGTTTCAATAAACCAATTGTTTTTGTACGTTATTTAATTTCTATTATTTTTTTGTTTTTTAGTTCACGTTTCAGTTACAATAGCTAAATAAATAGTAGTAGAGTATGTATGAAAAGTTTGATGGATGTAAACGAAGCTAGAGAGGATTGCCAGTATCGTACAAAGTGGTGATAGATGGTATCTGCCTACCCCAATGGGAACTAACGACGTGAATATATGTATGTATCTAGATAGTAAAATTTAATTCGTGATTCCAACATTTCGTTCAAAATGCATCTAAAATTTCATGTTCCTCACAAAATAGTGTATATTTCGTAGAATGATTTGATGTTTAGGTTTTTTGCAAAAAAACCTAGGGATTTTGCAAAAACACGGATAATTAGACAACGGTGATAATTTTTTTTAATCTTACTGGGATTTTTTGTGAAAAAACTAGTTGTTTTAGTAAGATTGTACATCTTTCATGCTGATTGGCTGATTTCTGATTGCTCGCCTACTCCTATTCTGATTGGTTCTTCATTGTAGTATTGAGATAGCTTGTGTAGAGCCCAAAATAAGAAAGACTTCCATCCGAGACTAAGAAATCAATCTAAATGAATACTCGTCATATAAATATTGCTCTCAGCGGGGATCAACCCCACAACCTCCAGACCGAGAAGACTCCAGTAAAAGACGGACGTCGCCAATGTAGTTTGGAACAGCAAAGTAAATACGTCTTAAATTGTAGTATTGAGGTATTATAGCTAGAGATATAAAAGGAAGTGACAATACTATTTTTATACTTAGGAACTTTTTGTAACTAACATTAATTATAACAATCACATATGTAGGAAGAAACAATTAAGTTAGTACTTCATTATTAACAACCAATCAGATATGACGTGTTTATGGGGCACTGCAATCGACCAATCTGTGTTCAGTATTCATAAAAACTGACATTTCTTTTCACCATCATAATGAACCAACTAGTGTTTTCAGAAAAAACATACATACATACATACATACATATACTCACGGCTATAAATCCCTAAAAGGGGTAGCCAGAGCTAAGGAATTAAAAATTCCTCAGCCACATTTGGAAAGTTGAGTGGGGAAATGATGGTAAAATAAAGGTTGTTGGTGATGGATGTTTCAGAAAAAACCTAGTAAGATAAAAAAATATTATCACCGTTGTCTAATTACCCGTGTTTTCGCAAAATCCCCAGGTTTTTTACATAACCTAAACAACAAATCATCCTACGACATATACATATAACAGCAGATCTATTACACACAACTCTAGAGAAGATAAATATAAATATAGTCCTTTACGTCTAGTACAAAGGATGTTTTTAATATTTGATAATTCGTAAAGAAAGCACAATCGACAACATCTATTCAGTCGATCGAAATTACATACATACATACATATACTCACGGCTATAAGTCCCTTGGAAGGGTAGCCAGAGCTAAGGAATGAGAAATTCCTAAGCCAATTTTGGAAGTCACGTAGGGAAAGAGATGTTAAAATAAAGGTTGTTGGTGATGGGTCTCCAACCGCATCGCCCAAAAATCCCTTAAAAGCTCCAATACCGTTAGTCGCCTTTTAAGTACACCCTCCGGAGGAAATGGGGTAGTGCTATTCTACACTTATATATTAAACACATAGATTTTTATATATTTTATTATATTATGAGTAATTATAGAACTTTGATAAACTACCACCTTCCTTCTTATAAAATGTGTTATATTGTAAAACGAGAATCCTACTATACCAGTTTTACTTGCGAGATATTAGTGATGTAACTTAAATATTAATAGTAATCTTAAAAAAACAAGTGCCTTTTTATGACAGTCAGCCATAAAATTATGTAATGTTTATGTTAAAACGTGAATTTTAGAACCAGAAGATTGATTGAAATCTTCTCGAAAAATGCTTCAAAAGCGTGTTTTGAAGTGGGTTTTGTGGGCACGTTTAGCCGTCGGTCCCGGCTACTATCACACTAATAGTCGTAAGTCTGTTACCCGCACTTGGCCAGTTTGGTGGAATATAGCCAAATCACCCTATACAGTAGCTAACCTTAGCAACCGCGATAGCTCAATGGGTAAAACAACGCTTATCGTGCATACGATGAAGGTTCAAATCCCTGGTCGGGACTAAACCGATTTGTCTTTTCTTAAGTCAAGTGTGTAGTTAATTGATCATGATTTTTAACAGTGGGGGAAAGCGTCGTGAGGAAACCCACATGGCTAAGTTGTACTTAGTCATATCTACGTACACCTACACTGAACTAATATTATCTTTAGTTCACTTCATGTTGGAATGTGTCTTTAGATCATTTAGTTCACGAAGCGTTTTTATAACATTTATAGCTGTGTAGTATCGGCTAAGAATACCACTAGCTTATTTCTTCCGGTGGGTGTACGTAAGAAGCGACTAACGGTATTGGGGCTTTTAAGGGGTTTTTGGGCGATGAGGTTGGAGACCCATCACCAACAACCTATATTTAACATCTTTTCCCCACTTACCTTTCCATAAGTGGCTGAAGAGTTTCTAATTGTTTAGTTCTGGCTACCCCATCTAGGGATTTATAGCCGTGAGTATATGTATGTCATACAGTTTATAACATTTATCCGACCGAAAGCAGTGACCGCAAACACAAGGCATAGCTCGGCACCGCGGCGGATGACAATTGTAGCGCCATGCCGAAGTGGGTAGTAAATAACTGCAAAAATTACACACTAAAAGTGCAAAAAAAGGATCGAGTGTCTTATTTTCAGTAAGTATACCAGTTTTTAATTTCTATTGTAGTTTTTAAACTAGTCACTACTCTTCTTCAATCATATATACCAAGGGCAAGCAAACAACGCACGAAAAACGGCCCGGCAAAACAGCGCTTATATTTATGGTAAGCGCTGAATAGCGCTGCTGCACTGCCAGTCGCGTGCTAGACCTCAAACGAAGCAATGCCAAAGTGCTCTGTGAAATCGTGCAAAAATAACACCTTAACAAAGCTTAAAAAAGATGGAGTTTCATACTTTCAGTAAGTGTAAATAGTTCATTAATTTTCTTATAAATGAACAGTGAAATAAATACACGAAACACTGCTTAAATCGTAAGTTTTACAAAAATAATTTATTTACGCGTAAAATGCATTGGTTTCTTTTGCTCGTGATGGAGGAGAAAAAGAGAGAAGCTATGTCGTATAGCATTGTCCTAAAAAGTCGATGACTTGCAATGAATAATAGGTCTTTAGTGAATGCGGTAAGTTCGATAATTGTAGGATGGCTTGGACTGTGATAAAATTTTCCGATCGGTTTGCAGTCACGAATGAATAATGCCCTTCCATTCCAAAGATGCCGCACTCCATACCAATTCAAAGCACAAAAGTCGACCGCGAGAATGACAAGACTGTTTGACAATGAAATATTTATTTTTCTACAATTATCGACCTTACCGCATTTGCTTAAGACCTATTATTTATTGAAAGATCTAGCACGCGACTGTCAGTGAAACAGTGCTTACCATATAAAAAAGGCCGGCCGGACCTTTTTTCGTGCTTTATTGGTGTATTTTTGGTATATATGATCGAAGATAATGCCATATCTGCTTAATATACTCAATACAAACCGACCGATTAAATTAATTAGAGTATTTAAAATGCTACATCAGATAAAATAGCATCTATTTATTTGTTACAAGTAACCATATCGCAATTTTGTGGTCACAACATCGGTAATCTTTAGAATGAGATGACAAAATACGGTAATGGTTAAGTGCGTAAGGGATAGCTGTGTAGTGTCGGCTTAGAATAGCACTACCCCATTTGTTCCGGTGGGTGTACGTTTGAGGCGATAACGGTATTGTAGCTTCTAAGGGATTTTTGGGAGATGCGATTGGAGACCCATCACCAACAACCTTTATTTCACCATCTTTTCCCCACGCAACTTCCAAAAGTAGCTGAGGAATTTGTGATTCCCTAGCTCTGGCTACCCCTTTAGTATATGTATGTACATCAGATATAATGGCATCTATTTATTTGTTACAAGTAACTATATCGCTATTTTATCGACACAACATCGATTAGAATGAGATGACAAAATACGATAATGGTTAAGTGCGTAAGGGATAGCTGTTTTATACTACGCGATACTTTTTCAAAGGTCGCTGAATGAGGTATCTTTGGTATAAATGGTCGAAGTTTTTATATATATTTTTTATTATCATTTGATTTTAGTTTTCCTCAAAAGGTTGAACAAAGAGAAAAATGGAGGTTAATAATATCATGGGATCGCGGGGATGAATTATATAAACCGAATGCTTCGAGTGTGGTGTGCTCACACCATTTTTCTGAAGATGATATGTACGTAACTAACAAAGGATTTCAACGAATAAAAAAAACGGCTATACCATCTTTAAAGGTACCATTCTAAAGCATATTATTAAATTAGCATTATTTTTTAATTTAAATAAATATATAATGTATTGACAAACAACAGGATTGCATACAAGTTGACATAATAATTAAGTTTTTGTAAAATGTACAACAAACCTATTGTACAAACATTGTAGACGTCTGCAGTACTGGCCAGGCCTGCTTATATTATATTTTGTACTCATTTTGTAAATAAATTATTTAAATTTAATTTCGTATTCATTATTGTCACTTTGGTACATACATACATATTATCACGGATATAAATCCCTAAAAGGGGTAGCCAGAACTAAGGTTTCATAAATTCCTCAGCCTCTTTTGGAAAGTTGTGTGGGAAAATATACAGCCGTGATAGCCCAGTGGGTAGAACACTCGGTTATCGTGCAAACGACTAGTGTTCAAATCCTGGGTCGGGCCTACACCAGTTTGTCTTTTTAAAGACATATGTGTGGTTAATTTATCATGGTTGTTAACGGTGAGGGAAAACATCGTGAGGAAACCCACATGGCTGAGTTGTACTTAGTCATGTGACAGTGGATTTGTACAAAACGGCGATAGGCCTGCCCCCCTATCACGTGAGTACACTGTCCATGCAAAACGTGGGTACTCTGAACACCAGGTGACAAAGTCACGTGATGTTCAGAAGTATTAGTACCTCTGCCAAACCCTTCGGGGATATTCGGCGTGAACGTTTATGTTATGTTATGTTATGTGTGGGGAAAAGATGTAAAATAAATTAATAGTTTAAAAAACACTAAAAAACACGCTTTTATAAGTGCACTTAAAAGTCAAAAATAAATTACGGGTCGTTCAAGTTGTCTTCTGTTTCTGGGCTGAAGTGTAAACTATGTGCTTTTAATTATAATATTTGATTGTAAAAGCGTGGGGCGCTGGAAAAGGTTTTTTTTTTTACCTTGCTAAGAAATCAAGTTAAGCGATGTTTCGGGAAGCAGGTTACAGAGATCGGCACTCTAACTAGAGTTACAGCACCACTAGTTGGAGGCTCTATATTAAACTGTCTGTTCAAAGTACTAGTCAACAGTGGCAAAATGTAGAGTTCTTGTTCATGTATTGTTCGTGTAATGTTTACAAGAAAGTTTTTCCTGCTCCAGCGCCCCACGCTTTTACAATCAAATATTATAATTAAAAGCACATAGTTTACACTTCAGCCCAGAAACAGAAGACAACTTGAACGACCCGTAATTTATTTTTGACTTTTAAGTGCACTTATAAAAGCGTGTTTTTTAGTGTTTTTTAAACTATTAATTTATTTTATGCTTTTTAGTCTTTGCTAATGGCATATTTTAAACATTTATTTCAAATAGACGAGCCCGCATCCTCTCCATCTCCGCCAGTGCGTCTGTATTGCATGGTGTCTTACCTGTCAACTTAGAACAATCTAACTCTTCAATCTAGAGACCACTAAGTGATTTTACTCGAGTAGAGGAGCAAGGCTACTTACAACAGGGTTTCTCCCGGTTCCCTGAGGTGACGCTAGCGACATGACATTTTTAACCACCCTCATGCCATTCAGCCCTCGGCACGTTTCTCACCTTGGCTTGGGTGGGATCTTTAACAAGCTACTACCCCATTTACACGTCAATATACATCGTATCATAGTAGCGCCTGTAGCTCAGTTGGACTGATGTGATCGTATTTACAAGTTAAGCAACGCGAGCTGCGGTCCGTCCACGGATGGGTAACCGCCTAGTGGTATTTATCTCGGGCGCTACCGTGCTTCGCAAGTAAAGCCGTTGGTGCCGGTTGTTATCGTAAGATAGCAGTCGTCAAGCTTTGTCAGAGACCCAAACGGGCGGCTTGATAACATCTAACGGTAAGGTGACCACTAGCCTTACAAACCTCCACCAACCCGGCTGGCCCCCGTGGTGAAGTATGGCTAATACCTTCCTCACGGAAGAGACCCGTGCCCAGCAGTGGGACGTTATGGGTTGGTAACGATACATCGTATGCTAATATTCATTATGAAGTTCCAGTTCAAATCTTCCGGCTCCATCATCAGATCAGTTCGATAGTACCATATTATTGTATTCAGACCTTGAAACCTAATCGTGGTCCAAGTTCATTTCGTGGTCAAAGTTCATTACAAGACATAACATAAATAAACATAAACATAAACGTTCACGCCGTTTATCCCCGAAGGGGTTGGCAGAGGTACCAATACTCCTGAACTCACATGGCAAGCGCCATCTAGTTTCCAGAGAAGGTACCCACGTTTTTGCTTAGACAGTGTACTCACGTGATAGGGGGCAAGCCTATCGCCGTTTTGTACGAATATACTGTCACATGACTAAGTACAACTCAGCCATTACAAGACGTTTCTAACAAGTCCAAATACGGCTATAATACGATCATCCATCATTAAGTTCCTGTTAATATCTTCCGGCTCCATCATCAGATGAGCTCGACAGTACCATATTATTGTATTCAGACCTTGAAACCTAATCGTGGTCAAGATTCATTACAAGACCTTTCTAACAAGTCCAAACACGGCTATGATACGATATTCCATCATGGAATGCTAGTGCCTATCTTCCGGCTTCATCATCAGACCTTGAAACCTAATCATGGTCAACGTTCATTACAAGACCTTTTTAACAAGTCCAAACACGGCTATGATACGATCATCCATCATGAAGTTCCAGTTCATATCTTCCGGCTCCATCATCAGATCAGCTCGACAGTACCATATTATTGTATTGTCATCGAAATCACATACAACTGCCAATTTTCATAACGCTATGACCTTTAGAAGATGGTTAAATTAGTTTTCTTAGATTTGATTACATAGTTACATACATACAGGTCGACCTAATAAAAGCGTGTTAAAATAAAGGTTGTCGGTGATGGGTTCGAGCCTCATCGCCCAAAAATCCCTTAAAAGCCCCAATTCCGTTAGTCGCCTCTTACGTACACCCACCGGAAGAAATGGGGTAGTGCTATTCTAAGCCGACACTACACAGCTAATAACTTTTGTAAGATCTCGTCAGTATTTTTTCCATACGACATGATAGTCCGGTGGGTGGAACACCCGCCCGAAAATCAGAAGGGCGTGAGTTCCAATCCTAGGTCGGGCCTACACCAATTTGTCTTTTCTAAAGACATATGTGTGGTTAATTTATCATGGTTGTTAACGGTGAGGGAAAACATCGTGAGGAAACCCACATGGCTGAGTTGTACTTAGTCATGTGACAGTATATTCGTACAAAACGGCGATAGGCCTGCCCCCTATCACGTGAGTACACTGTCTAAGCAAACCGTGGGTACCTTGTCTGGACACTAGATGGCGCTGCCATATGAGTCCAGAAGTATTGGTACCTCTGCAAACCCCTTCGGGAATAAACGGCGTGAACGTTTATGTTATGTTATGTTATTTTTTCCAGATTTTAATAACACTTATATTTTTCAGCTGTCAAGACCCCAAAGTAAGGACAAAACAGAAAAGTTTGATCAATATCTACAGGTACCTTTTTACTTCTTTTACTCTTTATTTGGTTGATTTGAGTTATTATTCTTTGTTGTGTCGGCTTAGAATAGCATTACACTATTTAATCCCATCGGCATGGGGGAACATGCGCATGCGTCCCACTGTGACATTATAAAATTTATGGGCGACCCATCATCGACAACTTTTATTCTTTATTGTCTTTGACTATGAACACTATAGACAGAGTCTTATTGCAACGGGAGAGTACCTCTTTTAGATAGCAATATTTTTCCCTGTAATGTTGCGATCACTAGAAAACAATTACCCCAAAATACTGTAATAACCATTCTAAAAGCTACTTTTTAATTTATAATTGATTACGTCAATTTATTGTTTAATTGAAGGTTTACTGTTTACTATATTATTTCCTTCAATCATATAATTAAACATACTTGCTCCTAGTACTATACAATCTTTTTTGTTTAATTTTGCCATTTATACTGATGTTTAATACACCGTGAAATCCAAAGCATATACTAATTTTCAGGGATGAATCTTCCCATGATTATGAACAACTTTTTGTACGGGAGTAACTTTGATACTGGACGAAAAAAAATCAGCTGTTCCATAACAGTAGATATTTTTATTTTCGAGTAGCAAAATTAGTCCCGTACAAAAAGTTGTTCGTAATTATGGGATGATTGAATGATTCAGTTCAAATAAGTTTGGAGTTTTCATGATTTAAAAAAACATGAATTCAATTTAAACTATGCAGACCGTCTCATTTTACTCGGTAGAATTTAAAATTAGCATTTAGTTTAATCTTGAGCAGCAAGTACATACCAAGTGCAAGTTATGTAAATATCATACGGGTCATGGGTACTATACCCATGTATCTATGTTTGTATTTTGAAAAATAAAAGACAGCACTATTTTATACATGAGTTTTATTGCATTACTAGCTTTTTGCTCGCGACTACATCCGCGTGGACTACATTTTTTGCATCCAGTTTACATCCAAAATACCAAAACACTATCTAACTACACTAACTTCTGTTTTTTTTGTATTTATATTCCCGTGGGCGTTGTAATAGATATAAAGAACATTGAGACTTTTTAAGTGATTATTGGGCGATGCAGTTGGACGGTTGGACGGACCCCATTCAACTTCCAAAAGTGGATAAAGAATTACTATCTCTGGAGCTGTGGCTACCCTTTTTTGGGATTTATAGCCGTTAGTATATTCTCATGATTGATTGATGGATGAATTTCATACATTCCTTTTTGTAGTTGTTATATCAGTCAATCGCATCAAGATTCAAATTTCTAGATACATTGTATTTATAGATCCAAAATCTGTATAATATATTTCAATCTCTTAGGGGATGAGATCCAAAAAACCTTTTTAATTGTTCATAAGAAACATGAAACAAACCATTTTGTAACCAAGTTTCTATGTTCAAAAATGAAAATATCTTGAGAAAGTATGGATAGCAGTTTGGCTTTTCGCCGTTTTTGTACGAATACACTGTCACATGACTAAGTACAACTCAGCTATGTGGGTTTCCTCACGATGTTTTCCCCCACCGTTAACAACCATGATAAATTAACCACACATATGACTTTAGAAAAGACAAATTGGTGTAGGCCCGACTCAGGATTGGAACTCACGCTCTTCTGTTTTCGGGCGGGTGTTCTACCCACTGGGCTATCATGTCGTTCATCGTCATATATGTATTATTCATTAATCGGCCTACTGAATTAAAATTATTAATTTGAATTTAATTTGTGTTAAATACATAAAATAGTACAAAAATATTTACATGCACATTTATTACAGGTACAGAACCACGATCTAGTCTCTTTATTTTATTTTTCATTACAATTGAATTGTCATCAAAATGCTTGGAACACATTTTGGTGTATTTAGTTGGTTTCCAATTGCATTTTCCAGTGGCCGCAATCCATTTTTCTTGTAAATTCGGGTCTTTAGGAAAACTGTAATGAATACGAAGAAATTAAATAAATATAACAAATTTATTACTTACTAATTCCGTAGATAACAATTGGCAATCATTCAGCGTCGCTATAGCGCGACGAAATACATAATATACTCACTCATTAACATTAGTTTACTAATTTGAAAATTTTACCCTAACGACAGGGTAGGATGAAAACGTGAATTATGGGAACACTGAGATACTGCATATTTTTAGGTTATGCTATTAAAAAATTGCTCAAAATAACTAAAGAAAACGCTAGTAATCTAGTTTAACGTAATTAACATTTGAATCACTTTTTTTCTGATCGCGCAATGTATTTATTATGTATTTATCTGTAGAAAAACATTAAAAAACTCACTCACTTGTGGAAAGTCAATCCTTCGATGTGTTTTTCGCTGCGGCTTCCGCAGCCAAGCACGCTACACCCAACCATACCTCACTAAATAATAAGTTTGACTAATGGAGTCTCTTTTATCACAATAACAATATACAAATGAATAAAATCTTTCTCAAAATCAAAAGAAAACCAAAATCGCTCACAAGTCGACGCTTTGTTTGTCAAGCTTTAAAAGCGTGACATCAACAAAACGGGTTACGCGATAGAGATGACAATAAAGATTTTGTGTCTCTTTTTAACATATAAGAACTTAAATAAGGGCTTCTCTTTTTAAAATGGATGACGTAACATCGCTCTATCTATAGTGTTCATAATCAAAGTTTATTGTCTTAAAGTTTTTTTTTTATTCTGAATTGAAGCTTTGGCTACCTCTTCAAGGTTTTAGAAAGAGATTTATATCCGTGAGAATATCTATGAAAAATTACACACTTACTCTTTTATTTTTAGTCTACATCTATGATGATGACGTTCTTGCAAACTTACAAATAATATTTTTAATAAATATGAAATCATTATCATTATTGCTGTGTAGTGTCGGCCTAGAATAGCACTACCCCATTTCTTCCGGTGGGTGTACGTAAGAGGCGACTAACGGTTTTGGGGGATTTTTGGGCGATGCGGTTGGAGACCCATTACCAACAACCTTTATTTCACCATCTTTTCCTACACAACTTCCAAAAGTGGTTGAGGAATTTATGATTCCTTAGCTCTGGCTACCCCTTCTGGGGATTTATAGCCATGAGTATATGTATGTATGTATGTTTCAAAGCATTAATAAATTAACAGAAACTAAAAAAAGGAAAGATATTTATTTATGTATATTTAAGATAATAACAACCGTGATAGCCCAGTGGGTAGAACACTCGGTTATCGTGCAAACGACTAGTGTTCAAATCCTGGGATCGGGCCTACACCAATTTGTCTTTTCTAAAGACATATGTGTGGTTAATTTATCATGGTTGTTAACGGTGAGGGAAAACATCGTGAGGAAACCCACATGGCTGAGTTGTACTTAGTCATGTGACAGTGTATTCGTACAAAACGGCGATAGGCCTGCCCCCTATCACGTGAGTACACTGTCCATGCAAAACGTGGGTACTCTGAACACCAGGTGACAAAGTCACGTGATGTTCAGAAGTATTAGTACCTCTGCCAACCCCTTCGGGGATATTCGGCGTGAACGTTTATGTTTATGTTTGTGTTATGTTTATATGAAACAATAAGGTGCATTAATTGCATACAAAATTAATAAAAAAAAAGCTAAAAGAACTTAAGATTACCTACAAAAAATAACCAAAACCATAATAATAAATAAAAAAATATTAAAATAAAATATAATTGAAACAGTCTCTA
Organism: Bedellia somnulentella; assembly: GCA_963576735.1. NCBI lineage: Eukaryota > Metazoa > Arthropoda > Insecta > Lepidoptera > Bedelliidae > Bedellia > Bedellia somnulentella. Next base: position 256,397 of record OY755186.1, read on the forward strand.
TGGACTGAAAACCTTAGATGTAATGATAAAAAAATTTAGACAAGTTATGCGCGCTCATAACATAAGTGGCACTTAAAAACCAGGCCAAGTAGCTCATCTGACGAGTCGCTCAGTTGCGCACTAGCTGCCGACGCAATCGGTCGCCTGTTTTGTCGCGTTTTTGTATCAAAATAATTGAGAATGCCGTCGTGTGTGATTAGGTTTTGCACCAACTATAGCAGAAAAACCACTAAAAGTGACGGGATTACTTATCATTCGTAAGTATTATAAATTTACAACGTTTTAATTACCAATTATAAGAAATTATGTTAGAAATAACACAGTAAGTAAAAAATGCGTCCTTTGGCGAGTGTAAGATTGTGTGTGTTCAGAGACTAAGTAAGCAAAGTTTCCAGATGGGACATTCGCAATAAGTTGTGATTGTGATGCATGTACGTACACTCTCATAAAAGTTGCCAGAGGATTATGTTAAAGTTTTTATTATTATAGGTGTGATGTTTCTAAACATACTTATTTGAAAATACTGTTTTAGGTTCCCATCGAATGAAATGCGAAGAATCAAATGGGTGGATATTGTTCGCAAACAAAGAAAGGAAGACGATTGGCTAGCAAGTAATTCAAGTAGAATTTGTTCTTTGCATTTCAAGGATGATGATAAAATAAAAACAAAGCAAGGACGGATCTTATTAAAAAAAACTGCGGTGCCTTATTTTGAGGTAATTTTATCTTAACATATTTACTGGGATGAAGACATAAACATAAAAGTTCACGCCGTTTATCCCCGAAGGGGTTGGCAGAGGTACCAATACTTTAGAATTCACATGGCAGCGCCATCTAGTGTCCAGAGAAGGTACCCACGTTTTGCTTGGACAGTGTACCCACGTGATAGGGGGCAGGCCTATCGCCGTTTTTGTACGAATACACTGTCACATGACTAAGTACAACAGAACTTAGTTATGTGGGTTTCCTCACGATGTTTTCCCTCACTGTTAACAACCATGATAAATTAACCACACATATGACTTTAGAAAAGACAAATTGGTGTAGGCCCGACCCGGGATTGGAACTCACGCCCTTCTGTTTTCAGGCGGGTGTTCTACCCACTGGACTATCATGTCGTATCATGTGGGATGAAGACAGCCTATAAAATAAAATCGAATAATCATTCATTTCAAAGTTTAAAGATAAATCTTTGTTCTTTAAACGTCAAATTGCAACTTAATGCTAAGTTTACTTCTAATATTAATAATAACCAAGTATGCTAAAATATTTTAGTCGTTAAAGGATATTTATTTTGATTTCCATTCAGTGACACAATATTTTATATAGACATTTAATTCCTCTGTACCGCTTAATGCCGTGTAGTGTCGGCTTAGAATAGCGCTACCCCGTTTCTACCGATATCGCGATGGGTAGAAGTAGAAGGTAGAGGCGACTAACGGTATTGGGGCTTTTAAGGGATTTTTGGGCGATGCGGTTGGAGACCCATCACCAACAACCTTTACCATCTTTTCCCCAATCAACTTTCCAAAAGTGGCTGAGGAATTTCTAATTCTTTAGCTCTGGCTACCCCTTCTAGGGATTTATAGCCGTGAGTATATGTATGTATGTATGTATGTACCACTTAATGCGGAAACTACTGCAACTTCCACTACTACTTCTAATATATTTTAATAACATTTATTGATTGATTTTGCTGGGTAGTGTCGGCTTAGAATAGCACTACCCGATTTCTTACGGTGGGTGTGCGTAAGAGGCGACTAACGGTTTGGGCTTTTTAAGGTATTTTTGGGCGATGCGGTTGGAGATCCATCACCAAAAACCTTTATTTTACCGCCTTTTCCCCGCTCAACTTCCAAAAGTGGCTGAGGAATTTATAATTTTTCGCTCCGGCTACCCTTTCTAGGGGTTATAGCCGTGAGTATATGTATATATGTATGCATGTATGAAATAATAACCTTGCCATACATAGATGGTAATAATAAATGTTTTTGGTGACGGGTCTCCAACCACATCGCCCAAAAATCACTTAAAAAGCCCCTATACCCTTAGTCGCCTCTTACGATCACCCACGGGTAGAAATGGGTTAGTGTTATTCTAAGCCGACACTACACGGCAATTCTATACCTTACCTTGCCTCCTGATACCTTGCCATCTTTGTATATATTAGAACTTTGCAAACTAGTCAGAAGTATACATCTAAGTATAACTTGCGACATAAAACAAGGCTAAACCTACCAGCCTCTCAAACACAATTATGGTCTTCTGAAGCATTAAGGGCATCCCCGGAAAAATAGGTTGATATTGATTGTTTGGAAATTCTATAAAGTCTGATTTGATGATATTGATATGACATGAATAAAATATATGTTGGTGATAAGTTCATGGTGTTAAAATTTGATGTTTAACATTTTAATAATTTGTTGAAAAATATGATGAAAAAAATTGAATTGGAACATGCTTTGTTTTCATAAAAACCGTATAGGCTCCACTGGCATAACATACATGTGAACTCATTTTGTGTCTATATACGCGTAGCTTTAAGATCTGTAACTTTGATGTTTAACTTTTCCTTTAAACATTATAGTTATTCAATAAAACTAAATAAACTACATTTATCCTGCGCGCGCGTTTTTTCCGTCCCTGTCACTCTCACTAAATTTGACGTAAGAGTGAGCGCATTAGCTGCAAAATGCGGGGAGGCCCTTAAATGTGTCTATTTAAGTATATAACAAACTCCCTCAACAATTAAAAAATGTCAGTAGTGATCCTTTATTTATAAAAAAGGTGAAGAGTTTATTATTAGATAGATCCTATTACACCACACGAGAATACTTGAATGATAACTTTGATAACGTGAGGATATAGAGTATAAATAAGCTTTTAAGATTAAATGATTATGATATGAAATATTGAAATTTGGGTCCACTAATGTTTAAATTCATTATTACTTGTTTTTGTTTTAATATTTTATGTTTTCTTTCTTCCTTTTTAGGGTTCCGTAGCCAAATGGCAAAAACGGGACCCTTATAGATTCGTCATGTCTGTCTGTCTGTCCGTCCGTCCGTCCGTCCGTATGTCACAGCCAGTTTATTCCGAAACTATAAGAACTACATTATTGAAAATTGGTGCGTAGATGTATTCTGTAAACCACATTAAGATTTTAAAATAAAATCTGAAAAAAGAACCAAAATTTTTAGGGTTCCCCATACATAGAACTGAAACTCAAAATTTTTTTTTTCATCTAACCTATACGTGTGGGGTATCTATCAAAAGGTATTTGAAAATGATGTTGAGGTTTCTTAAATCATTTATTTCAAAACTGAATAGTTTGCGCGAGAGACTTTTCCAAAGTGGTAAAATGTGTGTCCCCCCCCCAACTTCTAAAATATGGGCATGATGAAACTGAAAAAAATATATGATGTGTATTACTATACAAACTACTAACGAAAATTGGTTTTAATGAGATCTAACCAGTAGTTCTATTTTTAAACGTCATAAATCAAATTACTTACCTAATTTATTAATTTCACTGAAATATATAACAATAATTTTACTATCACAGGCCTTACGCATAAAACGTGAACCATTGTTTTCTTATAGTAAATCAGTGATAAGTAAATAACATTTTAAACTAAACATTTTAAACTAAACATTTTAAACTTGTTTATTACTATGTTACCTACCTGCTGCTAGTGCTGCTACGGAACCCTTCATTAGCGAGTCCATCTCGCTCTTGGCCGCTTTTATTTTTAGATATAAGTTTGTATTTTAATTGCATTGCCCGACGGGGCCCACAAGGTTCAAATTATGAATGTCACCATATTATACTGTGGATTTAAGCAATGAAGATATGAATTTGTAACATTTATTCGAAAAATCTCTCCGTCACAACTTGGTATTTGATGCCTTTGACAATCATGCAAAATTTGGGTGTGGTCATTTGACCTTGGTCATTACTGCATTTACAGTAGAACCCGTTTAATACGATCACGTTTAATACGATTTCTCGCATAATACGTCGCTTTACGCCAGTCCCGGCAACTTGTTACATATTTTCATACATTTCTTAACGCTTAATACGATCATCTTCTCTTTTATTACGCCCTGCCTGATCGTCATTTCTTGACTTGTCGCGCGTACACTTTTATTGTATTGTAGTAGTGCAGCATTTGTTTGTTACAATATGACTACAATTAAGCAAAAGGCATTAGTCACTTCAAAAAAATTAAATATTGAAAGTTTTCGATAAAAAGTCACACACAACGTATCAAACTCAGTTAGCTGCTGAGCTTCACTTACCTGTTTCTACGTTACGTACGTAGAATAAAGAGTGCCCAGAATCCGCTTACGGCCATATCGATAGTCCTAGTCCTATAGCGGCCAGTACACAATGGCGGACGATGGCCCACTGCTCGCCATCGCCACTGTGTACAGGGGGCAATGGTGCATGATGGCGGACAATTGCCGATCGTGGCGCGCAATGGCGCGCAATGGCGAAGTTGTCGGTTTTTCGGGCACACTTCAAAGGAATCGTGGCGTAGCATGGCCGGTGGTGTTTCCACAATGGGCCATTGTTTAGTTCGTCACCGGCCGCTCATAGATACTTATACTTTTTTGGAATATTTTATTGCAAAATGTGTTTATAATCACTATATGACGTAAAAATACCATAAATAGCGCCATATATAAAATAAATTCATACATAATAATAAATAAATAGCTGCAGCCATAATTACTTCGACGTCCATCGCAAGTGGATTGCCAGGCAGTAATGAGCAATGGGCCATTGTGTAAACACCAGTTGATCGTGGCCTACAATTGCCAATTGCGAAGCGTGGCCCATCGTCGGCCATTGTGTACTGGCCGCTTATCACATTGGTTTCACTTGCCAGTCAACGCAACGCACCCGCACCGTTCGCACGCACGCATTCGGTTAGAAGCTTTGAAAGTGACAAGCCAAAACAGCTCCACAAAGAAATTCATAATGACGTCTTGCATACTTCCAACCTGCCGAAATAGATTTAACACCAAAGCAAAAGGACTGGGAATCACATTTCACCGGTTAGTATTGTTTATTTACACTTACTTTCGATAATTGAAAGCAATATAATTTTGTTTACATTAGGATTTTTTTACGCCGCCATGTCGGTGTTGCAAGCGTAGAACTTTGTATTTTCTGCCATTTTCAACATAAGAATATTATGTTTAGGTAGAAATTCTAGATGGTGAAAAATAAGTACTTTTGGGTATTTTAGATTTCCCGCAGACGAAAGCAGGCGAGCTCCGTGGGTAAGAATTACACAAAAAGCTAAAATTGATGCGTATTGGAAACCCACCTCAAGCTCACGCATTTGCTCCGAGCATTTTGAAGACAAATATTTTGAATTAACTAAATCTGGAATCAGAAGACTTTTAAAAGATGCCATACCCACGAAGGTATATTTGTACTATATTTGAAATATATACCTATCTGTATATATGTAATATTATACATATAAATATATATCTCAGTATAATATTATAATTGTGAAAGTTTGTGTGGATGTGATTGTTACGCTTTCAGACAAAATCTACTAGAGGAATTTGAATGAAACTTTGAAGGTTATAGATTATGATTATACATCGAAATCCAATAAATTTGAAAAAGGGTAAGCAGTGATATGTATGTACCTATGTCAAAGAAGATGCGGGTGAAGAACTAGTTAATTTTGTTTAAATATTATGTATGTGTCTAAATATATTTTTTATAGTATTTTGTATGTAAAAGTTTTTACTATTTTTATATACGCTTAATTCTAAATTCAAGGAGGAAGTCAAAAACATCGATTATGCAATAATTTATTTATTAGAAATCGGATTGCGATAATTTGAGACTTTGTTGTGGTTTAAATATTGGTTACCAGTGGGCTAAGTTTTACTCTTTTTTTAGGGAATAGCAATGATTGTGACAGAGGATGATGTTCGAGCACAGGCTGACAATCAATGGAATTCTTGTACATCTGTAACAGTAGGTTTTTTTAAGCTTTAAATTAGGGGTTTTATAATTTCTTGTTCTTGTAATCAGTAAGCAAAATTAGACAATTCTAACAAAAGTGAATCGATTTTTACCTGCAATGATACGCGAATCTTTTGAAATAAAGAAAAGTTTGGGTACTTCAATAAAGATGATAGTTGGCAATTACCACCCGCTTGGACCCAGATCATAAGCACCACCAAGCAAGGGAAGAACACTCGCAAAACTCTACTAACTAAAAACTAACGCTTATTTTGTGAAATTAAAGTTCCAACTTTAGATTTTTAAAAATATCTAGTTGTACTAATAAAAAATATATAATTGAAGCTGTTGCTCATATTTTTAATACATACATACATACATATACTCACGGCTGTAAATCCCTAGAAGGGGTAGCCAGACCTAAGGAATTAGAAATGCCTCAGCCACTTTTGAAAATGTGAGTGAGGAAAAGATGGTAAAAGTAAAGGTTGTTGGTGATGGGTCTCCAACCGCATCGTCCAAAAATCCCTTAAAAGCCCTAATACCGTTAGTCGCCTTTTAGGTACACCCACCGGAAGAAATGGGGTAGTACTATTCTAAGCCGACACTACACAGCAATTTTTAATGTATGTGTATTTTATTATCCATCTTATTATTTAGAAGCATTAAATATTTCATGTTTATTCTCAAATATAGCAAAAAAACATATTAAATAATTATCCCAAAATTAATAGGAGTTTGGTAGAAAATATACATTTGCAGACAGATTTATCAAACTTTCCTACCGTTTGCTTTTTACTCTGCACACCTCCCAATCTGAATCTTTCTGTAATTCCTTCTCTATTATTTAAAACGGTACGTAACGTAAAAACAGGTAAGTGAAGCTCAGCAGCTAACTGAGTTTGATTCGTTGTTTGTAACTTTTTATCGAAACTTTCAATATTTCAATATTTTTGAAGTGACAATGGCTTTTGCTTAATTGTAGTCATATTGTAACAAACAAATGCTGCACTACTACAATACAATAAAAGCGTACGCGCGACAAGTCAAGAAATGACGATCGGGCAGGGGCGTATTAAACGGGAAGATGATCGTATAAGCGTTAAGAAATGTATGAAAATATGTTTCAAGTTGCAGGACCTGGCGTAAAGCGGCGTATTACGCGAGAAATTGTATTAAGCGTGATCTTATTTAACGGGTTCAACTGTACCTATATGGTGGCAATAGAAATCGCGATTTGAATCCCCGCTCTGATGCCAAGCATTTGTACGAGTACACAGACCTATACTTTAATAGATAACGCAAGTGAATGTACTTCGCGTGTAATAAAGGGAGCGAAATTATCTTCCTCTTGCTTTAGCGTCATTTGGTTCAGTCCGCGCTCGATCGTTCTAGAGACGTATGTCACGTCAAGCGCAGTATAAAAAATGCCTAATTGTGCCGTATTAAGTTGCAAAAACTACACAAATAAAGCGGGAAGAGATAATGGAAAGATTTCCTTTCATCGGTAAGTCACTTTATTATTAAATTATGTGGATATTATTCCAAAATCAGTTATTTAATTTTCATCGTGGTTTTACATTGAAAAACGATTCAACTGTGTGTGTATCGCATAATTTATAATACATTGCCGCTTTTAGTTACAAAGCTATCTAGCAGTTGCTGTGCTTGTTTATTAAAACACGCAATGAACCTTAAAATTAACGATATATTCACTTGTCAATCAGCTTCGTGGTACGGTAGCTATTGTCATTTTATTGTCATTTAAAGCAATATAGTGTTGTACTGCACAGGTAGTTGTATTCGATTCTAATTTTAATTGATTTTGGGGATAGAGGAATGATAATATTCGCGATGGGTGTTACTTGTATCCCATTTTTTTTTATTAATACAATGTTTCTATTTTTTACTGAAAAAAAGAGGAGGTTTTAACAGTTTGACCTGTATGTATCTTAGAAATATACAATATTCGCATATGTCAGTCTATACAGGGCTTCTGAACACATATGCGAAATTTTATTTTTATGTATATTTGTCCACGGATATATCGGCAACTATAAGTCCGATTGAAATTATTCGGTTTTTGTTAGATTAGATATTTGAAACTTAGTCAGTTTTATCAAAATCGGTTTGTAGTTTAAAGATTCGGATTTTTTACGTTTAAATTTAAAACATTCAACGACCGTTTTATTCCAATTACAAGCACTAAAATGAATTTGTTTTAAAGTCCGCATTGTTTTAAAGGTTTTTTTTATTTCTACTAGTGTGATTTTGTTTCGAATGTATTTATAGGTAATAAAACTTTAATTACAGATTTCCAAATGATCCTAAATTCAAAGAGAAGTGGATAAATGCGACGGGACAAAAAAAATGGTTTCCAACACAACATAGTCGGATTTGCTCTGTACATTTTAATCAAGACAGCTTTAAGGAAACAAACAAGTTAAGACGCCTGACTGCAAATGCAATACCGACTATTGACGTATTAAAAACATTAATTGGTTCAGAAGTCAGTAGATTGATTTTAAGCAAGAATCATCCATATCTAAAATCTAAAATATTGTAATGTAATCAGCTGTTTAGTGTCGGCTTAGAATAGCACTACCCCATTTCTTTCGTTGTGACTTACGGTATTGGGGCTTTTGAGGGATTTTTGGGCGATGCGGTTGGAGACCCAGCACCAACAACCTTTATTTCACAAAATTTTTTCATCACGCAACTTCCAACTGCTGCGGCTGCTGTGTCGTGTCGGCTTAGAATAGCACTACCCCATTTCTTCCAGTGAGTCTACGTAGAGGCGACTAATGGTATTGGGGCTTTTAGGGGATTTTTGGGCGATGCGGTTGGAGACCGAACACCAACAGCCTTTATTTTACCATCCTTCCCCCACTCAACTTTCCAAAAGTGGCTGAGGGATTTCTAATTCCTTAGCTCTGGCTACCCTTCAAGGGATTCATAGCCGTGAGTATATGTATGTATGCTTATTAATAATCAGTAGATGTTGTCTATAGCAGAAATAGCAGAACTCTTATTCGTATTCTTTAAAACGGGAGTTAAAGCCATTCAAGTCAAGTTCTTCTCATCGAATCAGTTACTGGTTTTGTGTTAAGCGCAATACACACTGAGCCCGCCTTTTTGTCGGCGGTCTTGTTTTCATACATAGGAACATGATTCTTTCAACGCAGACCGTCGGGTCATGTCGCCGGGCAGTGTCGGTGGCCCGGCGGGCTCAGTATGTATCGCTCTTTAGAATTATAGAATGGTGCCAATTAATAGAACGCGCTGAATACAGCAATACACTTTATTATTAATTTGGTTTTTCATTCCAAGAATTATTATAAATATATTTTTTGCTTGTACAGAATATAGACGAAGCAACCGAACCTTCACAATGCAGAACACTAAAAAGAAAATTAGACGAGGTTGGTCCATTATTATTATTATTTTTATATTGCTATCTAGCAATAATCTATATATTATCGTATCACATAATACCTACTCGGATATGCTTGTTTTATTTTAGTCGTCTAAAGTCTTTGATTAAAACAAAATAGCGGAAGATAGGTGACTCGCCTCTAGCGCGTGTATCCTTTTAATCAGCCGGGGTAGCATGAGGCATGTGAGAGCCTCTGAGATAGGGCTATGTCACCGTTCAAGGGCGAATCGGCCGCCATATTTGACAGTTTCTCGCACGCCCGAGCATGAGGCATCTGAGATGTGAGAGCCTGTGACATCGCAGCGCCGAGGCACACGTGCGAGCATGAACGGCGTGACAGCGACATAATCTGAGATGTTTGTCATTTTAAGTTAAATTTTTGTCGATGTCAAAATTGAGCGCGAGAGACAGTGAGAAATATTACGTATCAAAATAAAAGTGCTGTTTTGCAGCTATTTTAACTGTTTTGTGTAGTTCTTAGTATAAAAGTGTGATAGCAAAGCGTCTACATCACTTACATTTGTTTTGAATGGATAAGAAACTAAAAATGGATATGATACTCATCCGTGTGAAAGTTTGCCGCAAACAAGTTCTTTGAAACATATTTGTTGGTTTTCCGAGGATCTCTATAGCTTGTCATTGTGACCTATGAAAAGCCTCAGGGTTAGTTTCACGTAAGGATGCATACAGGATTTAATGATTCCACATGATATCAATTGAATAGTATATTTTAACTAAATTAAGTGTAATCTACAACAAGTGCTTGTGTATTAAGTTTTAAATTCGTTAAAATATCATTGGCTTTTATAACCAGCAATGCACTAGGCATGAGGATACAAATTCTGCAGCCTAAATCCGTGTATACGACCAATTTTCTGATGCAGTTGAGAAAATAAATGAATGTCATTGATCTTCTTTAAAATGACTAAATAAGAATATAATGCTCATCTTGTTTTCTTATTTTCATTAAAACTAATTGTTTTTATACAAAGATTCTGGAACAATTTAGTGATTTGGAAGGAGTCTAATGAAAATTATTAGAAACAGCCAAATGTAAAAGTTTACACAACAAATAAGACAAGAAAATAGTTAATTATGATGTATTATCAATAAAATTGCCTAAATATTAATGAAAACCATTTGTTTTAATCCAACATTTCAAGTAAATCCAACATTTTCCAATACCCAACTCATGGCAGAACTCTTCAGACCATTTAGAATGAAATGATAATCATCACATGTTTGGTGTTGAATCTCCAGTTACATAACCCAACAGCCTTAATACCCTAAGCTGCCTCATACAACGCCTGGGGATAAATTGGATTATTATAATTCAAAGAACACTACACAAAAAGTGGAACAAGTGAAAGAACTTGTATATCTGTAAAGTTTGTTTACTGGGGATAGAAAATGTGAGGAAGGAGGAGGAATTAGGTGAATGGAGTCAGGAACAGACTGATGTCAAACCAGTTGTTGTCTGAAAAGGCTTGAACGGCTATGCATAATGCTGTTCGGGTTCCCACACTGATATATGGTAGTGAATGTTGGGCGTAGCAGAAAAAATGTGAAAGTAGAGTTAATGCAATGGAAATGAGATCCCTCAGAAGTATATGTACTCTGTGAGAGAGCCAGAAATAGTGTGATTCTTGATGTTTTTAGGTATGAAAGATGACATAGTATGCAAGATAGAAAAAGCAATGTTATGTTATTTTGGCCAAATAGAGCAAATGGATACAAATTAAGTTACAAAAGAGTAGGTGGGAATAATGGTTGTAAGTATGAGTAACTTTATTGACACTGCAATTGATATTTCCTTCCTACCACAATGGGAAATAATGTGTAGTAGAATATGTATGCACATTTTACACCTGAAATCTCATCTCAAGTGTATTAGTAAAAGCTGCCTATGAAAGGGCTTTACTTGCTAGTAGAACACATTTTGCAGAGTTAACTTTATTTATTGAATAAACACTTTCAAACAACCACTCAACATCATAGTTTCTGTTCACGAACACAGTTATAACTCATCTGCACTTCACATTTTTATTCTATTTACATCACTTTTTCCTTACAGAAACACTACAGCTTGTTTATACACATTGCAGTCACAAGAATGCTCTTTAAGTATGGATGCATACTCAAATTCTGAATAAACAGGAGCATTCACCAAGACTGCTTCCTTACATCAGAGCTTCACTAGCTATTGGGAATATAGGATATTGTTGAAATTGAAATGTAGTGGAGGTTGTTAATTTAGATAATGCCCAGCTGCGCCTCTGGAGATGGACTGGCGGGATGGAACTAAGATGTTATAGGCAATATAGTAATATAGTGTCATAGGCTGCAAAGCATTTCTTCAATTTTCTCATCAGACACTTATATAACTGTGCTATATCTGCAAACAAAAGACAATACAAATAATTAAAAGTTTGCTGCCCACTTTCTAGTTAAATCAATACATAGTATAAAACAAAGTCGCTTTCGCTGTATGTCCGTATGTATGCTTAGATCTTTAAAATTACGCAACGGATTTTGATGCGGTTTTTTTTGATAGATAGAGTGATTCTTAAGGAAGGTTTGTATGTATAATAAATGCATAATATAGTAGAGAAACACAGATAAATTTAAAGGTTTCTAATGTGATGTCGTAAATAAGCACGTTTTTTTGCGCTTATATTGCAAACGCTGGCTGAACCTTACGAGATATACAAAAATAATGTACTACAGTATTGTTTACCTTAAAAAGTTCAACAATAAAGTCCGCGATGGTATATGTCTATCTCTTAGGGATAACCCAGCATAACCATATTTATTCTTTACTAAAAAATGGTTATTATGAAGTGATTTTAAACAATACAGCATTAATCCTTATCCAATTAAGTACCTTAAATAAATTGTGCATTTATTATAGATCAATATGCTTTTTACAGCATGTAATTTAAGTGAATATTACCGAAGATATTACAAATTTAAAATGCAGGGTCGTAGTTGTTTGCGCCGGGCGGCGCGTGCCTATAAATAGCGCGTCGATGGCCGCGCTTCACCTTACTCACCCTATCCGACTTAGCTTAGGTACACTCCTTTTCGCCGCCAGGGCGGCCTTCAGCCGCCCGGCAAAAACACCAAGGTGACGCCGCACAGGCCGCAGGGCCAGCAGCACCGAACCGGTGGGGTTTTAGTCGGTAAAAGTCCGACATACCCCCGTCGCTCTCTCGAGCGACGGGGGATCCATGAGGATTTCCCCACCGGTAAACAAAAAAAAAAATAAAATAAAAAAATAAACGCTTCACCTTACAGCACTTTATGATTTGCAGCGATCGCACGCGTTTATCGGAGCTCTCTAGCGAGGAAAATATAAAGAATTAATTAAACTGAATAGAATAAGTATCTTTTGTTGTTGATTATCTTTTCATTATTATACGGCGATAGGCCTGCCCCCTATCACGTGAGTACACTGTCCATGCAAAACGTGGGTACTCTGAACACCAGGTGACAAAGTCACGTGATGTTCAGAAGTATTAGTACCTCTGCCAACCCCTTCGGGGATATTCGGCGTCAACGTTTATGTTATGTTATGTTTATGTTATTATTATATTAGTAGCATTGCACCCGTGCGAAGCCGGGGCGGGTCGCTAGTACTTAAATAAAACCAATAAGAAGATGCGGCAACCTCTGCCCGCGCGCGGTCCTACTAAACTCACAGAGTAAATAACACTACGTTACGTTTTGAGTACAATGTACTTAGTTTGCTTCAGTCGAGTTTAGTCCGCTACGATACTTCGACTCGACGAGCTGACATAATCTTTGACATCGAAATTAAAATTTTCATACCATTCGCGCTTAAAATGCCTGGCTGTGCCTTTATTCAGTGCACAAATCATTCAAGGCGTAAAAACAAATCACAGGGAATAACGTTTCATGCGTAAGTACACCAAAAATATATTTACAAGCAAAATATTATAAATTTCGGCCATTTTATCCTTGAAATCTGACATGTTTAAGTGACAGAGACAGACTATACGAAACCTGTGAGTGAGTGACACGATACGATATATACCTGCGTGTGTGTTCGTATCAGTTCGTATGGATGTAGTGCGGTGTGGTGATAAACCGATAAGGCCCATATTTAGTTGACAATTTGTACGCTCACGCCGCATCTTCTTTTATTTTTATCTAAGTTTAAATAATAGCTATATAGAGTAGAATAATAAAACGTTATTACTTACTTACCCCCTGGTCCGAATGACGCCGTCAGCGCTAATATCGATGTCACCGATATTTTCCGGTCCGATTCAATTATCGCGCTAAAAGTGATAACAGTGACTATCAGCGCGTCTATCGAATCGGGATCGGGACGCATTTTGTAATCGCTCTTGTTTGTTTCATTTAATTTTTTCTTAAATGGCCTTTGGCCGTGTTTCAACACAGTAATATTGCCAACGTCTACTAAAAAGAAAAAACGTATTATAAAGTTAGGAAAATTTAGAAATTGATTAACACATACCCATTGAACATTCATGGTTGAAAACTAAACTAAATATTGTGATGTGTTATATGCAAGACCCTGACAATAATTTCCCGAATGATACCCATGTAGTGGGAGATGCTGCATATGGGATCCATCAAATTTAATGGTGCTAGTTAAAGACAATGGACATCTGACACAACACCAGAAAAAAATTAATTTTTGCCTTTCATCAGCTAGAATGTCCATTGAAATGGCATTTGGCTTATGGAAAACCCGCTGGCGCAGTATTCTGCATTGTTTGCCTATGATAACAATAGAAAAAAATCCCAGAATATTTGTTGGCTACTGCAGTATTACATAACATCTGCATTTTAAATGGTGATACAATGGATGTGGAACAAGTACAGTTAAGAGTAGTCAGAAGGGGGCATCTTATTGAAGAAAGAAGAGAGAGTGGAATAATTAAAAAAATGCATATAATGAATAATTTATTAATTCGAAACAATAAAATATATAAAAATAATCATTTGTTATAAGTTTACTGGTTGTCATTTAAGTCATCTGTAATCAGTCTTCGCATCTTAACACTTATGTAAAAATAAAATAATCTAATTGATATATAATAATATGTATCAAACCCGAGACCTCCATAGTTGAAACCAAATGCTATCATCGAGACCACGGAGGCAGTCTATATTACAGTATGAACTTCGTTAAATATTTTGTTTGAGCTTACTCTAAAAAGGGTAATATGGGTGCAGTGCACACGCTTGCCTAGAAGCATAACAGCAGGACAGTACAAAATCACACATTATTATTAATAATTATTAGCTTTACTAATTTCACAACAATCAAACAAACATAAATTATAATTGAGATCAATCTTTTCAAGACTTAAATAATAATAACAATTTTAACAAGTCTAAGAAAACTAGAAATATCCCTAAATCAATAACCTTAACCTATTTTGAGAAACAAATACATAAAAATTATAATTTGTTATATGTTTACTTATTAAATAAAATATTCTTTCAACAGCACTATCAATCACATACATTCACTTACTTGATGTCATTTAAGTCATCTATAATCAGTCTCTGCATGTTAATTAAACTTTACTAATTTCACAACAATCAACCAAACATTAATTTATTAATGAGATAAATCTTTCCAAGCCTTAATTAATGATGACTATTTTAAAAAGTCTAGGAAAATTAAAATTATCCCAAAGTCAACAATCTACTACACCTAGTTTGAATTTATAACTCCTTATTTATTTATGCTGTGTAGTGTCCACTTAGAATAGCACTTCCCCATAGGTTTAAAATTCCTTAGTTCTAGCTACCCGTTCTAGGGATTTATAGCCGTGAGTATGTATATGTATGTATATTTAAATTTTCACACAAATTGCGCAAAACAGCCAATTTCTCTTGGTGGTGTTTTTCTTTTTGTTGCAATAGATTGTTAAATATTTCCATTTTTTGTCGGTGGCGCTGATTTCTCTGACCATTTAAATTTTCTAATATGGTTCAATTTTCCTCTTTTTATTTGTATTAGTAGAACTACTTGCTTCAGCGGCAGCGTCAGTAGCTGCTGGCCCCCGTTTTGACGCAACAGCAGGTGGTTCTACCCATCCCTGGGTTCTGAAAATTTCTTGCATTCGCTGTAACAACACATTTTCTTATTAAGAATACAACAATTTGAAAAGTAAGAATTATTTAGTCAATCTTTATTTTGACTTGCACAATTAAACCATTGACTTACTTCAAAATAAGGCCATGTTGCTCTGTCTTTCCCCAATGTGTTATTGTGATCTATTATTTTTTTTAATGTTTTTTTGAGGCTATTTATTTTCGATTGGCACTGATTACCATTTATTTTATAGGCAGAATTTTGATCTTTAATTTTTTTTGCAATTGTTTCAAAAAGTTTTTTGTGTCGTTTAAATTTAATTTCTTCTTGGTGCTCCTCATACAGTGCCAGTAACAAAAATATGCAGTCATTGTTCCAGGTGAACAAGGGTTTTTCTATATTCTCATCTGCAAAAAAAAACAAATCATTAATTAATACCTCACAAAATTAGCATGTCTAGTACTATATTACTTAACCATAAAAATTGTATTATAATTCACTAAAATATTTGAAAATGGAGAGACAAACAAATTTATTCTCTCAAACATACACATAAGATAAAGATTAGATTTAATTATTGGAATTTGAGTGACAGTGTATCGTTATAATAAGGTACTAAATTCTATGTATGGGGTTATTCAAAAGGTAAAATTACAATTTTATTCAAAAAGTAAAATTACAATTTGATAAGGCTATAATATAAGCCATCCATAGGAAATGGGCAGTGCTATTCTAAGCCCCTCATTATACAGCTTTTTATTTATACATGGTAGAATACAAATTATTATAATTTTATTATAAGCCTGTTGTGTTCCACTGCTAGGCAAAGGTCTCTCTCCCCTTTTCCAACTCCAGGCGTTCTTGAGCGATCTCCCACCAATTCTTGTACCAGAGACCTAAATCGTCACTTCATCTTATTTGTCGGCCACGCTTTCTCTCTACGCCAATAAGCCTCACGGGAATGCGAATAGTATAAATTAAATAAGGTTTGACTACTGACCTTCATCATTTTGATTGACCGCCGCTGCTCCAACTTCATTAACACCTTCCTTGTTTTGGGCATCAATAGAAATTGTATTCTCACTTTCACATTCATAAAATAATTGCACTCGGTTAGCCAAATAGCTGCTATCTAAAAGATTTACAAAATAAATATTATTGATGCCTTAGATCATACAACAATAAAGATTAAAGTTAAAAAGAATATAGAAAATTTAGTTTAACGGAAATAACAAACTTGATAGGGCACTGCTTTGATTACTAACCTGATTGAGCGCGTTGTAACTCCTCATAACTCAAATTCAAGGTTATTTGTCTTCCATTTCTTTCCTCCGTGACGACTACAGGAATATTTTCCATTTTAAATAAAAAATTAATTAAAACCTATCAAAACAAAACTTCCCTAACTTTTCAAACTTTTTAAACGTCTCAGTTTGACATTTGACTCACAGTAGTGTTGCCGGATAATCGATTGTGTATCGATTATTAATCGATTATGCAAATGAGGCCCAAATAATCTAATAATCGATAGTATTATCGATTATATCGATACTATCGATTATTAGATTATAATCGAAGAACGATATGATCGATTAATCGATTATAATTGTAATGTAATCGATAATAATCGATATTATCGATTAATCGACTAAATGATTATAATCTAATAATCGATTATATCGTCATTAGATCATAATCGATTAGTCGATTAATCGATTATAATTGTCAATTTTTCACACTGATAAAAATACAATATATATAAAATACAATACATAAACTTTATATAAAATATTATATAATATATAAATATAATCTTTACTATCGATTATTATGTAAAGACCTTTATTTTACCATCTTTTCCCCACTCAACCACCAAAAGTGGCTATGGAATTTATAATTCTTTGGCTCTGGCTACCCCTTCTAAGAAATTATAGCTGTGAGTATATATATGCATCGATCAATCTACGATAAAATCATTTATATTTTTATTTATTCTATTTTTATCACAGTGTGTAAAATTTACAATTATATAATCGATTAATCGACTAATCGATTATAATCTAATGACGATATAATCGATTATTAGATTATAATCGATTATTATCGTTTACATTTCAATTATAATCGATTAATCGATCATAATCGATTATATCGTTCTTCGATTATAATCTAATAATCCATAGTATCGATATAATCGATAGTATCGATAATACTATCGATTATTAGATTATTTTGGGTGAGCATAATCGATTAATCTATAATCGATTATCCGGCAACACTAACTCACAGTGCTAACGCTCTAATGCGATATCGTTGTAATCGCAAAATGGCGCCGGTAATGACGTCATATATGGCGTCACGCGGGATTTCGTAAGCGCGCTAACGTTCATTGGGACCAAGATTTAGCGTGCTGACAGCGATGTAATCACAGATATCTAAAGCGGCCAGTACACAATGGCGGACGATGGCCCACTGCTCGCCATCGCCACTGTGTACAGGGGGCAATGGTGCATGATGGCGGACAATTGCCGATCGTGGCGCGCAATGGCGAAGTTGTCGGTTTTTCGGGCACACTTCAAAGGAATCGTGGCGTAGCATGGCCGGTGGTGTTTCCACAATGGGCCATTGTTTAGTTCGTCACCGACCGCTCATAGATACTTATACTTTTTTTGGAATATTTTATTGCAAAATGTATTGATAATCACTATATGACGTAAAAATAACATAAATAGCGCCATAAATAAAATAAATTACATACATAATAATAAATAAATAGTATAGTAGAAATGAGATCCCTCAGAAAAGTTTGTAATGTAAGGTTATGTGATCGTGTGAGGAATGATGTGATTCGTGAAAGGTGTGGTGTAAAAGATGATATTGTAAGTAAGATAGAAAAAGGAATGTTGAGATGGTTTGGGCACATAGAGAGGATGGATGACAGTAAAGTGGTGAAAGAGATCTATAGAGCCAATGTGGAAGGTAATGTTAGTAGAGGACGACCTCGGAGGACACATTTAGATCAAATAGAAAATGTGCTCAAAAAGGCAGGTGTCCGAAGTACGAAGAATAAAAGAGCATGTATGAAAAGATTGATGGATGTGAATGAAGCTAAAGAGGTTTGCCAGGATCGTACAAAGTGGCGATCGATAGTCTCTGCCTACCCCAATGGGAACTAACGGCGTGAGAATATGTATGTATGTATGTATGTTGCAACCATAATTACTTCGACGTCCGTCGCAAGTGGATTGCCAGGCAGTAATGAGCAAAGGGCCATTGTGTGAACACCAATTGATCGTGGCCAACAATTGCCAATTGCGAAGCGTGGCCCATCGTGGGCCAATGTGTACTGGGCGCTTAATAAAAAACCTTAAGCGGCCAGTACACAATGGCGGACGATGGCCCACTGCTCGCCATCGCCACTGTGTACAGGGGGCAATGGTGCATGATGGCGGACTATTGCCGATCGTGGCGCGCAATGGCGCGCAATGGCGAAGTTGTCGGTTTTTCGGGCACACTTCAAAGGAATCGTGGCGTAGCATGGCCGGTGGTGTTTCCACAATGGGCCATTGTTTAGTTCGTCACCGACCCCTCATAGATACTTATACTTTTTTGGAATATTTTATTGCAAAATGTATTTATAATCACTATATGACGTAAAAATAACATAAATAGCGCCATAAATAAAATAAATTACATACATAATAATAAATAAATAGCTGCAACCATGATTATTTCGACGTCCTTCGCAAGTGGATTGCCAGGCAGTAATGAGCAATGGGCCATTGTGTGAACACCAATTGATCGTGGCCTACAATTGCCAATTGCGAAGCGTGGCCCATCGTCCGCCATTGTGTACTGGCCGCTTTAGATAAGTCACGCGCTCTCATAAGTGGCACTTATAAAGGGGGCTAAATAGCTCATTTGACTTTAGTCGCACACTAGCTGCCGTCGCGATCGTTCACTTGTTTTGGCGTGTTTGTTTCTCAAAATAATCGAGAATGCCGTCGTGTGTGATGAGATTTTGCACAAACTATAGTCGAAAAACTACTAAAAGTGACGGGATTACTTATCATAAGTAAGTATTATACATTTTCAACGTTTTAATTATAAATTAATAATAAATTAGGTGTAAGGTGTCATAAAATAGAAGAAGTATTGTGCGTGTCAAGCGGTCGTCTTAAGGTCATATTTCACGTGTCGGTGCAGAGAAAATATGTTTGTCTCTTTTTAGCGCTTGCTATGAAATGTGCTATCTCGCTGCTATCTCGCTTACATTTCAAATATATTTCTTGGTGAGTTGTTTGGATATATTTCTAGTGGTGTGCGTGCGTACAACTGCCGCGATCACGATCAGTGCCACTTGTAAGCGCGGGTTTCCTTGTATGAGTTGTATGAAACATATCTAGGTATTTAGTACATCTATGGATGTAATCGATTTCATCGTCATTCGGACCAGGGGGTTAATATTTTATGATTCCCCCATCATTGCAAGGAAGTTTAGTCGGCCATTCCCTACAAACGAAACTTGTTATCTTAAAACTTATGATTTAAATTGGACAGTTGGGAACTTGTATTGAGATATTAATGATTATTTATGTTTACGTTTTGTTTTGTTTGGTTACAAAATGTTCATATTTGACGTAAGATTAGTAAAATATGACACATATAGTATAACTACTATTTTGGTTCAAAAAGATCGATTAAAATAGAGAAAAAATATTCATAGACCAACAATGGCAACACTGCTCTATCGATTCGGCGACAGGGCTCTTGTATCTCATCCGTCTGTCATATTGACGCTCGTGCTCGCAAAAATGACATAGATTGGCCAAATGAGATGGTTAGTGACATGGCTGTCGCTTCTCAGATGACAACTCATGCTACCGGGGCAGGCTAGCGTCGCCTAATTGCGCTCAGTCGCAATCGACAAGTGACAGGAACAGGGTGTGTGACTCGAAGAAACAGTTTTATTATTTTAAGCGAGATAGCGGTTACCAAAAATGCCTTCGTGTGCTTTTATGCGTTGTACAAACTATTCCAAAAGAAAAAACAAATCTCATGGAATCACTTTTCACTCGTAAGTACATAAAAACTTAAAAAACATATGATATTTTTAAATTCAGTTATTGCTTTGTTCGCCATTTTGCAGAGTGAGATAGAAATATACAATACCTTGATGTGCGGCAAGTTAAGTATGATTCCGCTCGTCTTTAGTTTTATCAGTAGCGTCAGTACAAGAATTACAAAGCAAAACATAAATACTTTTTTTTAATGTAATGTAGACAAAGCAATACTTCGTAATGTATATGGAACATGATTGGTGTACTAATGTTTTTTAATAGAGCAATTTATTTTATAAAAACTGTTGTCATGTTCAATGCCGTCCTTAACCTATTGGAGGCCCTGGGCATATGAGAATAATGGGGCCCCTATGACTTTGACAGAACATTATTTTGTTAGAATAAACAAAGAAAGTAGATAAGCAAGTTTCCAGATTCATTTTTCGATCCGGTCACGATCTTCCGAGTAACGATGTCTGTTGTCGAACTAGAACTTCAGCCCGTTAACAATTAATAATTGAAAAAAATATACTTTAACATATATATTTTTTGTATATCTACAGTTATTAGGCTAGTAGAATCGTTTTTAGGGTTCCGTACCAAAAGATAAAACGGGACCCTATTACTAAGCCTCCACTGTCTGTCTACATGCTGTATCTCATAAACCAACTAAACCGTGATAGCTAGAAAGCTGAAATTTTCACACGTGATGTATTTTCTTTGCCGCTACAACAACTAATACTAAAATATTAAGGGGGTCCCCATACTTTAAACGTGTTTTTCGCTCAATACAAAATCACTTATAGATTACCTTTCGAATTATTTTTTTTAAACGACAATAAAGTAAATATTGAAGGGAGCTAATATAGCCCATAATTTAAGCACAAACGTGATTTTCTATATAGATGTCCGCGAGCCGACTCGCTCTTAAGAGTTTTTTAGAAATTCACCTCTATCTATTTTTTGTAACCAACAGCGTTTATACGAGTATTTTATTTCGTTGGTAAAAACATAGTACCTTTTATATTTTACATACATACATATACATATATACATATGCAACCGTGATAGCCCAGTGGGTAGAACACTCGGTTATCGTGCAAACGACTAGTGTTCAAATCCTGGGTCGGGCCTACACCAATTTGTCTTTTCTAAAGACATATGTGTGGTTAATTTATCATGGTTGTTAACGGTGAGGGAAAACTTCGTGAGGAAACCCACATGGCTGAGTTGTACTTAGTCATGTGACAGTGTATTCGTACAAAACGGCGATAGGCCTGCCCCCTATCACGTGAGTACACTGTCCATGCAAAACGTGGGTACTCTGAACACCAGGTGGCAAAGTCACGTGATGTTCAGAAGTATTAGTACCTCTGCCAACCCCTTCGGGGATATTCGGCGTGAACGTTTATGTTATGTTATGTTACATATACTACATATACACGGCTATAAATCCCTAGAAGGGGTAGCCAGAGCTAAGGAATTAAAAATTCCTCAGCCAGTTTTGGACGTTGCGTGGGGAAAAGATGGTAAAATAAAGGTGTTGGTGATGGGTCTCCAACCGCATCGCCCAAAAATCCCTTAAAAAGCCGCAATACCGTTAGTCGCCTCTTACGTACACCCACCGGAAGGAATGGGGTAGTGCTATTCTAAGCCGACACTACACAGGAAATAGCACTACATAGCAGCATTTATATTATGTTGATTAAATATCTCGAGAACAACGTATAACAAATCGACACATGATAGACATAACTTTTAGAGAATTTTACGTACTTAGTATACCATTCAATTGTATTTTTATATATTTAGCTGTAAAAGCTGTAAGCAAATGTAAGCAAATTGGTATTGTAACCTAAATTACTGAATTTAGGTTTGATGTATACGAATCGAAAAAGTTCTTTGGCAATAATGCCGGTTATCGTTCGTGATCTGGCAGAGACGAGGGGGCCCCTATCGATCACGGGGCCCTGGGCACTTGCCCAGAGTGCCCAGTGGGAAAGAGGGGCTTGGTCATGTTATCGTCGATAAATAATCATTTATTTTATTTGCACAGTAGATGTGATTAGCGTTATGTGTTTGTTTTATAGGTTTCCTGTAGATGAACTTATGCGACATAAATGGCTTCTTGTAGTTCGTAAACAAAGGTATGAGCCAGACTGGACACCAAATCAGCATAGTCGTATATGTTCAATGCACTTCCCACCGGAAGATATGTATACTACTAACAAAGGTTATAAGAGATTGTCAAAGACTGCAATTCCATTTTTTCGGGTATGTTATATTATATTTTATTTTAATAAATATTAGTTGTTTTAAGTATGTAGTTGTTTTAAGGATGAAATGAAAACATATATTTCTGGATTGCAATACCTAGTCAAAACTCGTAGTACCAAAAAGAACAAAGTGACCATGAAAATATGTAAAATGAATGTAGTCGATACCATTTGTAAAACTGGGTTCATTGGTTTTGTTATATGCGCGGAAAGTTTAAAGCATCTATTTAATACTCTAGTTGACACAAATGTGTTACAATGCATTGCTACCTATAGACTATCCCAAGATCATATAGAGCTGTTTTTTGGTATAATTCGTAGGCAGGGTGGATAATAATCCAAATGTTAAGCAATTTCGGGGCATCTATAGAAAGGCATTAGGGCATTTAGAACTGCGTTCTTATTTTTCGGGTAATTGTATCCCTCTTGACAATTTTCCTTTACTAACATGTACTTCGGCTATAGAGTGTATAAATCAGAGTGTAGGAAGAAAATTAGAACATGACGGAATAGATTTATACCAAAAACCAACATTTGAGAAATATCAAGTAACAAAATTTAAATCACGAGAACGTGTACAACATAGAAAAAAGAACAAGGTTCTACTTAGTGATTCAATTATGGAAACAAATGTTGGCATATTAAGTAATATATTAAATAATAAATTGAAACATAATCTGTCTAGCTGTGCTGAGCAAATTGTTGGTTACATAGCTGGTTGGGTAGCACGAGCATTAATTACAACTATAAAGTGTGAAACTTGTGTTTCTGAACTTATAACCACACAAAAAATGAACTTTCATAAGAAAGAAAGAAAGAAAGAAAGAAAAATCTTTATTCGCCTCTTGAGGACACAAACAATATAAAAAAACAATAAACATAGACTTAAACAACTTATACAACAACAAAAAAAAGAACCTATTATTAGAAAAAAACTAAATAATAATAAAACACAAAACTTACGAATTTACACAATGTGCCCTGATTTGGCGAAAAGGTACCTGGCTCGGTATTTTGCCATTGTCACATAAATTGACAAAAGCGCCGATTTTCAGCCAGTGCCTACTTAAAAATACTTTTTTAATTGACTCAGGAACGGCATACTTCATGAAATAAATAGATAAATCATATGATAGATACTTAATAGTTAGTAATACAGAACATATATATTACACATTTATTAAATAAATATAACAACATATATTAAATAGTGATACAGATAATATAAATATGAATACAGGCACCATACAAGCTTATATGCATTAAAGATATAGGTGGACTATGTTTTCCTTCTTACGACATATTCTTGGTGTGTGCTAAGTCCGAAAATGTTATCAAAGCATATATTAGCCAGGGGAAGCATATTACTTGTGAGAAGGAATTCTTGCGGCTCAAATTGATCATTTTAAAAGATTTTCTTGATTCAGACATTTTCTCAAAGTTACTGGCTCATTCCAAAGATCAGCCAGCAACATTAAATCACCGCATTCATCTTCTCAGAGCAATTATTGATAAATACTGTAATGTGAGGCTACACTACGCACATAAAGTTGAAACTGGTTCGACGAAAACACAATGACAAAAGAGAAATAAACTGTCACTATTTGAAGGAAACTAATTGTAGTAACATTGAATGTAACATGAATAAATAAGTTAATTTTTTTTATAATTTATTTTTTTGTTGACCGTATTTACTTACGTCAACATTTCACTACTCATTCCGCTAGATATTTTCTCAATCAAAAATTTGTACACATTCAGATAATTTTATTTTTCCTAATTTGTCTGCTGACGCTATCTGGTATCGTCGTTGATACAATTTGACCCGAAGTATCCCGAAGACGCACGACAGCAGCATGCGCTTGTCTCGCTCGCGCTTCTATCGAATGAAACATGTTTGTCTCTGTCGTTCGGTAGCGCACAACGTTAAATAACAATAAACACAGTAATGTGAGTGTGCGTGCTGTGTAGTTGTGAATATGCCTCTTTTCAGTTGAAGATTATAAGTACGTTAAATTTTGTTTTAATCAAAGTCTAACTAAATTGGACAACTGAGAGCGAATAATATGAGGAAATTTAATAGTTCTAATAGTAGCTGTGTAGTGTCGGCTTAGAATAGCACTACCCCATCTCTTCCGGTGGGTGTACGTAAGAGGCGACTAACGGTATTGGGCTTTTCAGGGATTGATGATTGATTGATCAGCGATGCGGTTGGAGACCCATCACCAACAACCTTTATATTTAACATCTTTTCCCACTCACATTTCCAAAAGTGGCTGAGGAATTTCTAATTCCTTAGCTCTGGCTACCCCTTGGGATTTACAGCCGTGAGTATATGTGTATGTGTGTTAATAGTTCTTGTTACAGGACATTCACAAACCATCTACGTCAAATGAAGATACATACAGAAGTTTATTGTTGTTGTGCCCAACAGGGTCTTGTTTGTTCTACATAATGCTTTGTTTAGATCTCACCTATATAACAAGAATGCTAATGAATTGAGTTGTATACATCTTTTTTCGCCCAAAAAAGAAAAATAGTACACAAATTAAAAGATTGAGAGAACAGAATCGTCGTAAAGGCCTAAAGATACTAACTGTAGTAACTTTATTAGAGTGCTTAAAAAAAGAAGTATTTTTTAACAATGAGCAAGAGAATTCACCACATACAACTAATATCACAACTACGGAACTTTACTCTAGACAGATGGTGAAATGTTTACGCGGACGGAGAGTTCCCATCACATAGGAAAATAATGACCGCTTGGTTTTTATACTAGGAATGACACTTGCGTTCATAGAACTATTATAACTAGCGTATAGAACAGACGCAACGAACCGGTTTTTTGCGCCGTGCGTTGTTGCCAATTGGCAACAAACAACTTAGTTTAGTCTCGTATAATTCTAGTCTTTGTTAGTCTCTGGCTTAACGCCCAAGCGACTGCTCGTGTGCCGAAGTTGTGACTAAAATACTCTAAAATGCCTGCTTGCGTGCTAACTACTTGTAAAAATCGATCTACTGCTAAAAAGAAAGATAGTGGTGTGACTTATCATCGGTAAGTAAATACAATTATTACTGAAAACTAATCAAAAATAATTATTTATTTAGTTACTACAAAATGCAGATATTTAGTGTGATAAATCATAGATTATGAAATTTTAACAATACAGAAAGGACGCCTGGGCATTATTGACCATTAACTATGATGATAATTATTTATGTGGTACATTATTGCCCACATGGCGAAGTCATGGTTGGAACGCACTTTACTGTAAAAGTAACGTGAACGTCGCACAGTGATTCGCGTAGAACAAGCTAGGTGGACAAAAGTCATTGTCCAATTTCCTGGAATTGATCGTTTTATGTTGTCAAGAACAACCCTATTATCTCATTTCCAAGAATTGATTGTGCAAAGTCCCGTTATGGCTTGCTAATGAGGTGTTAAAGGGTAAGTAATGACGATTATTACTAATTTGTAATCGTCTCAGTTGCAATTTTGCCACACATTCGACAACACCTCATGACTTGTGCAGTAAACGAATCAGTGTTTTGTGCTATGGATCCTATTAGTACAGGTAAGAACATTATATTTTTATATAAATCTTACTTCTAGGTAACTAAATCCAATAAAATTTTACGGTCTAAAGGATAGTGGGAAAAACACAAAAAAATAATTTCATTTTAAATGTTTTATAGACTGCAACTTTTTGTCTCCACATGTCTCCGGGTTAGATTTTATATATGTCGTAGATCTAAGCCTAAACTTAATATTAAACATCATTCTCCATGCTCCTTTTTTGCTCTAACATTTTTTTTTATTTTTTTTACAGAGCAAGTGCTTAGTGTTTCGAAAATTGAATTTTTCGAAGAGTGGATCAAACACGATAAAGAAAACAGAAATTCACGCATTTTCGATTATCTTTCGGTTAAATTTGATCTCTCAAATATAACCGAAGTATCCTTGCGTGAAATCACCAAGAGCATCGCTGCTAGTGGCACGAAAATAGCCCAGAAATGGAAAAGTGCTAGTCGCATTAGGGAAAGGTTTCTCTCTATGCATAAAACATGGCTGGAAGGCACAGACTTTCATTTCAAGGTGTCTGTTAACCCTCCAGTTGCCACCACTTCTACTGAGGGTGCTCAGCGACCGGGAAGACCTCAAAAGAGCTTTGAGGAGTCATCATATAAAACAAAAAAACGACGTGTGGACGGCATCGTTTCTGAATGGAGTGCAAAAGAGTTGGCAATTGCTGCAGAAGTAGCTAGTAGATCGGAAGGCAAGCGGAACGTTGCCCAAGCTATAAAGCGAGCGAGTGATGGAACAAGTGTTGAGCAAAATGTATCCTGCCCTAATGGAAGACTTCTCACCAATATTGAAGCGTGTGCCTATTATATGGACGCTAAGTGTACAAGTCACACGTACAAAGCTACGAGGAAGTGGGAAATGAAGGCGGGACATAAAGTGTTTCCATCATACTATAGTATACGTAAGTGTTTTTTATCCTGTTATCCCCCTTCGGAGCACATTTCTGTAACGGAAACACGCGCAGAAATTAAGCTACAATCGATTTTAGACAAAACTGCTGAGAGATTAGTAAAAACACAGGAAGAAGTTATAAGAAGTGTGCTTCCACAAAATTCGTCATTCACTTTAATAAGTAAGTGGGGCTGTGACGGTAGTTCCGGCCACAGTACCTACAAACAGAAATTTGAAGATCATGAGGCCACAGATGAGTTCTTGTTCGTATTTTGTTTCGTGCCATTACGTTTATATCATGGTGATATAATTATTTGGCAAAATCCCCACCCTTCTTCGACAATGAACTGCCGTCCTATAAAATTTATATTTTCCAAAGAAACCACCGATTTCACTGTAGCTGAAACTAATAAAGTGTTGGAAGAAGTTTCGCTCCTACTTCCAACACTATGTTCAGTTGGTGATACTCAAATTTCTGTTGAACATAATTTTATCTTTAGTATGGTAGATGGTAAGATTTGTAACGCGTTGACGGAAACACGCTCTTCTCAAACTTGTTATATATGCAAAGCAACACCAAAAATGATGAACGAGCCCTTAACGGACACTTTTAGCGTAGAACACGATTTTGGCTTTGGTTTGTCCACTTTGCATGCTTGGATTCGTAGCTTTGAGTGCTTGTTACACATTAGTAGCCTTGACACCAAAAAATGGCAGGCCCGAAGTGCAGATGAAAAACAAAGTGTGAAACAGCGCTCAGACAAAATCAAGTTGTTATTTAAGAAAGAAGGGTTGATAGTGGACAAACCAAAGCCAGGATACGGAAACACAAACGATGGAAACACAGCGCGTAGATTTTTTGCTAATGCAGATAAGAGTGCAGAGATTACAGGTTTGAATGTTGAGCTCATAAGAAAATTTGATATTATCTTAAGAACCCTTGCCTCAGGCTATGATATAAATTTAGAGAAATTTGAAGAAGCTTGTCGTGAAACGCGTGAGCTGTATCTAAGTCTGTATTCGTGGTATTTCATGCCCGTTACCGTGCATAAGATCCTTGTGCATAGTGTACAGGTAATAAAGACAGCACTTCTTCCGATTGGACAATTCTCCGAAGAAGCCCTAGAAGCGCGTAATAAAGACCTGCGCCGATTTCGCTTGCACAATACGCGAAAGACGTCTCGCATTGCCACGAATACAGACTTATTACACATGCTTTTAACTACATCCGACCCTTTAATTAACGCCTTCAGAGATATACCCAGGAAAAAACCTGAAAAGTTAAATTCGGAAGTTTTAAAATTAGTTATCCCGCCTTCAGTGCCCATTTCGCGACCTTATGTAAATATCCCTCGTAATGAAAATGATTACATAGAGTCGGATTCTTCAGATGATGATAGTGATAGGGAATGATTGTAACATGTATAGAATATTATTTTTTAAGTAACTGACTTGTAAACATTTGTTTTTTATATTAGTTTTAAGTTTAGAAAAATGTTTAATGTGGGAGAATACATGATTTTTGCATTTTTTTAAATATATATATATTATTTTTTCATTCTTTGTGTTTTTATTTACACTACCCCCCTCCCATTTACCTTAAGTCATGAAATGCAAAACAAAGTACAGAATACGTATGATTAAGCACATATAGAGCCATTCGAGTCGAAAAATAATTATGTCCATCTAGCTTGTTCTACGCGAATCACTGTGCGTCGTGGGTTCAATTCTCGGGTCGGAACAAAAAAATGAATTTGGATTTTTTGTGAAAGTTTCCTTATGGAATATATAAAATATAACGTTTTCTTTTAGGTTTCCTCGCCCTGGTCATGAAAAAAGGGAAGCATGGATAAAAATCGTCCAAAGGAATCGGAACGAAGAGACATGGCTACCGAGCGACCACTCGCTCATATGTTCAGAGCATTTTAAAACGGAAGATAAATACTTGACGAAGACAGGTCGACAATATCTAAATAAATCTGCTGTACCATACGACGCTAGAGATTCAAAATCAGCTACCTCGGAATTGGTAGAACCATTTTCTGAACCAGTAAGTGATTCGAAATTAATTTTTGATACTCCTAGAAAAATTGTATTAAAGAAGAAATTATTAAAAAAATGTAAGGCTAGGAAAGCACTTTCAAGTAGATTTAGCAAAATTCAAAGACAAAATAGATACCTAAAACTAAAAAATGAGTCTTATAAATTGATCATTAATTAGTGATATAAAAAAAGTTTGAATTTGATGTCCAATAAACAAATAAATAAATTACGAAAGTGTATTTTTTATTTTTTCTATGTTAAGCGCAAGTGTGTATTCTGTAATCATACATACATACATATACTCACGGCTATAAATCCCTAAAAGGGGTAGCCAGAGCTGAGAAATAAGAAATTTCTCAGCCACTTTTGGAAGTTGAGTGGGGAAAAGATGGTAGAATAAAAGTTGTTGGTGATGGGTCTCCAACCGCGTCGCCCAAAAATCCCTTAAAAAGCCCCAATACCGTTAGTCGCCTCTTACGTACACCCACCGGAAGAAATAGGGTAGTGTTATTCTAAGCCGACACTACACAGCACACTATTCTGTAATCAATATATATGTATGTGTTTAAGTGATTGTTCGGACACCCAACACCTCGAAACTTAATATGTACCATATTCTGCCCAAAGTGATCAGTTAAGTGGGCTACCAAAACTGGCCTAAATAAGGCTACATAATTTGAGGCTCTGGCTACCCCTTTTTGATGTATTATTTATTATACTTATCAATACATAGTATAAAACAAAGTCGCTTTCGCTGTATGTCCGTATGTATGCTTAGATCTTTAAAACTACGCAACGGATTTTGATGCGGTTTTTTTTAATAGATAGAGTGATTCTTAAGGAAGGTTTGTATGTATAATAAAAACATAATATAGTAGAGAAACACTGATAAATTTAAAGGTTTCTAATATGATGTCGTAAATAAGCACGTTTTTTTGCGCTTATATTGCAAACGCTGGCTGAACCCTACGAGATAGACCAAAATAATGTACTACAGTATTGTTTACCTTAAAAAGTTCAACAAAAAAGTCCGCAATGGTATATGTCTATCTCTTAGGGATAACCCAGCATAACCATTTTTATTCTTTACTAAAAAATGGTTATTTACGAAGTGATTTTAAACAATACATTTTATCATTAATCCTTATCCAATTAAGTACCTTAAATAAATTGTGCATTTAATATAGATCAATATGCTTTTTACAGCATGTAATTGAAGTGAATATTACCGAAGATATTACAAATTTATGCAGGGTCATAGTTGTTTGCGCCGGGCCGCGCGTGATAGCGCGTCGATGGCCGCGCTTCGCCTTATAGCACTTTATGATTTGCAGCGATCGCACGCGTTTATCGGAGCTCTCTAGCGAGGAAAATATCAAGAATTAATTAAACTGAATAAAATAAGTATCTTTTGTTGTTGAGTGTTGAGTGTTTTTCACATGGCCAATTATATGTCGCGCTGTCAAGAGTAACGTCTAAGCAAAACATGTTTGTATTGGCTAATGACAAAAAAGCTGTGAACGTTGTGTATAAGGACATTCTGTAGTAGGTATATTTTGCATTGCACCCGTGCGAAGCCGGGGCGGGTCGCTAGTAATTGTATATTTATACTTGTAAAATAAGGGGGAAAAAATCAATAATTTTCTTATTTTGATTTCAATGCCTAAAATAATATTTTCATTTACAGTTCCGTACGTGCCAAATGTAATTGTGTGTCACTTCTGCGCTGTTACCTATATATGAGTAACGATGTCCTTAAAATCCGTTGAACAAAACGCGTAAGCGCCATGAAATTCACGGCGCTTACGA
This sequence comes from Bedellia somnulentella, assembly GCA_963576735.1. NCBI lineage: Eukaryota > Metazoa > Arthropoda > Insecta > Lepidoptera > Bedelliidae > Bedellia > Bedellia somnulentella. Next base: position 287,596 of record OY755186.1, read on the forward strand.
CGTTTTAGTCGCAAGAAAAATTAAATTTTTAAGCGGGATTGCGCTTCATGATTTTTGTTTTAATATTTGTTTAAACGGAAGTCAATAGATATAGCGCTGCAGCAACGCAGGCAGCCTCCCTTGTCATTTATGTACGACACTTTTTAACAGACTTAAAAAAAAAAGGAGTGTTCTCAGTTCGACCGTATATGTTTTTTTATGTTTGTTCGCCGATTACTTTGTCATTTATGAACCGATTTTGATTATTATTTTTTTATTCGAAAGAAGATACTCCCGGATTGGTACCGTGATGAGAATATCAGGGTCTGATGATGGGATCCTGGAGAAATCGAGGGAAACCCTCAAATTTTATAGGCGAATGCACCGCGTTTTACATATTTTTACATTTGCTTCTGAAAATCATTTTGTTATGCTGCTGAGCTGATGATGGAAGGTGTGGGTCTTCAATCACTAGGTATTAGGGAACAGTTCTCACTAAACATTTCTTTTGTTATGTTGTTGTTACCGCGAAAGTACCATGAGACCAGGATCTGATGATGGCAACCCAGGAAATCGAGGGGACTGTCGAAACTCACAATTATGTGACAGTGTATTTGTTCAAAACGCCGATAGGCCTGCCCTGCATAACGTGAGAACACTGCTAGCGTGTAAATCGTGGGTACTCTGAACAACAGGTGACAATGTCACGTGATATTCAGAAGTATTACTACCTCTGCTAACCCCTTCAGGGATATTCGGCGTGAACGTTTGAGTCTTTCTTGAGATGTAGAATTGTAGAACATCGACTTTCGACGGATTTTAAGAACTATGTAAGGTTACATATGGTTGAGCCTATTTAATATGGGACTATAATAGAAATACCGGAAATACGAAGCATAATTCATTAACCGTGTCGCTTCCTCATCCGAGAGGCATCTTTGCCAGGCCTACCCATCTCAAAAACTCGTAAAATAAAATAATTTTTAACAAAAAGAAAACCGACTGCATAGTTGGAAAAACAACCGAAAATAAACAATCTAGTACTAAAAAGTACGAAATAAGTTTTTTTTATTGAATATGAGTACTGTGATTAACTGATTAATACCTTAGCAATTTCTTTATTCCACACGCGTCAGTTCAACCTACCTAAATATTACAATTCTATAAATTAAATTTTGAGTCGGTGCCAGTCAAACAAAAGTAAATTCACCCTACTACCTATCTCTGATTATTACAATCTAAACAATATATATCTATTCCCTTACGTTTTAAATGGTTATACGTACAAAAATCTATTTACCCTACAACTACAAGGTATCCTACATTGTTCATGTGTATGAAGTGCGAAATACACACTTATTATTGTCAATCATCACGCAGGCTATCACCGGCTCACAAATAAATTTAAGAGAATTTTAATATTTAGGTAGGTTGAACTGACGCGTGTGGAATAAAGAAATTGCTAAGGTATTAATCACAGTACTCATATTCAACTAAAATACTTATTTCGTACTTTTTAGTACTAGATTGTTTATTTTCGGTTGTTTTTATACTTTAAATCGATTAAGGAATCAAACTAAACAACTTTGCCTATGCAATGCTTATCTAAAATATTGTAATTTTCAAAATAATAAATAATTAAAAAGTGTCGTACCTAGATCAAACTGAGAAAGTATAGTGAGGTTCTTAGCCTAAATCACAAGATGACTTTTTATTTCATCTGAGGCTAAGACCCTCACTATACTTTCTCAGTTTGATCTAGGTACGACATTTTTTTATTATAAATTATTTTGAAAATTACACTATTTTAGATAAGCATTCCATAGGCCAAGTTGTTTAGTTTGATGTCTTCTATCAATTTAAAACATAAAAAGGTTAAAGGCCAATTAGTCTAAGAGCCTGTGAACAGTAGACTGTATTTTACCTGTATTTTTTTTAAATAAAAAAACACCTTTTGACTTATTTTACTCGTTTTATTTCTACCATGTCTACATTGGAAGTCCATTCCACAAGTTACTACTATACTTTTGCAATTTATACTTCAGCTTATAAATTGTGATACATATAAACTTCATTTCATAATTTTATATATTTATTGCAAGTAGATGACATCATGTATATTTCAGATGGCTCCGTCTACGTCAGCAGGCACTTACCAAGCAAAAAGGCAATGTACAGCGGTAAGAATACACTTTTTTAAAAATATTTTATTAAAAATACACAAACTTTGGCAATCCTTTAGGTAGCGGTTGCAAATTTTATACCCGAGTAAAGAGTATATATTTCACAAAGGAAGATCCAGAATATCAGTATCAGGGAATACAAAACCAACGGAAATAAGTGGGTCATTAACTCATTACTATTAAAAATTTTCAAATTCTTAGTTTTATAATAAATGTCCTTAACTATCTAGTTGTTTTGTTCCCATCTTTAACTATTGTATATAGTTCACGTATCACTGTGTTTGCCACCGGTCGGATGAGGTTTCATCCAAAACGGCTGAACCGATTTCAATGAGATTTTGCATACACATTCGCTAGGTCTAAGAATACATTCATAAATATTTTATATACTCCTGTCCTGAGTGATAAGGGTTGTCCACTACGAATATTTTATTTTAATTTTATGGACTACAAATTTCCTAGTAATAATTTATAAAGCAAAACAACGTTTGCCTGATCAGCTAGTACTTCAATACAATTTATTTTCCAGCAGGGAATGTCTGACCAAGAGTCAGATTCAGAACTAGAAGATTCTGAAGAAGAGGCGCAAGACCCAATAGATCCTAATACTGGAAATGTTTATCAAGTTAAAGCAGAGCCTAAAAGTGATGAAGAAAACCCTAGAAATATTAGTTTTGTGAAAACAGAACCTGAAGAAATTTCGATAGAAATTCGTGATATATACGAACCAAATCCCAACATTGATAATACAGATTCTCTTGAAGAATTCACGCAATATGTAGCTGCTATGTTAAGATCATTTCCCGAAGAGTCTTCTAAAAGGTTGCAGAATCAAATAGTAGATCTTTTATCGAAGGAAGCTCTTCGACTCAAACATGGAAATGTTCCGTCGTAATACCAATTTAAATGCTAGAATAAAATTAAAAGAAAAATAAGTTTGTGATGATCTCAAAGGTAAAACTGAAAGTTTTGTTTTTAATTTTACGACATGCGCTGATTGTTAATTATCATTAAAGAATTACGACAATCACAAATCACGATATTGAATGTTTCGATTGCTAGTGAAAAGAAATAAACATATTATTTTCATAAATTTTCTTTGCTTTTTAATAATAATACAGGTAGCAGAATAAAATACAATCTACGAAAAGATTGATGGATGTAAACGAAGCTAAAGAGCATTGCCAGGATCGTACAAAGTGGCGATCGATAATCTCCTACCCCAATGGGAAATAATGGCGTGATTATGTTTATGTATGAATCATTGAACCTGTGAAGTCAGATCTGTATGCGAGGTGCCTTTACACTAAAACACACACGTATATATCCACAGACTAAGTAACACATATATCGTTATCGGTTTTGGGGCTTTCAAGGGATTTTTGGGCGATGCGGACGGAGCGGAGACCCATCACCAACGACCTTTATTTTTACTATCTTTCCCCACTCAAATTTCCAAAAGGTGGCTGGGGAATTTCTAATTCCTTAGCTCTGGCTGCCCCTTCTAGGGATTTACAGCCGTGAGTATTTTGTATGTATGTATGTATATATCGATAAGTCTATGATGTAGTGTATTCTACAGTGAATTCTACATAACGGCTAAAGGCATGCCTCCTAGCACGTGAGTACACTGTCTAAACAAAACGTGGGTACTCTGGACACCAGGTGACAATAACACGTGATAATCTACTTTAGAACCTCTACTTACCCCTTGAGAGATATACGGAGTGAACGGTTTAATCTATGACATAGATAGATAACTCATTCCTCGGGTATACGCCCCCGTCGCTCTTGCCAATTGAGCTACCGTGTCAATGGCTGCCAGCGCGAAATTCTTCTATCCTTTTTTTCTTTTACACGTTTTAGTAGTGTTTGCGTTTCCTACCTCCGAACTTTTTTTTACTAATTCGGAAGGACACTTGTTGAAATTTTTCTTTCCTTTATTTATTCTTTATTTATTAGTAAATAACTAATACTCCCCACATGAGGTTTTCATGAACAAAAAGATTTAAATTAAAAGATAACTCAATTATTCATGTTAACATAACACATTATAACAAAAGCAATAGTACACAAATTCTTATAACAATATTTTTGAAGTAAAAATTATTGCTATGGTAACACAAAATAGGTGATAATGATAACTCAGCGGTTTATATTGCCAAGAGGCAAAACACTGGTTTTCAGTTAAGGCCTACATAACACAACATATAAATGGCAAAAAGGCTGGCGTCCGAAGTATGAAGAATAAAAGAACATGTATGAAATATTGATGGATGTAAACGAAGCTAGAGAGGTTTGCCAGGATCGTACGAAGTGGCGATCGATAGTCTCTGCCTACCCCAATGGGAATTAACGGCGTGAGTATATGTATGTATAAATGCAAATGTATTTCTCAAAGATAATAGGAATGTTACATGTTTTTTTGGGTCACTGGAGGCCATGAGTTCATAACCCGGTGGGATTCTCCACAATACCAATACTTATTACTAAAGAATATTGTTCCGTCTCTTTCATGTGCGAGGAATTGAAAAGAGATAGAATGAGTGAAATGAGAGTTTACAGGTTTAATAGAGGATGTTAATGATATTGTTGTACATGTGTTCAGTGTTTCTTAGAACCGAACAAATGTTTCATATTTAGTAAACAAGTCTATTTAGTTTTTGTTTTTGGAATCGTAGTCGGCTATAATCCATGTATCATTATAAATAAACGTAAATTCTAATTATATGTGACGACGACGTCCGTGCCCGAGTGGATAGGTTACTTGCTCCGCGGTCCGGTGGTTGGAGGTTCGATCCCCGCTGAGAGCAATATTTATGTGATGAGCATACGCCGTGTAGTGTCGGCTTAGAATAGCACTACCCCGTTTCTACCGATGGGTGTACGTAAGAGGCAACTAACGGTATTGGGGCTTTTAAGTGATTTTTTGGGCGATGCGGTTGGAGATCCATCACCAACAACCTTTACTTTACCATCTTTTCCCCATTCAATTTTCCAAAAGTGGCTGAGGAATTTCTAATTCCTGAGCTCTGGCTACCCCTTCTAGGGATTTATAGCCGTGAGTATATGTTATGTTATGTTATTCGGACATAATACCAAAAAAACTGTGTGTTGAGATGACAACTTTAAACAATATATTAGTATGGTTATTTTAGTTTTTTTTAATTATTATTTATTTGCTACTCTTTATTTGAAACTGGGTCGGCAGTTGAGCTAATCAAAACAGGAATACTGTTTTTACGAAACTACTTTCTGGCTGTGGTTAACTTGGTAGCCGCATAGTGCCGGCTTAGAATGTCACTACCCGTTTCTACCCATGGGTGTCGAAAGAGGCGACTAAGGGTATAGGGCTTTTTAAGAGGTTTTTGGACGATGCGGTTTATTTCTACCATCGTTTTCCCTATCAACTTCCAAATGTGGCTGAGTAGTTTCTAGCTGTCTGTCTGTCTGTTTGTCTGTTTCTAGTCTATATGTATGTTAACTTGGCCACGTAAGTTTCTCCCGATTTTTGCCTTAACCGTTAATTAATTGGGTAAAACCTTGAGAAACAAACCACATATGACTTTTAAGACCTGTTTCAGGACTCGAATCCATAACTTTTGACGTCTAAGGCGGTGTTCTATTGACGTATATTTATGTACATAAGTACTTGTTACAATCTGTAGACTATTCATGGAATGAATAAACGTGCGTTGTGAAAAAAAATGATAGGAAAGGACCCAGCAACAAAATTTAAGCGGATTTTTGAGTTTGAGGGATGGAAATTTACTGAGGTTTGTATTGAGCGAAATTCAATAGCAACCATGACACGTTCTGAGGCAAAAAATACAAATTATGATCTCTTGAATACTTGGAGGGTTCTTTCTGAAAAATGTATGAACATTCATACAAATACAGACTCACGGCTATAAATCCTAAAAGAGGTAGCCAGAGCTTAGAGCTAGAAACGCCTCAGTCACATTTGGAAGTTGATAGGGGAAAAGTTGCAAAGAAGAAGGGAAAACATATTGAGGTAACCCACATAACTAAGTTGATGTGACAATGCGAAACGCCGATAGGCCTGCTCCGTATCACGTGAGTACTCCATAACGTGGGTACTCCAAACATAAAGTGACAATATCACGTGATGTTCAGAAGTATAGTACCTCTGCCAACCTCTTCGGGGATTTATAGCGTGATCGTTAGAGTTTGATTAAAATAAAAGTTATTAAAGACAAACTTTCGTAATATTGATTTTATAATTTTGATAAAACATGTCCGAATTGAATCAAAACGATTAGAATCAAACAGATAAGATATACCGGATCAAATTTACCTACATGAATAAATAGTATTTCAATCTTTTCTGCCGTATCTTTGTAAGGTATTACACGCGGGAACCCTAACACCAAAGAACCATTAAAAAAAACGAATCACGGAAAGAAAAAAGGATCCCTTTAAAAACCTTTTTATATTACTTTTGCCTTCGAAGTCCCTGCAAACAACTGTTCGGAAGACTAGAACTACTACTGAATTTTGCCACTCTTATTACAACTACATAAAGCTCAAAATGCATAATAAAAAGTTGCCAAAATAAAAGAAAACATACCTGCAATAATTCCGTAACAGTTATTTTTTCAACACAATAAATAAAATCCGGTAAGGACCTGACAACCTTATTATTCTGCCCGACATTTTGGAAGCAGGTGTATTCTTTTAATGCTCAAGCATTTGGTTTTCGCATTGAAGCATAAAATAAGTTTGGCGAAGTTTTGATGGCCGTACAGAGTTAAGCCGTAGCCATTACTCATTGTTTGAGAACAACGATTAAAACTTACTGAGCTGAATGCAGGTGCATATTTCATTACATAAAACAGTGTGCCTCTTAAAATATAGAATAACTTCTTTGGCTTGCTTCGTCTGAGGTAATACGAAAGCTTTTTACATAATAAGGGAGTTTTGATAACTCGTCAATAGATGGCGCCAACAACAGTAAAGGTGTAAAGAAACAAGCAAATACAAATTTTCGCCCCAGTGGTCACTTGATAACATAGCTCAGATGTCAGAGCGACGACGGGGGCGTATACCCGGATGTCGTGGGTTCGAGTCTCGCTATTGTCGAAAAATTACATACATACATGACATACATATACTCACGGCTATATTTCCCTAGAAGGGGTAACCAGAGCTAAGGAATTATAAATTCCTCAACCACTTTTGGAAGTTGATTGGGGAAAAGATGGTGATAATAAATGTTTTTGGTGACGGGTCTCCAACCACATCGCTCAAAAATCACTTAATAAGCCCCTATACCCTTAGTCGCCTCTTACGATCACCCACGGGTAGAAATGGGGTAGTGTTATTCTAAGCCGACACTACACGGCTACTTACTTAATTAATTAATCGAATATCGAATTATTGATCAAATGAATAATATGGAATAATATATAGCCAAAGCACGCAACTAGGTTAAAGTGTGATTTGAAAATAATTGTAGAAGATGGGGAAAAATAGACCACGACGGATGAAGGGCGCATGAAAGAGCTACAAAAACACATGGAAAACGTGTAAGTAGTGATGCTTGTAATTTTTTAATACATACATACATATACTCATGGCTATAAATCCCTAGAAGGGGTAGCCAGAGCTAAGGAATTAGAAATTCCTCAGCCACGTTTGGAAAGTTGAGTGGGGAAAAGATGGTAAAATAAAGGTTGTTGGTAATGGGTCTCCAATCGCATCGCCCAAAAATCCCTTAAAAGCCCCAATATCGTTAGTCGCCTCTTACGTAAACCCACCGGAAGAAATGGGGTAGTGCTATTCTAAGCCGACACTACACAGCAATTTTAATACATAAGATTATATATGTAACTTAGGTTATTTGCTGTGTAGTGTCGGTATAGAATAACGCTTCCCCATTTTTGACACGGCACGGCGACTAAGAACATTGGGCTTTTGTCAGTGGTTGTTGGGTGGTGTGCACTAGTAGCATGAGGCGTGTGAGAGCACGTATGACACATGAAATTGATAATACAAAATCTGTCAGTATCTCACTTCTCACATTACATACTCACTCTCACATGCCTCATGCTACGGGGGCTGGTTCGAGACCAATCACCAACAGAGAGCAAAATGATGATGATGATGATGAGCAAAACCGCAGCCTCCTCAAATATGTTTAGAATTACAAACAACAATGCATATACTCACGTCTATAAATCCCAAGATTTAGAAGATTTAAAATCGTTTGCAGAACTCCCAAAAGTGGTAAACCGAGGCTAAACAAAATTACTAAAATAGCGGGAGCCTACTCAAAAGCTAAAAAATTAAAATCTTGGTAATTAGTGGCTATTAGTAGCCAGATATTTCTCAAAGGGATGGCAGAGGTACCACTATCTAAATGTAAATGTTCTAAACAATATATGATGCTGTTGATAGTGGCCAAGATGGTAGAAATAAAGTATCGTTGGGGAAGAGTCTCCAGCCCAATCACTCAAACACCTCTTAAAAATTCCCATACCCTTATGTATTTACGACTCCCGCGGGGGTAGAAAGGGGAAGTGTTATTCTAAGCCGGCACTACACGGGAATTATGAAAATCTTAGAATCTCCATTTATGTCTTAAATTTTTATTGGTCTCTGGATTCACGGGTACTTTTCTGTCCCCATTGATGTAATAACCTTTTTTATTTACCCATTAGTCAGACAAAAAAAAGCCTTCATGGTTTGCATATTAAGTGCGAGTGGTAAATTCACAATTTGAAATTATCAATTCGATACTATATAATTTATAAATATAATGCGTTTATTCCTATACAAATATTTATATGAATGTTCCTACTATGGGTGAAAACTTATTCGGGGATCGTAGAGCATATAGGAGCATACTGGTAGTATACAAAGGTCATTTGACACAGCGAGCTAATTATGTCTTTACTATCATTAAGGTGCCGTTGGTCTAGCGAGCAGAGTTTTTGAAACTTTATTATGCGTATGTTTATAACAATATGGTTTTGAAAAAAATACATCGAAATCTTCAGGCTTTTCTGCAGTTAGATTGGCGATTCGAAAATCGATTAATAAATTTTCGCTCGATAGAAAAAAATGGCCAACAAACCTCTAATTACATTCTTTAAAAAGGTTTTATATTTTATTTATATTTCCAAGTTTTATATAACTTGCATCATAAATTGAGCTTTATTATTTTGTATAATAATTGGCGATTACTTTTTGTTTTTAATAGATTCAATAAAACAAATATTTTAAAAAAACATCGACAACTTCGGTCTTACTCCTGCCCGAGCGCCCCGCCCCGCCCGCCGCACGATCATCACTGCTCGTCGAGCTACCTTCGGAGACGGGCCTACGTGTCGCGCGCGCCTTGTTTTACGAATTCGTGCGGTCGAGTGCATTTTTTACGCAAAAAATATTCTTCGTGCATTCTATAATGGGAAATAAGAGTAATAAAATTAGAAAAAGTAAAAGGGGTCACATTAAGAATTGCAGAGCAAACGCCCAAAGAACAAATAGAAAACGGTAAGAGAAATCTCAGATATATAGTAAATTCAGTGCCTATGCCTCGTCATAGGTACCTACATAACAACGTACGTATGTAGGTACAATATCAATGGTGTAATCTTTTTAAATTGCTCATATTCACAATTTCTGGCCTATCAGTTTTGTGCCATCAAAGTAATAAAATAACTTTCTTACTTACTTATACTCACACCCATTATTCCCATTGGGGTAGGCAGAGACTATCGAACGCCACTTAGCACAGTCTTGACACATCTCTCTTGCTTCCTTTACATTCATTATTCTTGTCATACATGCTCTTTTATTCTTCTCACTTATAATAAAATAAATGTGAAAGTAACCCCGTTTTCTATCTTTTTATTTCTTGCGCTTTGACGGCTAAACGGCTGAACTGATTTGGAGGAAATCCATAAGTAGGTAACGTAGAACAGCAAGATAGACAAATACAAAAAAAGCACACGGGAACAGAATATAGGACACACAACAACAGTTGTCAAAATTACCGTTTAGGTTTACCCTATTCGGATCTAATTTTCTTTCTAAGAAATGTGCGCGGGAGAATCCTCGATCTGTTCCTAACCCGTCCTGCATTCTTGTGCTCAATCGGACACTTGTATTATTTATTATATTTAGAATTTTGTTCCCAAAAATTCATTGGGGCCAAGAATGTGGGACAGGTTAGCAATAGATCGAATTCTCAGAGCTCCCTTTGGTTCAATTTAGTATAAATGTCACAAAATTGATAAGCCATCACTAAGAAATTTTATTATAATGCCGGTTACATACATTTGGTCCGGTTCGTTTCGGACCGATTTCAGTGCGAGATACCCTACCGGACCGGATTAGATGCCGTTCCGACTCGGTAGTCCCCCTAGTATCGGACCGAACATGGCCAGAAACGAAGTTTGCATAAATATTATACCAATTTATTTGTTCCTGATATTAAATCATTATGTTGTGCATTGTTTTAGTTGGTCGGACCGTGACAAAGAAAATAATGAAGAGTAAGTAATAATTATTTTTAAAAGACTTTAAAACACTTGGTGTGAAAGATGATATTGTAAGAAAGATAGAAAAAGGAATGTTGAGATGGTTTGGGCACATAGAGAGGATGGATGATAGAAAATTGGTAAAAGGGATCTATAGAGCTAGTGTGGATGGTAATGTTAGTAGAGAACGACCACGGAGAACACACTTGGACCAAATTGAGAGTGTACTCAAAAAGGCTGTCGTCCGAAGTATGAAGAATAAAAGAGCATGTATGAAAAGATTGATGGATGTAAACGAAGCTAGAGAGGTTTGTCAGGATCGTACGAAGTGGCGATCGATAGTCTCTGCCTACCCCAATGGGAATTAATGGCGTGAGTATATGTATGTATGTTTAAAACAAATCATCGTGATGTTTTATGGCTGCTCCACTCTGAAACATTATTTTCTCATTTTACACTTATTCAAATCAAACGAAATCATAAGAAGCGCCTAGTTGTACACCGGAATTAATTACTTTGACTAATGTGGAGCCAGATATTGTTACGTTGCCTGCCCTGTATAACATGTGAGTATATTTATTGAAAATACATACGTACAATACAAATGGTAAAAACTATTTTTGAAATTGATAACCTTGGGCAAGCAATACAGTTTATGTGATTCCAATAGTCACAAACGAATGCTACCAACTATAGCAATTATTTGCGAAAAACTGTCGGGCTGACGAAAACTGTATTGCTTACTCACTATGTTATTTAATTACGCGCGCGAGGTGAAGTCGGCCACTAATAATATTAATATAATACTAATATTTTTCGCTGAACCAACTAACTGAAAGCGATAATATAAACAAGCACTACACCACACAAGCACTTATGTCATCATCATTATCAATGCGTCCTGCTCATGGGAATCAACTATCTCTGTTTAACTCGTAGTATTTTTTTATACAGCCATCTCTGTCGCACAATGGTCGAGGCAGACAGACTGTCGCCGCACGCGCATGCGCCGTGACTGGAAAATAAAGGCGCACGTTTTTTTTGTTCGTTGGCAGTTTAGTTGTTGCTACCCAGCTTTGGTTTCGCTCGAAAAGGAGGTTTCTTAGTAAGAGTGCGGAACGGGTTTTCATTGTGATGATTTTACGTAAATAACGCATTGTTATTGCAATCATTAGTCATAACAATGACGGTTTATGTTCGTACAAAAGTGGACAAAGGATGTCCGAAGTGACACGACGTGCTGCACGCCTCACTTATTTGACACGCCACGGTGTTTTGTTGCCAGTGTACAAAGTAATTAAGTAATTAATTTTATGATCTGCAAAATGCGATAGGCATGTTATATGTATTTGTCAATGCAAACACAAAAGGTAACAAAGATACACAAACTCAAGGCTACAAATCCCTGAGTCAGAGTTTCAGAATCAGAAATTTCTCAGCCGTTTTGGGAACTTGAGTCGGAAACAGTTGGTGTCGGGTCTCCAGCCTTACGCCCAACATACATATCCTCACGCCATTGTTTCCGATTGGGGTAGGCAGAGACTATCGATCGCCACTTCGTACGATCCTGACAAACCTCTCTAGCTTCGTTTACATGCATCAATCTTTTAATACATGCTCTTTTATTCTTCATACTTCGGACGCCGGCCTCTTTGAGCACACACTCTATTTGGTCCAGGTGTGTCCAAAGTAGTCATCCTCTTCTAACATTTCCTTCCACATTGGCTCTATAGATCTCTTTCACCAATTTGCTGTCATCCATCCTCTCTCATACGCCCAACAATCGCTTAAAAAATCCCAATTCCCTAATATAATACAGTGAATAATATATTCGAATATAATATGTAAGATATATATTCCCTACAGGAAGATGTGACAGAATGCGTGATTGCGATTGATGGTAAGGATGTGGAACAGGTGAAGGAGTTTGTATATCTGGGAAGTTTGTTTACAAGGGATGGAAAATGTGATGAAGACATTGAAAGAAGAGTGAAAAAGGGTAATGCGGTAAATGGAGCAATGAATAGCCTAATGATCAGTCAATCGGTGTCTGAAAAGGCCCGAATGGCTGTGCATGATGCTGTTCTTGTTCCTACGCTTATGTATGGAAGCGAATGTTGGGTGTGGCAGAAGAAGCATGAGAGCAGAGTGAATGCAGTAGAGATGAGGTCCCTCAGAAAAATTTGTAATGTTAGATTGTGTGACCGAGTGAGAAATAGTGTTATTCGTGAAAAGTGTGGTGTGAAAGATGATATTGTAAGAAAGATAGAAAAAGGAATGTTGAGATGGTTTGGGCACATAGAGAGGATGGATGATAGAAAATTGGTAAAAGGGATCTATAGAGCTAGTGTGGATGGTAATGTTAGTAGAGGACGACCACGGAGAACACACTTGGACCAAATTGAGAGTGTGCTCAAAAAGGCTGGCGTCCGAAGTATGAAGAATAAAAGAGCATGTATGAAAAGATTGATGGATGTAAACGAAGCTAGAGAGGTTTGTCAGGATCGTGCGAAGTGGCGATCGATAGTCTCTGCCTACCCCAATGGGAATTAATGGCGTGAGTATATGTATGTATGTATGTATGTATGTATATGTCGTGGCCATATCGTAAATTGGAACACATCATGAAATGATCGATCATTTCATGAAATAGTCGTATTTCATGAAATGATCAACTGTTTATTGGCCACATCGTGATCTGGTTTGGGCAGATCGATGATAAGAAATCGTTTCTCGATATGACCAACTAAACACATGGCCTCTTCATGAAATGGTTAAGATTATTTGGTCATATCGTAAAGTAGTTACATTTATTACCGGTAGAGGCGCTGAAAACGCTTTGTTTATGTGTGAAGATGGCGGCCGCTGACAAAAGTGTTGTTTCTCGCAGTAAAAAAGTTAATAGTTCGTTATTAAACGAGTGAAAACATTAAGAGTTTACGACGAAAAGTTTGTCGAATACTTTGTAAATTACGAAAAAACAGAGCAATATGTTAAAAAACCGTAGAGTTTGGATTGTATTTCACAGGTCACCCTATTTCTACGATCTGGCCAAACGTGGATGACAAAATCGTGAAACGTTGACGATTTTATGATCTGATCAAATGAGGTTGGCCACATCATGAAATGTGACTATTTCATGAAATGATCGATCATTTCACGATGTGTTCAAATCTACGATATGGCCACGACATATATATTCCCTAATACAATACAGGAAGAAAATGTGTACACAGAGATGAAAAAAAACATTAAGGCGACGTGATTGGTAGAGCCTGAAACGCGTTTGATTGAAAAAGATCTAAAATCATCCTAATCCAAATCCAAACTTAAATCAGCAGAAACAGAACAATAAGTACCTTATAACATTTTTTAAGCGTAATTGCACCATTTAACATTGTATGTGCTAATTAATCACTTGGCTTATTTAAGTCAATTATATCATTACAAAGAGCTTACGTGACTGCGCTGGCGTACAAGTTTGCTTGGAAACAGGACACACTACTTTTATTAAGGCGACGATAGCACCCGATTTCGGAAAAATCGGTTAATGGTGTTTGTTATTACTTGTAAACGGCAAAGTCATGAGCACTGGCAAAAATACATAGTGAAGTGTCACGTGAAGTTCAGAAGTTCTGGTACCTTTGCCAACCCCTTCGGTGATATTCGGCGTGAAGGTTTGAGTTTGAGTTAATGTAAGTAAGGTAGCGTCCAAGTAAATATTATAGTCGTTCAATATCCTGCCCTCCATTCGACTTTTCTTGAACTTCAATAACTACAGTGACTCATAACTAATATAATAATGCTAATGTAGTTAAGCATGCGAGTCTATCATAATGACAATGTAAAAAAAGAATGACAATACATTATTTTTAATTTCTAGACTGGTTTAGGTCACCTTTATGTTCTCTAGAAAAAAATACGGTCGAATTGAGAACACGCCTGTTGTCTGTTAAAAAATAGTTTTTGTTTATCAAGAAGACGCTGGCAGTTTTGTTTAAACGAGTTTTTGTTAACACGAGACGTAAGTGTTATTGCTATTCTAAGCTGACACTATTCAATTCAGGATATAACATTTTAAACGGCGCACTAGATAAAATAAACATACATTCATACATACAGAAACATACATATATATATATATATATATATATATATATATATATATATATATATATATATATATATATATATACATACATGCATACATAGACTCACGGCTTTAAATTCCTAGAAGGGGTAGCCAGAGCTAAGGAATTGGAAATTCCTCAGCCACTTTTGGCAAATTGAGTGGGGAAAAGATGGTAAAGTAAAGATTGTTGGTGATGGGGTCTCCAACCGCATCGCCCAAAAATCCCTTGTAGGCCCCAATACCGTTAGTCACCTCTTACGTACACCCATCGCTAGAAACGGGGAGTGCTTTTCTAAGCCGACACTACACGGCGAGGTGACACATAATCACGGCCATAAATCAAAAAAGGGGGAACCAGAGCTCCATAGCTAGAAACTCCTTAGCCACATTTGGAAGTTGATAGGGGAGAAGATGGTAGAAATAAGTATCTTTGGTGATACCATTGATGGTTGGTGACCCATCGGCCTCCAACCGCATCACGCAAGAACCACTTAAAAAATCCCCATACCGTTAGTTGCCTTTCACGACAACTGTGGGCAGAAAGGGGTAGAGACATTCTAAGCCGGCACAACACGGCATTGGATTTGGACATAATGAATAATCCGTTTCTTTTAGGCTAAAAGGTCACAAAACACAAACTCTAGGAAGCTCACTCAAGTGTATGTCTTCTCTAATTATTATTGAATTCGTGGCATTATTACAAAATATTTCTTGATCACGGTACACTACTACCATAATTTGAATTTATCACAAAATAAAATCCGTAAGGCTTTGCCCAATCATATACAGTATTTGATTACACCCTGAAGCGAAGGCAAGCATCAAAGAAACAACATTCCGTTTTATCATTATTTCTTGTAACCCAATCTTACTGCAAACAAAAAAGGTTGGTTTTCATTTCATCGCGTCATGCGCAAACACACTATGGGCTTGACTGTCAAAATGGTGACTGGTAACCGTGGTTACCAAGTGGTAACATGATGTGGAGATCAAATAGTGACTCAATGTGTTTTTGGATCAACAAAAACCGAGATCTCGACTCGAATACAACACTCGAATCTTCAACGATTCATTCGGATCGTAAACGGGTTCGCTTGTTTCAAGGCTTCGTAAAAATTATCGAAACTCTGAGAACCTCTTAGTTTCTGAGTAAACTTTGACTATCTAATTCGTTTACAGTAACTCCACTCCAAGATCGAGACTTCTGATAATTCATTATGCAACTTATTTGATATTACTGAACATTTAAACATTTAGATTGGCTGAGGAGTTTTATAAGTTTAACTTTTCTTTGCTTAGAGTTTTTGCAATGTACTGAGGTCTGTATTTATTAAGATAAACAGAAAATCGATGAAAGTATATTTAGAAGCAATGCAGTTAACGTCAGTAGAGGATGACCACAGAGGAAACATCTTAGTAAGATAGTACTTTAGTTCATAATTCAGTACATATCAACGCATAGGTTTAAGATGTAGGTTTCATCTGCTTCCAATTTAATAACATAGCTGTTTGACTCCTTTATAGCCTTAGTTCTCCTTTATTTATTTATCCAAGTCTGGAAAAATAACCCGTTGAAATTGTTTTAACCGTTCGACAAATTTAGCATAGCACCAAACGAATCTCAATAATTGAGTAATCTCATGTTTCAATTACCGAGTTTGTTTTTGTAATTGATGATGATTGGTCCATATATGTGTGTGTGTGTGTGTGTGTGTGTGTGTGTGTGTGTGTGTGTGTAGGTATGTGTGGATTGCCGCGGGCGTTCGTGTGTACTCGACTGCAATCGTCAATGTTCGGCTGTGATATCACTTACCGAGATTACGTTTCTCATTAAATTACAATTTATTAAAAATTTGAAGAAATGTAGAATGAACTGGAGCATACCCTTTCAAATTCAGCTCAATTTGTAGGATTTTATATGAGCTTGTTTTTTAAGAACAAGAGCTTCTTGCACCGCAAATGCTGTTTATAATATCAATATGAATCAGTAAAAAAAATCGTCAAATTCGGAAAAAAATATGTTTCAAATAGTTTTACAGATGAACTTGGCACGATAAAAAAAAAAACAAAGATGCCACTTTTTATAAATATTTTCGTTACTGTGCCTAAAATAATAAACTTATTGACTTTATTTTTATACCAATCTTTAGATAAATATTTTTTCTAGTGATAATCGTTGTGGTGGATGTTAAAGTCTCATTTTCCTATTTATGATGCCTGAAGCCCTGAAACCCCATAAAAATCGCGAGCGACGCCGCCGCGATTGAACACGCAATCCCTGGACCCAGAAGCTAGTCACCTAACCACTCGGCTACGGACATCATCAAAAACCACAGTATTTTTTGTTACTTTTCATTACCAATATGTGTTTAAACGAATGAAATGTATTTTTCAGTGAGGACCAAGATTATTATACCATTTCAACTGCGGATAGCGAACCTGAGTCTAGCACTAGAACTCAAAATTATAGTGAATTTTAATTAATGCCGGCTTAGAATGTCACTACCCCTTTCTACCAATGAGCACACTCTCAATTTGGTCCAAGTGTGTTCTCCGTGGTCGTCCTCTACTAACATTACCATCCACACTAGCTCTATAGATCCCTTTTACCAATTTTCTATCTGTTACTTTACTTCGGCTTAGTGCGTCTATGGCGCATTGAAAAATACATAACGGCGGCACCTAATATGGTTGCTCATTTGACTACATGTCGGTGGCACCTAATACAGTTACTGAATTGACTATGTGTCGGTCGGTAATACCTAATAGAGTTGTTGCTGATTTGACTAAGTTGACTTAAGTGGTAAGAAGCGGAAGGGCGTGGTCTTGAGGTAATCGTGCGCCCTCCGATGGAGTTCGAGTCGAGCAAGGATCATTCTGAAGATGGACAAAGAGTGGATCGTTTGTGCTCGGAACCGTCATACGTTTCTAATCGGTGTTAATGCAATAAAATTTGTACTTAGTTAATTTGTGAATAATGGCGAAGTTGATTAAAGCTGTGATTATTTATTTTTGTGTCTGATTTGTGTTGTGGGAAATTGTGAATCTACGCCGATCTACCCTGCCGACGTTATATATATATATACTCACGGCTATAAATCCCAAATGGGGTGGCCAGAGCTTCAGAAGTAGAAACCCCTCAGCCACATTTGAAAGATGATACATACATACATACATATACTCACGGCTGTAAATCCCTAGAAGGGGTAGCCAGAGCTAAGGAACTAGAAATTCCTTGGCTACTTTTGGAAAGTTAAGTGGGGAACAGATGGTAAAATAAAGGTTTTTGGTGATGGGTCTCCAACCGCATCGCCCAAAAATCCCTCAAAAGCCCCAATACCGTTAGTCGCCTCTTACGTACACCCACCGGCAGAAATGGGGTAGTGCTATTCTAAGCCGACACTACACAGCTAGATGATAGGGGACAATATAGTAGAAATAAAGTATCGTTGGTGATGGGTCTCCAACCACATCGCCAAAAAACCACTTAAAAAGCCCCAAATCCTTAGTTGCCTACGGCACCCGTGGATAAAAAGGGGTAGTGACATTCTAAGCCACGCCACACGGCTAGCTGATATAACACACTTTATTAATTTTGTGCTCACAAAGGCTGGCAACCGAAGTATGAAGAATAAAAGAGCATGTATGAAAAGATTGGTGGATGTAAACGAAGCTAGAAAGGATTGTCAGGACGCTACGAAGTGGTGATCGATAGTCTCTGACTACCACAATGGGAACTAATAGCGTGAGTATATGTATGTATGTATTAATTAAAATAATATATTCGTATTCGTAAAGCGTTTTAATCTATCGGCTAAATCAGCTTGTTGCCGATTGCTGGCCCCAAACAATGGGCCTCGTGTTGCCGCTCGCTTTGTTTGAATATTGATAGCCATCATGACAGAAAACTGATAAACCGAAATGTGTGGAATACAAAGTATTTGCACGTATTTACTTACATATAGTCACGGCTATATGTGCCAAAAGTGGTGGCCAGAGGGTCAACTCTTCACATCGAGAACGATAATAGGCATACCTATCTCTTCTAACTAGGGTTACCATACCATAGCTCAGGATTTTGAATACTTATGTATTAATTTAAAACAAACTTAAAATAATCTTCTTTTGGTAACAATTGCAGTTAAAATCAATACTTATTTATCGAAGTAAAACGAACTCAAAACAATCTTCTTCTGGTAACAATTGCAGTTGCAGTTGTAGTAAAAGCAATCCTTATTTATCAAAGTAAAACAAACTAAAAATAATCATAATCATCAGTGCCATGTTGAATACAATTGTGTAGTATGTGCGCTTGGCGCTCTCATCTGTAGAAAATCTCAGGACTTTTCCATGGAAATCAGTCCGTTTCTCCGGACTTTTGATTTTTTCATCTGGTAACCCTACTTCTAACCCCTATTAAAATTTATTTTTTTCACGATCACACGAAACGAATAGTCGTATTTTGAAATTTCGGATGTATGAGAATTCACGATGATATTCGACGAATCCCTAGTAGTCGTTGGTTTCATCGAATAGAGCACCAATATTAATTGTTTCCATACATTTCAAAAGGTGAAAATTCGACTATTCGTAGCTAAGGGCCTCTGGTACCTCAAATGCTGTTTTTAAAACCGATATTGCATCAGTAAAAAATCTACGGAAAATTCTGAAAAAAATAAATGTTTCAGTTGAGGATCTTACAAAGTGCGATTTATTTACGGTTACACAATCAGATGAACTTTGCTCGATAGAAAAAAGGCTCAAAGTTGCCTCTTTTTATAAAACATTTTGGGTATTGTGCCTAAAATAATAAACAAATCGACCTTATTTTTACACCAATCTTTAGATAATTAATTCTTCTAGAAAATATTGTAAGGTGGATGGTATTGTTTTATTTTCCTATTTACAATGCCTAAAAACTCATAAAATTACGAGCGATACACCACTCTCCGGTGTTTCCGAGCTTCGTCAGTCGCGCGGTGGCGCTTATCGAGGTAGGACTTGTGCTGTGCCAGTGCTCCTCCTGTCCGGCGCGCGACGTGTGACGCGTTAAGTTAAAGTAACTTTGATCTGGTCAAGTCGTCACTATGGCAAATAAAAACAATAAACGAATAAAAATGACACCACTAGCTATTTCAAGGAAGAACAGGGCGAATGTTTTACGAAGACATGCTAAGTAAGTATAGTACTTGCACTTACGTGTTTATTTATGCGGGCGATGCGGTTGGAGACCCATCACCAACAACCTTTATTTTACCATCTCTTCCCCACTTAACTTTCCAAAAATGGCTTAAGAATTTCTCATTTTTTAGCTCTGGCTACCCCATCTTGGGATTTATAGCCGTGAGTATATGTATGTATGTGTTTTTTTATTGTTTCTTATATTTATTAGGTAGAAACTAGGAACCTATATTGTTCTCTAAAAATATTACCTACTTGTTATGTTACTTTCCTACTCCTTGCTACAGTATAGTTGAAAGATATAGGTATGGAAATAAATATGAAATTTTACTTACTTAAATAAATAAATAAGTAGCTTTTGAATGTTGATACTTTGCCATAATTAATCATATATTATATACACATGTAATAAACATCCAAGACTAAGAAACACCTTTTATGCTCATCACATAAATGTTGGCCTCAGCGGGGATCGAACCCGTGACCTCCGGACCTAGAAGCTAGTCACCTAACCACTCGGCCACGGACGTTGTCAAAAACCACAGTATTTTTGATACTATTCATAACCAATATTTGATGAAATAAAATGAAATGTATTTTTTCACTAATTTCAGTACATTGTAATAATAACTAACTCTTTTTATGCATTCTCTTTCGCATCTTTGGTTTCACTCATTAGTAACATGTGTCTATGTGTGCAGTTTCGGATTGCTCGGAACAGAAAATCTAATTACTTTGAAAGTCACGCATCTGCGTTTATAATATATCTATGCGTACGTATGTATGTATTAAATCAACCGGCAAGTTTTTAATTTGTAAAATGTCCTGAGGTATTGAATGTATATTATATGAGAATAAATATTGTAATAACCATTAATTTTTGTTTTCATTTGTTTGAATTATTTAGGAAGGCATCACCAACTCTCATATTATCATCATTATCACCTCGCTAATTAAAAAAAAAACTGTGCCATAAACTTTCTGTTCACTTAACAAAAATTACTATGTTTAAATTAAATAAACTAAAGGAATGAGGATGAAGTCGATAGAAAAAATTAATACATTGTACTATGGCGGAGCAGGAGCGCCCCGCACCGCGGCGCGGAAGGTCACCAGAGTTCATAGGAACTCGGCTCCCGCGTAACACAGACGCAAGTCGACTGGGCAAGTAAAATACCTAAATCTTCAGAATAAGGCGCCCTTAATACTTTCCATACATTTCAAAAGGTGAAAATTCGAATATTCGTTGCGTGCGAGGGCAATAGAAATAAATGTTAATATGGATAGAGCTTCAGAATTAGTTTCTCAGTCAGTAAAATAAAAAGGAAGGAAAAAGTTATCCTACTAAAGATTAGAAAACCCTTAATATTGAGGAAAGAAATGGGTTAGTGCTACGCTAAACCGTCATTACAAAGCAAAAACAACCTTATTGCTAATTCTCACACAACAAACATGTCGAAAACACTCGGACGAGTCTAAAATAACAACGTTGCCATAGCAACCGTGATTCGCTATACAAACTTTTTGCTCAGCCTCAACAAGTTAGTTATGATGATCTCATGCAGTGATTGACAGCTACGTTTCTTTGTGTTTTTTGTTACTTGTTTTGATTCAGACTTTTGAATAGGACTTGTTTTAGAAATTATAACTATATTGTACTTATATTATGCTGTCTTCTTTATTACGTGGATATTTTTTGTGCCGGCTTAGAATGTCACTACCATTTTTGTCGTAAGAGGCGACTAAGGGTATGGGGCTTTTTAAGTGGTTTTTGCGCGATGCGGTTGGATATCCATCACCAGCAACCTCTGTTTCACCATCTTTTCCCCATGCAACTTCCAAAAGTGGCTGAGGAATTGTATGTATGTATGTATGTAATAGGAAGTGGACGTTAGTATAAAATGGGTCATGTGTATAAAGTGTCATAACATATGGTAATATTGTTGACCTTCCGATTTTTAGCTGTGTAGTGTTGGCTGAGATTCTTAGAAGCATACATACATACATACATACGTATACTCACCGCAATAAATCCCTAGAAGGGGTAGCCAGAGCTAAGAAATTAGAAATTCCTCAGCCACTTTTGGGAATGTGAGTCGGGATAAGATGGTAAAAGAAAGGTTGTTGGTGATGGTTCTCCAACCGCATCGCCCAAAAATCCCTTAAAAGCCCCAATACCGTTAGTCGTCTCTAACGTACACCCACCGGAAGAAATGGGGTAGTGCTATTCTAAGCCGACACTACACAGCAAATTAGAAGCCTTAAAATATAAGTAACGCATTATTATGGCCGAATGGATAGGTGACTAGCTTCTCGGTCGGAGGTTGTGGGTTCGATTCCCGCTGAGAGCAACATGTGATGAGCATAAATGATTGTTTCATGGTCTTGGATGTTATTGGTATGTGTATTATAAAATATTAAATATATCGTTGAGTTAGTATCCCATAATACAAGTCTTCCTTAGTTCTGGGCTAACTTGACCTGTGCATAATGTGTATTTTTTATTATTATTTCTCGCAGTTGGCGTTAATAAATTCAAATATGGCGATGTTAGGACTTGCTGTAGTTCCATAAAAACGTTAAAACTCCACTACAATTGCATAAATAAAAACAAATTTTATAGGTATTTGTGCGTAATGGAACGATCTTTAATCTGGATGTTCGGTTTTTATTTTTATGTTATGGTTGTTGAACAAACTATAACGTTGTCAATTTTACTAAACGCGCCTTTATCCGTCTCTGTTTCTCTCCTTCAATTGGACGTAAGAGTGAGCGCGGCGGCTGTTTATCTCAGTGACGTCTTAAAAATTGGCTAAATATGGATACCCACCCTCCCCGCAGCGCAGTCAGCTTCTAGCCTTCATACGTTTAAGTCGTGCTGCTTGCTGCGAAGATTTGCCACTTCTTACGACTTAGGCTAAGGAAAGCGTTAGTTTATCCTGTAAATAAATTATTTAAGTATATTATTCGTGTGAACGCCAAAATGCCGAAATTATCTAACGCCCGCAAAGCTGCTCTACTAAGAGCTGAGAAAATGAATAGAATAAATAGGTGAGAATCTTTATTAAATGACGGCACCCTTATTTGCCGCTTTATATAGAAATAAAATTATTGCTGATGCAACTGGTTTAAACAATAGTTTCAAACGAAGGTTTCCATTATACCATTACCGTTTTATAAGAGCACGGCAATAATGATACAATTTTATTTATATAAAGATACCTACTACCATAGATGTACTAAAAAACGTTTTTTAGTACATCTATGCCTACTACAGTTAAATATCTGAGTTAAGACAATTTTAGAGAGTTAGTGTTTATTCATATCTAAAATTGCTGAATAAAAATATACAAAAAATCTAACGTTTTTGGTGCCTTAAGTTTCCTATTAATTTATTTTTAAATTACAATGAAGCATATCCAGTTTGTTGAAAATTAAGAAAACAGGAAGATTGGAGACTCAGAATAAAGGAAACCACCTATTAAGTAAAGAACTGTACCGGTTATAAAGCTATTTGGTCGAGTAAAAAAGTTATTAACAGCAGGATGCTCTGATACTCGCGCCTCAGCCAATTAGCTTTGGGATATATGATGCACGTACACATACGTTTCTGTTCTCTCAACTTTTTAGTTTTTAAGCAAATCAGTTTAATTTATTGGACATCTACCGAACATGTTTTTAATCCAGCAAATCTTTCGATTCATGGGTTGTCTGGAAGAGATCGCTCTTAGTGATAAGACCGCCAGTTGTACTTTGGCTTTTGTACCGATCTTTTTTTGTAATTGTTGTTTTTTTGTGATGTGCAATAAAGAGTTTTTATTATTATTATTATTTTACTAAAATCAACCAAAGACCTTCGTATACTTTGTTTTCAATTTAAGAAAAGAAAAGTTTTTTTTGCCTTGTAGTGCTATAAGTGTGTAATGTCACTACCCCTTTCTACCCACAGGTGTCGTAAGAGGCAACTAAGGGTATGGGGCTTTTTAAGTGGAATTTGGGCGATGCTGTTGGAGACCCATCACCAACGATACTTATATCTACCATCTTGTCGACTATCAACTTCCATGTGTGGCTGAGGAGTTTCTAGCTCTGAAGCTCGGCTACCCCTTTTTGGGATTAATAGCCGTGAGTATATGTATGTACAATCTCCAAAACCAAATTTTATATTGCTTAAGACATTGAGCTCTGAATGTTTGATTGATAGTAAATGTGATTTTTAGTTCACTATTTCTTTTGCATATTTTTTGTAAAAAAATATATGTATAAACTTAAATAGTTTTGGATGGATGGAAATTTAAGACAATTATTATTTTCAGGTTAAAAAGATTGGGCCTATATGAACCAAAGAAGGACCCAACCACTTCGGAAGCGCAGCCATCTTCTAGTCAACAATCTGCATCTTCTACCGATGTAAGAAAATGTTATTAGCTTGTGCCTATATCTTTACCTTGTTTCTTTTCCACTTGATTTTATTCTCACAATAAATAAATAATATAATAATGCCCTGTAGTGCCGGCTTAGAATTTCGCTAACCCATTTCTTCCGGTGGGTGTACGTAAGAGGCGACTAACTGTATTGGGGGCTTTTTAGGGACTTTGGGCGATGCGGTTGGAGACCCATCACCAACAACCTTTATTTTACCATCTTTTCCCCACACAAGTTTCCAAAAGTGGCTTAGAAATTTCTTATTCCTTGGCTCTGGCTACCCCTTCTAGGGATTTATAGCCGTGAGTATGTGTATACTAATGCTGTCATAATACTGTTTGTGTGCCAAATGAATAAATAAGTAAATAAATTAATGGTGTAAATTTATTTATGCCGTATATTGACGTGTAGTGGAAAATCAGTACCCCTTTTACCCCCGGGTGTCGTAAGAAACGACTAAGCTTATGGGGCTTTTATAAGTATTCTTTGGGCGATAGGGTTGGAGACCCATCACTGACAAGACTTTATTTCTACCATCTTCTCCCCACTGAACTCTCCAAAAGTGGCTGAGGAATTTCAAATTTCTTAGCCCTAGCTACCCTTTATAAAGATTTATAGCCGTGAGTCTCCGCCCAACTTAGCTTTATCATTATTATACTAATTAATTTTCTGTCTTACAGTTTGCAACTAGTCAAGTTCAACCAGGAGTGATGTACATCACGTTAGCACCAGATAATCCAATTCCGGATGAAATAAAAATAGAAGTTGAAGAACTTATCGACCCTTTGACCGGAAAAGTGATTCAAATTAAAGAAGAACCTGTCGATAACAGTGAATGTGTGACCGAAATGTGTGTAGAAATAGAATCAGCTGCTACAGAGAGTAATGGTCATAATACTCTGCCTACCCCTACAGTGGATACTAAAGAATCTTCACTTATTCTTGAAGAGGCTAAAAGGGAGGAAGAAAGAAAGGCAGAGTTACATAAACGGACTGTTAAAGAGTTTGGGGAATATGTAGTTGCATTATTACTTTCAGTGCCTCCAGATGTTGCAGAGAGAATACAAATGAAAATAGTCGAATTGATGACTAAAGAAATTAGGCAGTAGCAAAAATCGTCAGTAAAATTTATTGTATTTTTTTATAAGCTGTGTTAGAATAGCACTACCCCATTTCTTCCCGCGAGTGTGTTTAAATGGTGACTTAGGGTATTGGGGACTTTTAAGTGTTTTTTGGGCGATGCGGTTGGAGAACCATCAGCAATAACATTTAATATACCAAATTTGCCCCACTTAACTTCCAAATGACTGAAGAAATTCAAATTCTTAAGCTCTGGCTACCCCTTTTAGGGATTTATAGCCGTGAGTATGTGTATGTATGTATGTATGTATAAATAAAATCCAAGACTAAGAAGTTATCATTTATATGTAAAAAAATATTTAATTATAAGCAAACATACAATAAAAGTTTTCAATAGTTTAATTGTAATTTAAGTGTTGTGCCATTGATTGTGATAAGTTAAGAAAATGTTGTATAAAAAGTGTTAGTTTTGTGAACTAGAATCATAAAGCAAACTTATCTTGTTTTTCATAGTGTTTGTATGGATGAATTCAAAGGTACATTGAAGTTTTACAAAATCTGCTTTATCTCAAAAACTTCTCTATATATTTGGTTCGTTGTAAGTTTTTATGGAGATCTTCAACGGATTTTTTTTATGTTTATCACTTTATTATTTCACAAGTTAAGGGCGTCCCCGGAAAAATAGGTTGATATTGATTGTTTAGAAATTCTAGTAAGTCTGATTTGATGATATTGATATGACATGAATAAAATATATGTTGGTGATTAGTTCATGGTGTTAAAATTTGATGTTTAACATTTTAATAATTTGTTGAAAAATATGATGAAAAAAATTAAATTGGAACATGCTTTGTTTTCATAAAATCCGTATAGGCTCCACTGGCATAACATACATGTGAACTCATTATGTGTCTATATACGCGTAGCTTTAAGATCTGTAACTTTGATGTTTAACTTTTCATTTAAACATTATAGTTATTCAATAAAACTAAATAAACTACATTTATCCTGCGCGCGCGTTTTTTCCGTCCCTGTCACTCTCAGTAAATTTGACGTAAGAGTGAGCGCAATAGCTGCAAAATGCGGGGAGGCCCTTAAAGGGGAGGACACAAATTTTACCAATTTAGGGGTTTTATCTTCCAAACAAAAACCATTATGATTTTTTTTACATTAAAAACAATTTTAAATTATATTCTTTTTTTCAAATATCCTTCATTTAATCGTTTTATATAGAACTGGCGAAAATTATTGATATTTAAGTTCAAAAGTGCTTTTGGCTTTGCTTTGCAGTGCTGGCTTAGAATATCACTAATTTTCTACCCACGGTTGTCTTAAGAGGCAACTATGGGGCTTTTTAAAGTGGTTTTTTGGCGATGCGGTTGGAGACCCATCACCAAACATACTTTCTATCATGTTGTCCCCTATCAACTTCCAAATTTTGCTGAGGAGTTTCTATCTCTAAAGCTCTGGCTTACCTTTCGGGATTTATAGCCGTTATATGTTCAAAAGTGAAATAATTAGTGTTGCGCTCTGCATGTTGCCTGCATTTTGCTAAAATAACTTTATTACGCTTATTCGCTATATAGCTAACGCTTTTTGCTAAGCGTGCATCCCAAACATCTCCTTTCCATCCTTTTACCAAGAAGTATTGTATGTCAGGGTAGCTGAGGGCCTGGCAGGTGAAGGTTAGTGTCCTTATCTGAATCGCACCGAGTAAAGGAGACTTCATCACCAGTGACCAAGCGGCTTTAGAACCTTGGGGCTCCAGCGGCCTTCGGTGCCGAGTCAATGAAGGCTTAAGAGGAAATACTACGGTAAGCAAAAATATACATATTTATGGTTGATATTCCACCGAAGAATTAAAGAGCATGTTAAAGATTGAGGGATGGATGGTAAACAAAGCTAGAGAGGTTTGCCAGGATCGTACAAAGTGTCAAAATCAGTATCTGCCTACTCCAATAGGAAATAATGGCGTTAGTATATGATGATGATGACATCCCTTATATATCTATAGAGACAACTCTTTCTACTGAACTTTGACATACACACATACGTATATACTCGCGGCTATAAACCCAAAAAAAGGGTAACCAGAGCCAAGAAATTAAGAATGGGTAAACGATAAATAAAGAATAAATAAAGGAAAGAAAAATTTCGACAAAGGTGGGAATCAAACCCGCGACCCCGGGTATACGCCCCCGTCGCTCCCGCCTGTGTCGAAATTTTTCTTTCCTTTATTTTTTTGTAATAATCCCCACATAAGGCTTTTATGAAGAATAAGATTTAAATGGGTAAATGATATTTAAAATAAAGTCTCATTGGTGAAAGGTGTCCAGCCACATCGCCTAACAACCACTCAAAAAGGCCCTTACCCTCAATTGTCCCCAATGACTCCCGCAGGAAAAAATGAGCGAGTGCTATTCTGAGGAAACCAAAATGAGGAAACCCACATGACTGAGTTGTACTTAGTCATGTGACAGTGTATTCGTACAAAACGGCGATAGGCCTGCCCCCTATCACGTGAGTACACTGTCTATGCAAAACGTGGGTACTCTGAACACCAGTTGACTAGTCACGTGATGTTCAGAAGTATTAGTACCTCTGCCAACCCCTTCGGGGATATTCGGCGTGAATGTTTATGTTATGTTTATGCTATTCTAAGTCGATATTTAGTGGGAAGTTAGCAAGAAAGTATTTTTGGGATCTATAGCCATGACTATGTGTTTGTGTGTGTGATTTAACTATATTCAGATAATACATACAAATATTGCTGTGTAGTGTCGGCTTAGAATAGCACTACCCCTTTTCTTCCGGTGGGTGTACGTAAGAGGCGACTAACGGTATTGGGGCTTTTTAAGGGATTTTTGGGCTATGCGGTTGGAGACCCACCACCAACAACCTTTATTTGACCATCTTTTCCGCACGCAACTTCCAAGTGGCGGAGGAATTTCTGTTTCGTTAGCTCTGGCTACCCCTTCTAGGGATTTATAGGCGTGAGTATATGTATGTACATACAAATATACACGGCCATAAGTCCCAAAATGGGGCAGCCAGAGCTTTAGAGATAGAGCTCCTTACCTTAGCCACATTTGGAAATTGATAGGGGAGAAGATTGTATAAATAAAGTATTGTCGGTGAAGGGTTGCCAACGGCATCGCCCGGAGATCACTTAAAAAGCCCCGATACCCTCGTTGCCTCTTACGATCACCTATGAGAAGAAATGAGGTAGTGCTATTCTAAGCCGACACTACACAGTCTATTCGGATAATGTAAATGCAAAGATAGTTCTAACAATAGTATGACAAATGTAACTATATTAAAAGACCTCGCCTGAGGCACAAAGTTGTCATTTGCAAAATCTCGTGACAGTCAAACAAATAAATTCAAAAACTGCGTAGTCGAAAATCAAACAAATTATAGAAAAGGGTAATTCATACAGGGTCGGGATGGAAAGCAAATAGGAATAGATTCAGGAACATTCTAAATATTTACACAGGACTTCACTACCGCTTTATAATGGCGACCTTTTGGATACAATGAGATGGGTAGAATCTGCTCATTAATGTACACTTTTGTTAGACTTTGGTGGTCGTAGCATGAGCACTATTTTATCATCAGGATATTGGTTAGTATGAGATGACAGTATACGATACTAAAATATATACATACATATACTCACGGCTATAAATCCCTAGAAGGGGTAGCCAGAGCTAAGGAATTCGAAATTCCTGAGCCACTTTTGGAAGTTCAAAGGGGTAAAGATGGTGAAATAAAGGTTGTTGGTGATGGGTCTCCAACCGCATCGCCCAAAAATCCCTTAAAAGCTCTAATACCGTTAGTCGCCTCTTACGTACACCCACCGGAAGAAATGGGGTAGTGCTATTCTAAGCCGACACTAAACGGCAACATATACTCACGGCCATTAAAATCCAAAAAAGGGGTAGCCAGAGCTTCGGTGCTAGAAACTACTAAACATCATTTGGGATTTGATAGGGCACAAGATGGTAGAAACAAAGTATCGTTGGTGATGGGTCTCTAACAGTATCGTCGAAACCACTTAAACGCCGCATAACCTTAGTCGCCTCTTACAACAACCGTGGGTAGAAAGGGATAGATACATTAAAAGCCGGCACTACCCGGCAAAATAAGATACTAAGTGCGAAAGAGATGGCTGTTTTTTACCTCGCGATATCTAATTAAAAGGTCGCTCGTACTGGCTATACTGGTCATCGGTCACCCTTATTATTTGAGATAAGCCTCTTTTGGACGTATCTCTCTTTTGCAGATGAAGGAAGGTTGTTCGGAGTACAAAGGGCATAATCTTGACTGAATAGCTGAAAATAAAACGCATCAGCGTTATTTTGAAAAAGATTTGTTTCGAAATTTAGGGGTGTATTTTGTTGCGTTCGAAGAGTGTGATCACTGTTTTTTTGACATGTATAATCACGGCTATTACATTAAGGGGTAGCCAAAGCTTGAGGTTGCGTTTTACTTAGCCACCTTTGGAAGTTAAGGGTTAAATCATTTGTATTAAAAATAATAAATTAAAAGTAGCTGAAAAAACTTAAAAACACACTTTTGAAGCTTTTCTAACTAAAAAAAAAAAATTCCTCATATAAGCTGAAGTTTTTGACGAACAAAAAATACTACGTACTCGATATTCACGGCCATAAATCCCAAAATGGGTCAGCCAGAGCTTCAGAGCTAGAAACTCCTTAGACATATTTGTAAGTTGTTGCTGTGTAGTGTCGGCTTAGAATATCACTACCCCATTTCTTCCGGTGGGTGTACGTAAGAGGCGACTAACGGTATTGGGGTCTTTTAAGGGATTTTTGGGCGATGCGGTTGCAGACCCATAACCAACAACCTTTATTTTACCATGTTTTCACCACACAACTTCCAAAAGTGGCTGAGGAATTTTTAATTCCTTAGCTCTAGCTACCTCTTCTAGGGATTTATAGCTGTGAGTATATGTATGTATGTATGTATTTTATTTCATGTGACATTTATTGGTATGACTTTTACCGTAATTATACACACTGTTTCCTATGGTTCATAGTTTTAAGTGTTAAAATTGGAAAACAAACATTTATAATCTACTTCTAAATACATTGCACTAATCTTGTAGCTGGCTTAGAAACCTTATAAGGAGGCAACTTTGTTGTTCCAAGTTTATTCTGTTGTGCCATATCCTATTAGGGCGGTGACATTTCTGAAATCAGTGTATGTTACTAAACCTGTTACATACAATAACTACCTGAAATATTCGTTATGACTTCATCGTGTTAGCGTTGTTGTTATACAAATATTTTGAATGGATAATGTTCTTACAATCAGGAAGTAGATTTAGTAGTCTGTTCATTGATTAATACTAGTAAATACACATGCCTCACGCCATTATTTCCCATTGGGTCAGGCAGAGACTATCGATCGCCACTTCTTACGATCTTGTAGAGAAGTAATCTAGATATTAAGCTAGTCAACATATTTACACTGAAACTTAAGTGTAGAATCGGTTTAGAATAGCACCAACCCATTTCTACCCGCGGGGCCTGTCGTAAGAGACGTATAAGGCTATTTAAAGATAAAGATTTGGCTGGCGAGCCTCCCTAATATTTTACACATACATACAGCAATCTAAGTAAGTCTATCACACTGCATCTAATCACCTCTCAGTCTCTCTAATCTATCAAAAAATATCACTATCACATATACTTTATAATATTCTATGCTTTATTTTGACTAATTATATGCTTATATTTTATTGATTCCTGTTTATTATGATAATTATATAAGTGTTTTGTTTTGGGTTTATGTATTATGAATGAGACCGTAAGTCATTTTATTGTCAGGTGCTAACTGAAAATCAGTGTTGTGAGGTTACACTCACAACAATACGCTGAGTTAGCAACCCTTTCGTTGTTTTAATTTTTATCTGGATTTACTGTACTTGTTGTTTGTTTTTGTGTTTAAGTGTTTTAAATTTGTATCCAACGAATAAATATTTTCTTTTCTTTTTTTTTTTCTTTATGGGTAACATGTGAAAGTGTAGTGGTACTCTTTGTACTTGTACCTTGTCGAATAATAGCTGCTTGAGACCGCTTATGTAAGTTCAAGGGTTAAAGTTTTCGCGCACCATTACCGAAATGTGTACATACTTTTCATGAGCCCCAGCTAAATATCGGTGTACATTAGAGCTCATAGTCTAGTGTACATATGCTGAGACGGCGTGGAGCCAATTTGGCTCTCATTATACATACATACATATACTCACGGCAATAAATCCCTTTGAAAGTTGATAGGGGAGAAGAGGGTAGAAATAAACTTTCGTTGGTGATGGGTCTCCAAACGCATCGCCCTGAAACCACTTTAAACGCTCCATACCCTTAGTCGCCTCTTACGACACCCGTGGGTAGAAAGGGGTAGTGACATTATAAGCCGGCACTACACGGCATTATACTAGAAAGAAATGTCTAAAATATTTATTGTATTCTTATGAGGCTATGTACTTATTTTTTTTTTATCTTTTTAACATAACATAACATAAACATAAACGTTCACGCCGAATATCCCCGAAGGGGTTGGCCGTTTTGCATGGACAGTGTACTCACGTGATCGGGGGCAGGCCTATCGCCGTTTTGTACGAATACACTGTCGCATGACTAAGTACAACTAAGTCATGTGGGTTTCCTCACGATGTTTTCCCTCACCGTTAACAACCATGATAAATTAAATTACAATTTTTAATGAGTCGTAAAAGTGTTCCTATTATTATCCCCTCATCCTCTAATCTGTGCAAGTATTAAGCAGGCACGATAACTCTCGTCACGTCATCGCAACCAAAGACCTTGAGGAATCCAAGGTTGATCCAATAAGCGTATATCGATTACTTTGTTTTTCGGTAACAATATAAGATTCACAGTTGAAATCTTGTTTACAAAGAATTAAGCATTAACCGGATTAAAACTACTTATAAGATTAACTTTTTACCATTGTCACGTATTTATACTCACGGCTGTAATCCTGAGTAAGGGTGTTTAGAGCTTTATAATTATAAAAATATATTCTTAGCTTTTTTAGTTACAACAAGATATACATACATACATATACTCACGGCTATAAATCCCTGAAAGGGGTAGCCAAAGTCCTGAGAGAGAAAACCCTTAGTCGCCTCTTATGAACACCCACGGGTAGAAATAGGGTACTGCTATTATAAGCCGACTCTACACAACAACAACTCTTCTCACTTTACTAAAACCATAGATTTATAAAGCAAAACTTATTGGTGTAGGCAGAGACTGATTATTGACTGCCTCTAAGTACGAAAGATACTATAGTTGTTAACAAGTTCTCTGCATTATTTATAAGGAAATTAATATAGATTATATGATATTTTATCATAATGATTACAGATGAAATACTAAGTGGACATTTAAGAAATTTATATTGCCGTGTAGTGTCGATTTAGAATAGCACTACCCCGTTTCTACCGATGGGTGTACGTAAGAGGCGACTAACGGTATTGGGGCTTTTAAGGGATTTTTGGGCGATGCGGCTGGAGACCCATCACCAACAACCTTTACTTTACTATCCTTTCCCCACTCAATTTTCCAAATGTGGCTGAGGAATTTCAAATTCCTTAGCTCTGGCTACCCCTTCTAGGGATTTATAGCCGTGAGTATATGTATGTATGTAAGAAATTTATATTTAAAAAAAAATAAATATAACGACACATCACAATCGAAATGTCACGTGATGTTTAGAAGTATAATACCTCTGCCATGCCTTCGGGAATATACAGCGTGAGCGTTTGAGTATAAATTTGACTTTAGACTTGTATTCTTACGCCCGATTTCTGAATTAAGTATTCAAGCTGAGAACGACTTAAGTATCGTTTTGTCTCATTCAGTTGTTAAGATTTTAATGCGACAGAACGATACTTAAGTTGTTCTCAGTCTGTCATTCCATATTCAATTCAGAAATCGGGCGTTAGGATCAAAGATAAGAACAAAGACATCACATACAAGTTTTTTTCGGCAGTCGTGTCGAATCGAGCTCCCCTTACACATTATCTACACTTACCTATATCGAATCACCCTTCGACATCTTTATAAGTGTCCATTGTGCCCTATCTACCCCTTCGACAAACAAACTGACCCGACAAGGGTTGGTGGTCTGTTCGGGGTCTGCTAACAGACATTTTGTCTCGATATTACTTCGTTGAGAGATTTAATTTAACTCGTCTTAAAGATATGTTTTGCGGAAATGTAACATAAACATAACATAAACGTTTACGCCGAATATCCCCGAAGGGTTTGGCAGAGGTACTAATACTTCTGGACATCACGTGACTTTGTCATCTGGTGTTCAGAGTACCCACGTTCTGCATGGACAGTGTACTCACGTGATAGGGGGCAGGCCTATCGCCGTTTTGTACGAATACACTGTCACATGACTAAGTACAACTCAGCCATGTGGGTTTCCTCACGATGTTTTCCCTCACCGTTAACAACCATGATAAATTAACCACACATGTCTTTAGAAAAGACAAATTGGTGAAGGCCTGACCCGGGATTTGAACACTAGTCGCTTGCACGAGAACCGGTGTTCTACCCATTGAGCTATCACGTCGTAAATGTAAATATGATGAAAATGCTTGTTAGTCTAAAAATACTTCAGAAAGAAGAAAAATAAAGGGAAATATATGTATTAAAGGAAGGATAATTGAAATTTTTATTTTTTTTCATAGATATAGCAATCACGCCGCATATCCGTGAAGGGGTGGAAGAGTTACAAGTTTTAATAAATAAGGCGTAATATTATTTTTCTCTTGGTTTTAGTTTACCTATTTTGGCTGTGATCGTTTTGTAGTCGAGAAGTCGTTTTGTAGTTGAGATTTACGAATGTGAGAAATCATCAATGAGTTTTATCTAATCATATGACAGTGTATCCATCCACAGCATTACTAAGATTGCCTCTTATAACCTATATTCCACGCCAGATGACAAAATATATCTTTTATTTGATACATTCATTCAAATCCCATTCTTATTCCCATGAGCATTCGTTTTAAAGTAATTTGATCAATGCAAATGGGCTCCTCCTAATTCGCCATTACCCTGACGAGCCTCATCAGCCTAAAATGCCCATCGCACCATCACTCCCGAACAAATTCACTCCCAAATACGTGACGCGAGTACACAATGGACATTTGCCAAATTAGAACTAATTGGTTTATTCGGCATTATCTCCGACCATTCCATCGCCATAACAACGTGACCCCTGACAACAGAGGAAATCATTAGCAAAGCTCCTAACTGATAGACCAAGTTATAATAGGAAAGACCAATGACCGCACGAACTTGACATATCATCAGAAGGCTAAAAGTTGAATCAGAATGACGTAAATCATTCATTATGAGTGACAGGACTCATTAGAAAATTTTACTGCACTCGAATTTGAATTGTATTACGTAGAAAATAAAGCTGACATTAGGTTTGAGGATATGGATCGTATGTACTGAAAATGTGATAAGGCGGGTCACCCAAAATTTTCCTGCTATTAAACTATTGAAAAGGTACCAGTTACTAGTCATTTGTAAATTGCCGGTTACGAATTAAAGCATAATAGGAATGAATGTGTATGATAATTTAGAAAATTGTTTGGCTCGCTTGTTTTTTGTTGGGTCGTGTTTTTGCTCACGCACAGTCTAATTTCGCTGTTGCTAGGTCGGCTTGCTCGCTATTCTACCAAGTTAATTGCTTTGCGAGGATGCCGCTGGCAACATTCATCATTTAGACTGCTTATTTTCTCTTTCACTATATGACATTTTGTAAATGTGTAAAAGCAGAGGTGATGCTAAAAAGTAAACTATCTAAATAGTTTCATGAAACATATTTCTATAAGATCTTGTGTTTTAAAATGCTTTAGAAAAATAGCTCGAAAGAGTTGCAGCTCTCTGTATCATTCAGGTTTGATTTGAAAGAGTCGTAGTATTACATACATACATATACTCACGGCTAGAAATCCCTAGAAGGGGTAGCCAGAGAAATTCCTCAGCCACTTTTGGAAGTTGCGTTGGGAAAAGATGGTAAAATAATGGTTGTTGGTGATGGGTCTCCAACCAGATCGCCCAAAAATCCTTCAAAAGACTCAATACCGTTAGTCGCCTCTTACGTACACCCACCGGAAGAAATGGGGTAGTGCTATTCTAAGCCGACACTACACAGTCTTACTATTTTTATACCTAAATATACTCCTGGCAAACCTTTTATTCTTTATACTTCGGACACCTGTCTTTTTGACTCTTTATTTGGTTCAAATGTGTCCGCCGAGGTCGTCTTCTACTAACATTACCTTCCACTTTGGCTCTTTAGATCTTTTTCACCAATTTCCTATCATCCATTTCTCTACATGCCCAAACCATCTTAACATTCCTTTTTCTATTTTTATCCATCTCATCTCTTACATTTACATTTCGTCATAAAAAACGTATCATTAACCGAACGTGTTCTGTGTCATTATAAAATCATATTCATTTACTAGTTTTTTTGCGACGATTTGCTTTATTTATTGCCTTTGTTTTTAATGTAAGTAAATTAATTTTTTCCTGTTGTTCTGTAATTCTGATGAGAAAACGCCTAAACGATACGGTGATTATGCTTTCTAGAGTGATTTTAAAGGATATGTCTGTGAGTTGGTAAAAGGAATCTGCAGAGCTAGTGTGGATGGTAATGTTAGTAGAGGACGACCACGGAGAACACACTTGGACCAAATTGAGAGTGTGCTCAAAAAGGCTGGCGTCCGAAGTATGAAGAATAAAAGAGCATGTATGAAAGATTGATGGATGTGAACGAAGCTAAAGAGGTTTGTCAGGATCGTGCGAAGTGGCGATCAATAGTCTCTGCGTACCCCAATGGGAACTAATGGCGTGAGTATATGTATGTATCTCTGTGAGTAGGTGATGATACATCGGCTTTGGAAGTATGTTGGTGTCAGAAGAAGTATATTGGGGCTTTACATCACCGACAAATCTTTCTTTTACTATATTTTATCCCAATTAAATATCAAAATTAGCTTAGAATTTCAAGCTACTTTTTTTGGGAATTCGAGATGTTTTTAATTGAAAACTTGTTTTTTATTTTTATAGTTTTTAACAAATGAAATTGGCACAGAAAATTATCGTCTATTAAACGACTTTTTATGAAGAATCGTAAGATTGTGATCAATAAGAAACCTATCGGGTACAATGGTCATACAACGAAAGATGAGAAAATTTTTAGTATAAGTTGGGACATTTAACCGTCCAATTACCTATGTTTCTTTTCTCACGTTTTGCTCCTAAATGACAATATTCATTCTGAAACTCTGACAACCCCTCAAGGGTAGAAAGTAGTCGTGCAGCTTTTATAGTAAGTATTTTATCATTTACATAATCAAAATGCATAAGCAACCGTGATAGCCCAGTGGGTAGAACACTCGGTTATCGTGCAAACGACTAGTGTTCAAATCCTGGGTCGGGCCTACACCAATTTGTCTTTTCTAAAGACATATGTGTGGTTAATTTATCATGGTTGTTAACGGTGAGGGAAAACATCGTGAGGAAACCCACATGGCTGAGTCGTACTTAGTCATGTGACAGTGTATTCGTACAAAACGGCGATAGGCTAGGCCTGCCCCCTATCACGTGAGTACACTGTCCATGCAAAACGTGGGTACTCTGAACACCAGGTGACAAAGTCACGTGATGTTCAGAAGTATTAGTACCTCTGCCAACCCCTTCGGGGATATTCGGCGTGAACGTTTATGTTTATGTTTATTATATCAAAACTTTGCTTGAACAACATTAAAAAACTTTCCAGACGCAATAAATATTCATAGAAAAGTTAACAAATTGTTTTATTTGGTATCTTTAATGTTATAACCTAATTATAATATACATACATATACATACTAGAGGTGAGTCGAAAATATTAGATCAGGTAAAAATATCAGGTATTTTTCGATACCAGTCCGCACCTAATACAAATAACGCAATACCTAATCTACCTAATACGAGGGTTAGAGAGTAAAAGTCACGTAAAAGTACTCTGTGGCGAATCGTCGTGCGCTCGGGCAACATCGTCAGCGGTTGGGTTGGGTAGGCCGCAGAACTAGGTGAATTCCGGTTCCCGTTCCGCACAAAACAATAGCTCTTTTCCAAAATAATAGAACTGAACTATTTTTGGCTTTTTCCGTTGTTCAGTTAGGATATTTTTTTAATTAGAAGTTGACAGTCCTGTATAAGTACGAAGGGAAGATTCATCTTAATCATCATTAGAGTGTTTTATTCAATTGATACCCACAACCTTACAATCATATCAGCTATTGGACGTTCACTACTGGATATAGACCTCCCTCAATGACTTCCAAAAGGGCCGGTCGGAAGCGGCCTGCATCCATCGTTTACCGGCCACCGTCACAATATCATTAATTTACGAAAGATTACAATGCATTAACTAAGTTAACTTATAAAAGTAGTACGCAGTAAGTAAAATACTGCGTCATATGCACTCAATACGGAGTACCATGTGGATTAGGTATTTGGATTAGGTACTTATGTGGATTAGGAACAGGTGTATCTGTTATCAAATTTACCTAGTACAACTCATCTCTAATACATACATATTCTCACGCCGTTAGTTCCCATTGGGGTAGGCAGGTAGTAGGTAGGTAATGTTAGTAGAGGACGACCTCGGAGGAGACATTTGGATCAAATAGAAAAAGTGCTCAAAAAGGCAGGTGTCCGAAGTACGAAGAATAAAAGAGCATGTATGAAAAGATTGATGGATGTGAATGAAACTAGAGAGGTTTGCCAGGATCGTACAAAGTGGAGATCGATAGTCTCTGCCTAACCCAATGGGAATTATAATATAATGTAACCGTTTTGGGATTTACAAATAATTTCAAAATAAATGCCGTGTAGTGCTGGCTTAGAATATCACCTTCGTGACCTTTTTATCCACGGGTGTCGTAAAAAGCGACTATGCCATAAATCCTAAAAAGGGGTAGCCAGAGCTTCAGAGCTTGAAACTCTTCAGCCACATTTGGAAGTTGATAGGGGACAATATGGTAGAAATATAGTATTTCGTTGAAACCTACATAATTTCAATCTTTATTCACTTAAAACAACTATGAGTTTAAGTTTCTCTGTTACGTAGGTATTATTCTTCTTACTAGACATCAAGATTGTATTTGAGATTTTAGAGTTTTTATACAGGGTTACCGTGTCCAATGACTCGGTGAATTTCGAGGGTCAAGTAGAGTATTGAACATCACGAAAGAACAATGTTCTGTGTTGCCATGCCAAGTCGTGCGCCGCGTAGATGTATGATAAGATAGAAAGGGTACGTTGGGGTGACTATGACTTTGTATTTTATAGATTCGTGAATATTTTCTTCTATAGCTTTGCTTTTGAATTATCATATTTTTTTTTATTCTTTGCAGCTCTCTTTGATTATATTAAGTCTTATCCTTTAAGATAAACTAATAGCATTTTAGTGCCTCCGTCGTCTTGCAGTATAGCGCTTGGTTTCAGAGGTCCCAGAGGTCTCGGGTTCGATCTGTGAAAATGAGACAGGGTGAATCAAGAAGAACATTTTAGATGGATATACAAGAAACCAGATGGAAACACCTATCTTAAACGCTGTTGTATTAGAATTTGACTTTTCAAGAAAAGACCGTAAATAAGAATAAAAATCGTTTAAAAATATATGGAAATATAACTTTGCCATCTGTAAAATAAAAAGATTTACTAGTTTCTGCACATAGAAATACACTCTCAAACTCCAACGTTCACGCCTCATATCCCCGAAGGGGTTGGCAGAGGTAGTAATACTTCTGAACATCACGTGCTTGGACAGTGTACTCACGTGATAGGGGGCAGGTCTAGTGCCGTTTTGTACAAATACACTGTCAAATGACTAAGTACCCCCCGTAAGTAGTCCATCACCGTTGACAACCCTGATATATTAACCACACATATGTAGAAAAGACAAATTGGTGTCGGCCTTAACCGGGATTTGAACCCTAATCGTCAGCACGATAAGCGGTGTACTACCCACTGAGCTATCGCGGTTGCTATATATATACTATATAATAAAATAAAAATATAAAAAAAAATATTTTTGAAATAGTGGTCACCGTGTAATAGGATGTATAGAAGTTTAAACATGGCGGCTAGTTTTGAACCGGTTTCAAATGGTTCGAGCCGCAGCTCTGGGGTTACTAGGTGTTAGAACTTTGCCTGAAATGTCTGGATATTAAGCTGAATGTTGCGACATGAAACAGGTACTTTTTAACAAGATAATAAGATAAAAACATTATAATGTTAAACGATACCACTTATTATTTCACAGCATGCTACAAGTTAACATCTCAGACAAAGCCTGGCCAAAAAATTTAAACAAGAAACTTTAGTCGTAAGTCAGTCATCAATATGCAATGCAAGATAATTTGTAATTAAGTCAGACTCAAGATCAAACGTTCACGCCTTGTATCCCGAAAGGAATGGCAGAAGTACTAATCTTCACCCCTGGGTTATCTGATGATATTTTCCCTCACTGTTACTAAGTCAGAATTTAAAGGAAATCTTATTTTCGCAGATGGCAACCCTACCCGCGACCCGGCTTCATAATAAACTTTTTGTTCAGCTCTGAGGAAAGTATGGCGAAAGGCCATAGAATATAGCACGTTCTATTGCTCTGTTTATGTTGTTCTTTACTGACACTGATTGCAACTTTAAAGGCTAAATAGTGATATTCAACTATGTATGTTTCAGTATACCAGCGGGGTTTGATCTTAAGTGATTAATCTTAAGAATATATATTTGTATTCAATAGAGTGCATACATACATACATATAATCACGGCTATAAATCCCAAAAAAGGAGTAGCCAGAGCTTCAGGGCCAGAAACTCCTCAGCCACATTTGGGAGTTGACACGGAAAAGACGATAGAAATAAAGTATCATTGGTGATGGGTCTCCAACCGCATCGCCCAAAAAATACTTGAAGTATTTTTTAAGCAAATTAATAAAAATGTTTTTTATAACCCTAAGTAGATGCCTGTCTTTTCAACCGTGGAACACACCTTCAATCCATCATTCAGGTCTGTCAATTCAGCACAAACCTACACGAACCTTTTTTGGTTCAAAAAAACCGGCCAAGTGCGAGTCGGATCGCGCACTAAGGGTTCCGTACTATCATATATATAGAAAATCCCGTTTGTGTGAAAATCATGGGAGCCAAATTAGGTAAGTAATTTGATTTATGACGTTTAAAAATAGAACTACGGGCTAGATCTCATTCAAACCAATTTTCGTTAGTAGTTAGTATAGTAATACACATCATATATTTTTTTCAGTATTATCATGCCCATATTTTAGAAGTTACGGGGGGGGGGACACACATTTTAGCACTTTGAAAAAGTCTCTCGCGCAAACTATTCAGTTTTGAAAAAAATGATATAAGAAACCTCAACATCATTTTCAAATACCTTTTGATAGATACCCCACACGTATAGGTTTGATGAAAAAAAAAATTTTGAGTTTCAGTTCTATGTATGGGGAACCCTAAAAATTTTGGTTTTTTTTTCAGATTTTATTTTAAAATCTTAATGCGGTTTACAGAATACATCTACGCACCAATTTCCAATAATGTAGTTCTTATAGTTTCGGAATAAACTGGCTGTGACATACGGACGGACGGACGGACAGACAGACATGACGAATCTATAAGGGTCCCGTTTTTGCCATTTGGCTACGGAACCCTAAAAACGATAAGTTTCATATTATAACCTAATCATTTGATCTGCGTTACTGTACCTCGACCATAAAAATTATAATATGGTAAAGAGTTTTGTAAGGATTCTACTTTTAGTAATGGTAGGCAGAGTGACAGTAAAGAATTATATGTATGTCTAAGTGTAAGATAGCAATTTATTGCAATTATTTGAAAATTATTAATGTAAAATGTTTATTTAGTTGATAATTTATTAAATTAGCTCTCATATTGCTAGAGAGGTTTGCCAGGATCGTACGAAGTGGCGATCGATAGTCTCTGCCTACCGCAATGGGAATTAACGGCGTGAGTATAAGTATGTACATAGCTTTCATATACCGGCTACCCATCCCTCTCCAGAGGTTTGCTTAACAACGTTGATTGTTATTGAAACTGACAACCAGTTAAGCAACGAATTCACTTAACTCAAAGTAAAACACGCCCAAAACGAAATCAATATATCAAAAATCCTGTTTTTGCTTCATGACCATCAATCAAAAATGTTCACTATCATCCAAAATTTGCATTTTGAAATACCTGAGATGTTCTTTTTCATTTTAAATGATTAAACATATTCATATGTTAGCTGTAAAATTAGCTGTGTAGTGTCGGCTTAGAATAGCACGACCCCATTTCTTCCGGTGGGTGTACGTTAGAGGCGACTAACGGTATTGGGGCTTTTTAATGGATTTTTGGGCGATGCGGTTGGAGACCCATCACCAACAACCTTTATTCTACCATCTTTTCCCCACTCAACTTCCAAAAGTGGCTGAGAAATTTCTAATTTCTCAGCTCAGACTACCCCTTTTAGGGATTTATAGCCGTGAGTATATGTATGTATACACTCATATATTCACGGCCATAAATCCTAAAAAGAGGTAATTCTTCAGCCACATTTGGAAGTTAATAGGGGACAAGATGGTAGAAATAAAGTATCGTTGGTAATGGGTCTCCAACATACTCGTATTAATGATAGTGTTATTTAAATGTGTTGGAATGTTTTGGTATCGTGTGCAGTTAGAATACTGACTTTCCTACCTATAAGTTTTTAAAAATCGCGTGATCTGCATAACAAGTGGCTCTTACACTAAGCTATCACTGTTTAAAAAAACAGCTTAAATATACACTGATAAGGCTTTGTTTTGCATGAAAACCTCATGTGAAAATTATTACTATTATTTATTTATTTGCTTAGTTGATTAGTCAAATATACCTTGTTGTCAATAACGTCAATGTATCACAAAACTTCTGAAGAAATTATACTTACATACATATACTCACGGCTATATTTCCCTAGAAGGGGTAACCAGAACTAAGGAATTATAAATTCCTCAGCCACTTTTGGAAGATGAGTGGGGAAAAGATGGTAAAAATAAAGGTTTTTGGTGATGGGTCTCCAACCGCATCGCCCAAAAATCCAATAAAAAACCCCAATACCCTTAGTCGCCTCTTACGACACCCGTGGGTAGAAAGGGGTAGCGACATTCTAAGCCGGCACTACACGGCATTATACCTATAGTATAATTAAAAAGCCAGCCTGATTTTAAGCCTAATCATGTTCGCTAAGTGCCTACCTAAAGAAAAAACTTGAACGAAATCTGCTTAGTAACTTGATCTGATATTTCTATAGGCACATATCATTCATAATTGAAATCACTAATTAAAGAGAGTATAAATAAATTCATGATAAGTCGTAGCTGTGTAGTGTCGGCTTAAAATAACACTATCCCATTTCTTCCGGTGGGTGTACGTAAGAGGCGACTAACGGTATTGGGGCTTTTAAGGGATTTTTGGGCGATGCGGTTGGAGACCCATCACCAACAACCTTTATTCTACCATCTTTTCCTTACTCAATTTCTAAAAGTGGCTGAGAAATTTCTAATTTTTCAGCTCTGGCTACCCCTTTTAGGGATTAATAGCCGTGAGTATATGTATGTGTTGTAAGAGCCTACTATGGGGCATTTAAGTGGTTTTTGGGCGATACGGTTGGAGACCCATTACCCATTATTAATGATACTTTATTCATCAACTTCCAAATGTGGCTGATGAGTTTCTAGCTCGGAAGCTCTGGCTACCCCTTTTTGGGATTAATGGCCGTGAGTATATGTATGTATGATTATCATTCTTGTCTGTATATATGTCAATAGTAAGTCATCGTGCAAAATAACGAAAAAATATTTTTGTATTGCTTTCGAGTAGTGGAATTGCGCTATTGAAAACCAGTTATTGTTATCAGGCTTCGTTTTATTAGAGCTCCTGTGAGGCTTTCATTCGTAAAACACGAGAGAAACTCCACGAAACGGAACTTTAATAACTCTCAAGATAAAGATAAAGGAGGAAGACATTAATATGGCTTCGTTTTACATAAAATACTTGTTTTTATATTATTTTAATCGAATGAGGATGCTATAAATTTTGTGGTATGAAGCGAATTTATCGTTTCGTTGCGTAGAGTTTGATTTAAAATCGAGATTTTACGTAAACGCGGCGGCCTTTTTTTTGTGCTCTTGCCGTGTAGTGTCGGCTTAGAATGTCACTACCCTTTTTACCTACGGGTATCGCTAGAGGTGACTAACGGTATGGGACTTTTTTAAGTGGGTTTGGGCGATGCAGCTTGAAACGATACGTTATTA
The DNA here is from genome assembly GCA_963576735.1 of Bedellia somnulentella. Classification (NCBI taxonomy): domain Eukaryota; kingdom Metazoa; phylum Arthropoda; class Insecta; order Lepidoptera; family Bedelliidae; genus Bedellia; species Bedellia somnulentella. The sequence continues at coordinate 331,534 of OY755186.1, forward strand.
CTACCATCTTGTCCCCTATCAACTACCCAATGTAGCTGAGCAGATTCTAACTAAGAAGCTCTGTCTACCCCTTTGTGAATTTTACGGCCATGAGTTGTAATCGTAACAGATACAGCCTTAATCTAATAGAACACTAACTAACTACAACCAAAATCGCAACAGCAAAAACATAATCAAATAAACAAGAAACCCTTTTACGTTGAAGTAAATAAGATAAAGTTGTAATGGTAAGAGCAAAAACTAATCCACACCATCTTAATATAAATTGAATTGGCGTTCACCAAATAATAGCTGGTGTTCCCTTTTCGGGAGGCAGCTAAACCCTATTGAAACTGTGTTTGCTGTAAATGAACATAAAAACTTAAAAGCCGGTTTGCTACCGTGTTACGAAGGGACGCAATTCTGCTCCCACTACCAAGCACACTAGCGACACAGTATTCTTTACTCAAAATAGTAATAGTTAATTTTTCTGTGTAGTGTCGGCTTAGAATAGCATTAACACAGTTCCTTCTTGTGGGGTCGTACAAAGCGCCTTAAAGTATTGGGGCTTTTTAATGATTAGAATAGAATAGAATAGAAAACTCTTTATTGTACATCAGATATGTAAAAACAATTACAAATACACAGAATGAATTAACAAAAGTACAATTGGCGGTCTTATCACTAAAAGCGATCTCTTCCAGACAACCTTTGAATGGAGAGGTCAATAAATTAGAGATTAGAGATTACTGCGCGATGTGGCTGGGATCCATCACCGTTCATCTTTTATTTTATAATATTTTTACCACTCAACTTCCAATAGTATATATATATACATATACTCATATAGTCATATATAGTGGTAGTATTTAGTATAGCAATATTTTCAGTGTACCATTATAATTATAGAGTTGGTCATTAATCATATGCGTATTTACTATGTTTTAAGGTACGTCTCTTATACCGGCAGATAAAACCTTTCTTTAGTACATACATACACACATATACTAACGGCTACAAATCCCTAAAATGGGTAGCCAGAGCTAAGGAATTAAAAAATCCTCAGCCACTTTTGGAAAGTTGAGTGGGGAAATGATGGTAAAATAAAGGTTGTTGGTGATGGGTTTCCAACCGCATCGCCCAAAAATCCCTTAAAAGCCCCAATTTCGTTAGTCGCCTCTTACGACACCCGTGGGTAGAAAGGGGTAGCGACATTCTAAGCCGGCACTACACGGCAACCGGTCATTAATCCTATGCGTATTTACCATGTTTTAAGGTATGTCTCTTATACCGACAGATAAAACCTTTCTTTAGTCTTCATAACAATCACAATCATCAAAAATCATACGCACAAAAACACTGCTAACTTTAATGCAACAATTATTTACGAGAATCGTCCCCCATCTTAGCCAGTATGTCCGTGTGTGTAGTCGACACACGTAACTCACACACACGTGCTCGCAGAGAGACGTCCGCAGGCGAAAAGGATGATAGAAGTATTTTCTTTGTACATTTATAAAATTGGACAGAACTCCCGCATTTATTACGTCACATATTTCTTTTAGAACATCTATTTTGATTTGTCTGTTCAATGAAATAAGGTTCAGTTTTCATTGCTGTTTTAATGAATTGTATTTGGCGTAGAAACAAATGATTGTGCAGTATTTTGAGTGCTCTGTCAGGTTGGTCTTATTGGTCAGATGTAATATTACATGTTGAAGTTGTTTTGTTCATATTGTATGAACTTTGAAATAGAATAAAATAAAATATAAAGTTGCATGAAATATTCCTTTTTAAAGCGTTACAAGCGCAGTTTTTTTAGTTATAGTCGTACTAACTTATACATCTGAGTATAGTAGGTATTGCCGGCTTAGTATGTCACTACCCCTTCCTACCCACAGGTGTCGTAAGAGGTGACTAAGGGTATGGGGCTTTTTAAGTGATTTTTGGACGATGCGGTTGGAGACCATCACCATCGATACTTTACTTCCCTCTTGTCCCTTATCAACTTCAAAATGTGGCTGAGGGTTTTCTAGCCCTGAAATCTGCCTACCTCTTTATGGGATTTATGTCATGAGTAGCCGAACGTATGTATGTTTGAAATATCATAAAACACAATATAAAGTTGAATGAAATGTACCTTTTTAAAGTGTTTAAATCGCTATTTTTTTTAGTAGTAGTCGTATGAATCTTGGTATTAAAGAAAAAAAAAATGAATTTCCCATCGATGAATTCTCAGAACTTAATAACTTTTCAATGGATTATCATAACTCTAATATCTAGACCCCTGGCTAAACTCACGGCTATGAATCTCAAAAAAGCCGTAGCCCGAGGTTTCAGTATTGGAAATTCCGCATAAAATTTTGTAAGTAAAGAAGTATTGGTGATATGGCCTAAAACCCTAAATATTCTCTTACAACACTCGCTGGAAGAAAGGGGATAATGCTATTCTAAGCCAACACTGCTCTTAACCCATGACAGCCATAAAACGCCCTACGAAAACGAAATGCGAATAGTAATAAATATCGCCAAACTGGTCCTAGTAATAAACACAGCCTGTAATAACAGAACCCCACAATAATCATAAACAAAGGCTTCGCAGGAAAAACACAATAAGTTGTGAGAGAAAGGAAAATGTATACATGTGACGGAAGATATTTTTGTAGGGAAAGAAGGGAATAATTTGGTGTTACATTCATTGTTACAACCTAAATGGCTCGGTAGGAGAGCTCGTCTTGAATTGTAAAGAGGCAAAGATTCAAATCCTTTTGGTTGTGCAAAAACTATTATTATTATTCCTCATTTTCTTCTCATATATCTTTTGCTTTTTATCTTCTAACCCTTCTTCATTTTCAATATCACTAACTATATTTTATTTAAGGAAAAGAAAGAAAAGCGTTTGATTAATTATGACTATAACAAAAAAAAACATTAAAATCATGCATAAAATTTTTGTGTCCCTTAGCCGTCTCTTATTTCATCTGGGGGCACGGCAGTGCCCCTGCCAAGTCTCGAGCAAAACGGGCACGGCCGTACCATCTTTTCTCGAAGCGTTTCGCGGCTGTTTCGCCCCCCCTTTATCTTCGACGTGGACAAAGCTAGGAGTTTAGGTTTTCGGTGAATAATAGTAGGCATTGGAACAAGCTTAAGTTCGAAATTACACGCCAAATGAATTAATAGTTTAGGAGTTACGGTCGATCAAAGTTACACCATTTTGTCACTCACTGACTCACTGACAGATCATCAAAAATCTAAGGTACTTCTAGCAGACTTAGAAACTTCAAATTTTGCACCAAGATAGGTCATTAGCCACATATAAAGGAAAAATTATAAAAACATTAAAAAATTATATGCCATAGAAAACAATTTTATATTTGCGGTTTGGCAAGAACATTATGTATGGATTTTGACTGCATTGTTAACTTTGTTCGTTGTTCAAGTACCTATTCAATTGGATGAATACATACATAGAATAGAAAAGAATAATATAAATGTAATACATAGACTATCATTAATACAAATTAATACATAAAGTTCATTAAATTAATAAAGCTAAAACTCCATTGTATTGCGATAAATATTGTATGCGCGCTCGATCGATGGCGTTGTACCTGTCTGAATCGCGCTATGGTTGCGTTACAAAGCGCAGTGTAAGTAGTAGGTACTTCAAAATAATTCGATTATTTTCATTTGATAGCGCCATCTGTCTATGAAAACCCATTTCGAAACTAAAAAATATTGTAGTGATAATTGATATTCGGAGAACTTTACGTGTTATTTAGTTTAGTTTAGTTATCGTTTGTAAGTTAGTAGATATATATTTATTTAGTTAGTTATTTGTTAGTTAGTTTAGTTCTATTTAGTTTGCATATATTTATATAAGTTTAAGCCCTATTGTTATAGAAGTAATTGTAAATATAGTGTAATGGAACGTGAAATATTGTACATAAATGGCGACCTTTGTCCACACAGAGTTATCTCTATTCCTGGAGATAGGTCGTGTTTATTTCATTCGTTGTCATACAGCATGTATGGGAGTTTTCATTCGTCAAACAAGCATACGTGGCCCTTTCAAGAGTGACTAGTTTGGGTGGATTACATTTAATAAATGTGAATTTTAGTAGTATCAAAGCTCAGGAGACAGCAATAGCTGAATATAATCGACTCCGAAGTATATATCGCCCAGACTTGTCTACCTTAGAAGTAACGAAGCCTCAGAGAAGAAACAGAAGAGATAGAGATAGAGAATGGGTTCTAAGCAAAGCAGTAGCTGACGTCCAAGAAATTGTGAGGTCACCTAAAAGTAAAAGAAAGAAATGCATTACAAAAAATAAATGAGATCCCACCAAAAACATTAAATGTAAAAAAATGCCAAGTCTCTCGATGCAGTTTTTCCATCTTAAAAAGTTTTGAGATCTCATAGAAGCCAAGTCCTATTCAAAATATTTCGTAGTTATAAATCAACATTTAGTAATTGTATCAATAGTTTTCTTTATATTATAATTATAGTGACTTGGCAATGAGCACAAATTAAAAGCTGCTTGCTGCCTGGAATTATATGCAAATGTTACTGACGAGACTAGTGATCAGATTATTTGTTATGTGTGAATCATGATGGTCACTACCGACTACATGCTCCAATACAATAATTAAGAATACCTTACGGGCCATCGCTTTATAAAAGTAAATGAATCGAGAGTGCACTAAGACTGACTGCCGTTGCCGAAATTCGGTTGGGACGACACGGATAAACCAAAAGAAAATTAATTTTGTGATATTAATGTTTACGCATGCGGTGTGTGTAACTTTCAACTCCTCCAAATACGAGTATGCCGTTTTATTTGTTTCTTCTTGTGCTCATTGCCAAGTCACTATAATTATAATATAAAGAAAACTATTGATACAATTACTAAATGTTGATTTATAACTACGAAATATTTTGAATAGGACTTGGCTTCTATGAGATCTCAAAACTTTTTAAGATGGAAAAACTGCATCGAGAGACTTGGCATTTTTTTACATTTAATGTTTTTGGTGGGATAATCTTTTTCCTTATCAAATACTACAATTACCTGAGGAACAGCTGATTTTGATTGTCTGCCTACCCTTTTATTACCACATCGTGAACGTGACTCGATTTTTTTCCAATAAGTGCTAATTTTGGTCACGGTCAGCCCCAAAACATCTTTTCACGTGAATAATCACACAAAAAAGTAGAACTTGAAGTATCTTTCTTCGGAGCAACCTGGCCCATCCACCTTCGTCATCTATCTCCCTCACTCATGCTAGTGTGAGAGAGACAGAGCTAGGGATCAGGTCAAACCAGTTACGAAGGAAGCGACCCACTTCTTGTAAAAAAGGATGTAGGCAAAGTGTATGTATTGACTCATTTTTTTTGTCTTAATTGCAGAGTCAACTTTTTTTGTTCGAAGTTTATGAAGTGAAAACAAATTAGGTTTCGCTTTTAAATTTGAATATGCTAGGGTTTATGATTTTTATCATCCACCTTCTTAACTTCATAGCTCTAATCGCAGGAAAGGGTAGACTGCGCTGCTAACATTTCCTTTCGTGTGAGTCATGTAAGGTGTTTGTAGGATTGTAAATACATAACCAAAACTACAAACTAACTATTTTTTCATAATTTGCTGCTGTCAGGTGTCGGCTTAGAAAAGCACTAACCCTCCAACCAAGTATAAGGATTTCAGAGTAATTATCCGAGCTAAATTTGAGTACTCTGAACACCAGGTGACAATGTCACGTGATGTTCTGAAGTATTAGTACAAAAGCCAACCCCTTCGGGGATATACAGCGTGAACGTTTGAATTGAGTTGAGTTGAGTCGATAGGCCATGTGGCTGAAGAGTAGAGAAATCTCAACAAAGTTAATTTATTTTTACAATCTCCTCCCCAAACTTCTTAAAAAGGCTGAGGTAAAGATAGCCTGCACTTCGGCTACCCCCTTTTGAGATTTATGGTCGTGAGTACTAGGGTTAGGTTTACGCACTCAAAATCCATGAGTATCTAAAGTATCTATTATAAGACATTTCAGAAATAGAACGGTTAAAAGTGAACTTTTAGCGTGATGAGATGAAGTAAATTAAATTTATTTCGCTTGTCACTGTTGTTTGTAACGTATCGAGCAAATACACATTTAATCCATAATTAATTTCGAAACTCCGGCTATCCATTTTAATAAATATAACCATTATCCTATAAGAGGGCGAACTAATTTCCTCGCAACTGCTTTTTCCTCAAAGTGAATATACGTGGGTGATTGGTAAAACAATAAATAATAAAATAAAAAAAAGCGGACATATTATATCTACTTAGCTCAAGTTAGCCCCACACTTATTGAAACTTGTATTATGAGATACTAACTTTACAATATATTATATTATACACAGATAAATAACATCTAATACTAAGAAACAATAATTAATGCTCGTCACATAAATGTTGGTCTAAGCGGGGTTCGAACCCGCAACCTCCGGACCTCGAAGCTAGCCACCTATCAACTCGGCCTCGGATGTCGTCAAATCAATGTACCTATAACGCGATCTTAAAACACTGACGATCATAAAATTCTTTGCACATTTTATCTTATCAATTTCTCACTTAAGCTCACTCCTTCAAAGTTTTCTTAAAAGGGTACAGTAAAACTTTTAAAAACTCCGCTAAAACTCGAACTAAACAAGCCTTTCATCTTTCAAGATATTTACTCTAACTTCGGTTTACTTTCGTAGTATTAATTTTTCGCTTGAATATTTTCAGGGGGCTGAATCTTTTGGCGCGGAGTGGCAGATTACGAGATAAACCTCCGGGCGTCCTAAAAGGTTCCTTTGTAAAGAGATTACGGAGGCTTCAACTCTGTATAAGCCTCGGAATGATGTCCGAGTGTTGTAATTCGGTTTTCTATTTGTTTTACCGGACACAATGTTGGGTCGCCGGGAATAAACCGGAGATATTGAATGGTTGTGCTTCGATTTATAGGTAAAGGTTGTTTGTTTTTTATACGGTTGATGTACATTCATATACATATACTCACGGCTATAAATCCCTTGAAGCGGTAGCCAGAGCTAGGGAATAAAAAATACCTCAGCCACTTTTGGTAATTGCATGGGAAAAAGATGGTGAAATAAAGGTTGTTGGTGATGGGTCTCCAACCGCATCGCCCAACAATCCCTTAAAAGCCCCAATACCGTTAGTCACCTCTTACGTACACCCACCGGAAGAAATGGGGTAGTGCTATTCTAAGCCTACTACACGGCAATAGGTTGATGTAAGAAGCAGAATTTCGTTGATTTTGTCTATTTTTATAGCTATTTTACTTTAGGTTTTTAATTGAATAGTCGTTAAAAATAGTGAAGTAATTAATATTCATTGACTTAAGTAATGTCCTTATTGATGTTCTATATGTCCTCAAAGCAGTGGCAGAGAAACTGTTCTTCTGAAAATTATGTGATATCTTCACTAGTATCTGATGTTCAAAGTACTCGCGTTACTGCGCCACAATTATACGCACTGTAAAATAACATGGAACAAATTAACCTAGATTATTTAAACAACTGAAGCTACAAGATAAACAACATTGTTAATGTATTTCCACTATAAACGAGTTATAGAAGCACTGCCTACCCTATGTTTTATTTACAACACAGCTCATTATCCTATAAGAGGCAAGGCGTCCAAATCTCCAAGGACGAACTCATTTTGTCGAAACTGCTTTTTCCTCAAAGTGACTTCTAAAATATACTCCTGATTATTATGGGGCTAATGGAGAAGCCACATTATCCTGAAACATGGAGTAATCCTGCGTTAACTGCTCCTCCCTAATTTACATTATGCTGCCTACCCTCAGTACCCTAAATACTTTATCTGCGCTCTACTTAGCGACTTGGATCATGCTTTGAGTGTATGCGTAGGGAAAAATGCAGATTTTCGTAAGGATTTTGTTTAAGTAAAATAAATGAATGGTACTTTCGAAGTCATGACATCGCATAATGTGATTAAAAATTCATACATTTCTTTTTGCTGTGTAGTGCCGGCTTAGAATAGCACTACCCCATTTCTTCCGGTGGGTGTACGTAAGAGGCGACTAACGGTATTAGGGCTTTTAAGGGATTTTTGGGTAATGCAGTTGGAGACCCATCACCAAAAACCTTTATTTCACCATATTTTCCCCACGCAACTTCCAAAAGTGGCTGAGGAATTTCTAATTCCCTAGCTCTGGCTACCCCTTCTAGGGATTTATAGCCGTGAGTATATGTATGTATGTATGTATTTTTTTTATAAAGATACTAATCTCTATGGATTTTATGGTTTTCTTATTTAATGAATATAAAGATAACATCGAAGAGGATCAATAGCCCACCCTAGTAAGTACAAATAAGTATAAATAATAATTGATCAGAACTTGAACATACATACAAGTGGATAGGTGACGAGCTTCTCGGTTCGGAGGTTGCGGGTTCGATCCCCGCTGAGAGCAACATTTGTGTGCTGAGCATAAATGATTGTTTCTTAGTCTTGGATGTAATTTATATGTTTATTTTACAATATTAAATATATGATTTTCGTATTTCTTTTTTTACTATGATTAAAATATAAAATATACAGCAAATATATAAAAGCCTAGGAAAACGAGGACGGGGAGGACTTTTTTCTTTTTGATTTATTTTTCTAACTTTAAACAATAACATATATATAACATAACATAAACGTTCACGCCGTTTATCCCCGAAGGGGTTGGCAGAGGTACCAATACTCCTGAACTCACATGGCAAGCGCCATCTAGTTTCCAGAGAAGGTACCCACGTTTTGCTTAGACAGTGTACTCACGTGATAGGGGGCAGGCCTATCGCCGTTTTGAACGAATACACTGTCACATGACTAAGTACAACTCAGCCATGTGGGTTTCCTCACGATGTTTTCCCTCACCGTTAGCAACCATGATAAATTAACCACACATATGACTTTAGAAAAGACAAATCGGTGTAGGCCCGTCCCAGGATTGGAACTCACGCCCTTCTGTTTTCGGGCGGGTGTTCTACCCACTGGACTATCATGTCGCTCATATCATGTTTAAACAATAACTCATGCAAAATTTACATCTTATCAAAAGTTTGGAAGTAAAAGTATGAAGCTTTTTAAGGGAGGAATTTCAAAAGAATTCTATGTTGATCACTAATTAGAGCCTCCCTTTCAACGAAAGCCTCCGTTAATAAATGTTCTTGCAACTTCACCCCTCATGGGATTAATGAATGGAGGTAAGCTTTTAGTACTGCATCCGTAAAAAGACATAGACACGTAATTATAAATAGAATATACATACATACATATACTCACGGCTGTAAATCCCTAGAAGGGGTAGCCAGAGCTAAGGAATTAGAAATTCCTCAGCCACTTTTGGAAATGTGAGTGGGGAAAAGATGGTAAAAATAAAAAAAGGTTGTTGCTGATGGGTCTCCAACCGCATCGCCCAAAAATTCCTTAAAAGCCTCAATACCGTTAGTCGCCTCTTACGTACACCCATCGGTAGAAACGGGGTAGTGCTATTCTAAGCCGACACTATACGGGAAATATAATATACTTTAAAACCAAAGTGAATAGTAGGTGTGTAGTGCCGCCGGCTTAAATTTCACCACCTCTTTCCATCCGCGGGTGTCACAAGAGGCGACTAAGGGTGGGGGGCTTTTTAAGTGGTTGTTGGGCGACGTGATTGTAGATCTATCACTAACAATTATTTATTATGACCATCTTTTTGATTACATTAATGTCAGCCGTATGAAGCTATTATCTGAAATATGAATATTATTATTTGTAAACGCTGTCTGTCCATCAAAAAGAATGGGTAAGGAAAGTAGGGAAAGATGAAATAAATAATAAAAAATATAAATTCGTGATTGAATTTTAAACGGTATAAATAGGTAATGCGTTGTATAATAGTAAGTATGTCAAGAGGGAACTGAAATGCTAACAGATTTTGTATGAATAAACATACATACTCGCTTTCATCACAACAACACAACTTAAAATGTTCCCTTAAATTATATTGTTAGATAAACTTAACCAACCGTGATAGCCCAGTGGGTAGAACACTCGGTTATCGTACAAACGACTAGTGTTCAAATCCTGGGTCGGGCCTACACCAATTTGACTTTTCTAGAGACATACGTGTGGTTAATTTATCACGGTTGTTAATGGTGAGGGAAACCATCGTGAGGAAACCCACATGGCTGAGTTGTTCTTAGTCATGTGACAGTGTATTCGTACAAAACGGCGATAGGCCAGCCCCCTATAACGTGAGTACACTGTCCATGCAAAACGTGGGTACTCTGAACGCCAGGTGACATGTCACGTGATGTTCAGAAGTATTAGTACCTCTGCCAACCCCTTCGGGGATATTCGGCGTGAACGTTTATGCTTTATTATTATGCTAAAGAAAGTAGAGAAAGATGAAATAAATAATAAAAAATATAAATTCGTGATTGATTTTAAACGGTATAAATAGGTAGCATGCGTTGTATAAATAGTAAGTATGTCAAGAGGGAACTGAAATGCTAACAGATTTTGTATGAATAAACATACATACTCGCTTTCAACATAACAACAACAACTTAAAATGTTCCCTTAAATTATATTGTTAGATAAACTTCACGTTTAGTGTCGGCTTAGAACAACACTACCCCATTTCTACCCATGGGTGATCGTAAGAGGCGACTAAGGGTATAGGGGCTTTTTAAGTGATTTTTGGGCGATGTGGTTGGAGAACTGTGACCAAAAACATTTATTATTGCCATGTTTTCCCCATCAACTTCCAAAAGTGGCTGAGGAATTTCTCATTCCAAAGCTCTGGCTACCCCGTTAAGGGATTTATAGCCGTGAGTATATGTATGTATGTAAACTTCACAATATGAAAATATTAAGTGCTACGAAACGAATAAAAGTTACATTTTATACAACATATCTAAAACAACCCAACCATTAAAATGAATTTCTTGCGAAAAAACGAGGGGGATTTCTTCAAGCCGTGTTAAGGGGTAAAAGGGTAGATCAAAGAAGACATGCCTGTTCACCGAAATGGCGGAAGTCAGAGGTCACTTTCAATATATCCAATAAAATTTGCACCCGATGTACCGTGACACACAGTCATGCAGAAACTCTGGTGGATCGTAAAATGCGAGAGTAATGTTACATACTTCTAACCATAATATTCAAGGCTACAGATACAAAAAAAAGGCGGGGGTCCGAATTGAGAAGAATAAAAGAGCATGTATGAGAAGAATAATGAATGTATGGGAAACAAGAGAGGTTTGTCAAGATCGTACTAATTGGCGACCGATAGTCTCTGCCTACCCCAATGGGAATAATGGGCGTGAGTATAAGTAAGTAAGTAAGATACAAAAAAGGGTAGCTCGGGCTTTAGAATTCGTCAGATACTTTTGAAAGTTGAATGTGAAAAAGATTGTAAAATAAGAAATGTTTGGTGAACAAACAAACTGTTGACTCATTATTTAATAATTTAAATCTTTTTGTTCATGAAAACCTCATGTGGGGATTATTACTAATAAATAAAGAATAAATAAAGGAAAGAAAAATCTCGACATAGAAGAATTTCGCGCTGGCAGCCATTGACACGGTGGCTCAATTGGCAGAGCGTTGGGGCGTAAACCCGAGGTCGCGGGTTCGATTCCCGCCTGTGTCGAGATTTTTCTTTCCTTTATTTATCATTATTAAATAATTCATGATTGTAGTGTTAGCTTAGAATAGCACTAATCCATTTCTACCCGTAGACCTACGTACCTGTGATTAAATTTTGGACTAACTTAAGTGGTATTCCCTTAATGGCCGGCGCTGACTGCCGGCATGGCATGGCAAAGGATTTCGGTACAGATATAGCATTAAAACCACTATATGTATAGTATAACCCATTACAATTTTACTACAAACAACCTCATTTTACCCTTCACCGTAAATTTCCCGCAAAACCTTCGAAATCTTATTAAGAACCTCACAGACCCGAACTTCCGATAAGCTGATTAAAAGAACTAAGTTCCGTCCGAACTTACGAATTCAGCAAATTAATTTCCAAAGAATAAAAGCCTCCGTAACAGGATTACATGCATTTCTTGGACTTAATTGTTTTCCTGCTACCCCCTTAATTATCCCTGTTTGGGTTGGCAGGTACCTGTGAGGTGTCCCGAGGGTGTAACCAACAAGTTTACTCGTTTAAGTTTGAGAAACTTAGACGGGGGTTCTGCCAACTGCAGTGACGGCTGACAGTTAGTAAAACTATGAGGAAACCAATTTTCTTTGGTTTCCAGCATTTCTTTGTGCCCCATTCATCATGTTAGTATGATGTTTTGAAAATACGGGGTAAATTGCGGTGCGGATATTTTTTGTGGAAGAAGTTTTTTATTTATTACTAGTGGATCGTCCCAGCTTCGCACGGGTAGCGTTGTTTTTTAAAATATCTAAGGTTTCTTTCTTCAGTCACTGCTCAAGCATTGTGAAATTCAGCGCAATGTTTTCAAATTATTAAATTTATAGCACTCCCTAAACAGGGTAGTTTGGTGATTTTGAATGCGCTTTAATGAACGGTTCAGTATTTCCGTTAAATAGCAAATTTTGGAATAAAGCGCTATGAAGTATTTATAACAATCTAAAAAATAAATCATTACGTGTTGTAGGATGCAACTACTGGCGCCATCTAGTATGTTATATGTAAATTAGTAACGATTCGGTTTTGGTCACGGGCGCGATGGCTTATTTTATGTATAATTTCGGTGTTTCTCTACCGATTTCTATGATTCTTTTTTTATTGAATAGGTAATAATGTTACCTTTTTTAAATTAATGAGTGAGAGGTTTACAAACGTAAGAGTAAACAAATATAATCAGAATGTTCCGAACTGCTAAGCTATCAGGAATTACACGTGTTATTGTGAGTCAACCGTAAAAGATAGACATAAACTGTTGATGATTTTTTTTTAGATAATTTTATGAAGAACATTTCCGTCATACATGATTTCTATGTAAGTTTAACCATTAAGGCTGCACACGCGACGGAAGCTTAAAAAATGTAGTAACTTCTCCCGTTTTCCCAAAATTCCCCTTTACTACTCTGCTGGAAAGTATACAAAAACCTGCCCAGGAGTATGGAGAATAATTGTACCAAGTTTCGTTAAAATCCGTCGAGTAGTTTTTGTTTCCATAAGGAACATACAAACCGACAGACAGACAGACAGACAGACAGACAGACAAAAATTTTACTGATTGCATTTTTGGCATCAGTATCGATCCCTAATCACCACCTGATAGTTATTTTGAAAATATACTTCATGTACAGAATTGACCTCTCTACAGATTTATTATAAGTATAGATTTTATTGCGATGATAGTGTGTATGAAATTAGTATGACTGTGATTATTAGCTTATAACTACTTTTTAACAAAGGGGTGCCGTATAGTGCCGGCTTAGAATGTCACTACCCCTCTCTACCTACGGGTGTCTTAAAAGACGACTCACCACAGATCTGTATTTGAATAGATAGCAAGTGTCATTTCTTGTATAGAAACCAAGCGTGCCATTATTTTTCCACCTACTGTGACGTCACATGAGCAATTTAGTGATGGGAACTCCCCGTCAGCCCGTAAACGATTAAATCGATTATATTCGAGTGCATCGACAGACGAATGATAAATTGACAGAAGAATGATAAATCTAGAATTATACCTGTTTTTTAATAACGCTATTTTCTCATGGTCTCATTTTTATTCTGAGCAACTCTTCCTAGTTAAAAAGTTACAAAATGATTTAAAAAAACCCCGAGAAGAAATTTTATCTACAAAAAGGAAAGCCAGTAGAAGGCGCTATGACAAAATATAATACAACCCAGAACTAATTCGGATTTGAAAAAAAAAACAAATAAAATAACTTGTAGAGAAGGAAAAATAATCAAGTATTTTTTTTTCGTTGTCTGTTATTCTCCAGGATGTATCTCATAAACAGTGATAACTAGAAAGCTGAAATTTTCACAAATGACGTATTTCCACTATAACAACAAATACAAGTTAAAAAAGGATTTTAAGGGGGCCCCTTACAATAAACGTGTTTTTTTCCGTATTTGTTTGCTCAATATTAAAACGTTAATAAGTAGATACTTAAAATTTTAACTGTATATCACCTTTCAAAATAAATAATTAAATAACAGTAAAGTAAATATCAAAGGGGCTCCCATACAAAAACGTTATTTTCTATTATCGATGATAGTACGGAACTCTTCGTTTGTTCAATATTGGAAATAAAAAAAAACAAAGTAGTGTAACAAACTCTTCAATATTTGCTGAATATGTAGAATTATCAGAAGCAGTAACAGAATTAAATTTTCTCATTTGTGTAATGAATGATGTCTTTACTAAGGTTTGTAAACCAGTTAAAATCTATGAAGACAATTCAGCAGCTGTAGCTATTTCTAAGTATGGAAACTTTGCAAAGAATTCTAAGCACATTGAAGTTCACTATCATTTTGTAAATTAAAATGTTTAGCAGGGAAGTATACAAAATAGAGTCAGAAAATAAAATTGCAGATATATTTACAAAACCTGTGGGAAATGTTAAATTCACTAACTCAAAAATGCTAAATTTAAAGGAGTTTCCCTAATTGATTATAATTACTGTAGTACTTAAGAAGCTTTGAACTTATGTAAGGAGGCGTGTTCGTGTATATATTTACATTTATATTGGCAACACTGAGTGAAGGAAGGAAGTAAATAAAGACTGACACATACCACACGTTCAGAAATGTAGCTTAGAGAAAAACTTGTAACTAAAATTAAACTATTATTTTATTAAATAAAAACAAAGTTAAAACAAGAGTATTCCAATTAATTATTTAACAGAAACATTGTAGTAATAAAAATATTTTAGATACATGGAACATCCATCGCGACGCGAATATTATCATTTCTCTGTTCCCAAAATCGATTAGAATTAGAATCGAATACAACTATCTGTGTAGGTACAACACATTTCACTTAAAATGACAGAAATATGACAATAGCTACCGTACCATGTAGCTGATTGACAGGTGAAAATATCGTTCATTTTGATGTTCATTGCGTGTTTTAATAGACAAGCCATACTAGATAGCTTTGTAACCAAAAGCGGCAATGTATTATAAATTAGGCGATACACACTCGTTTAAAAGTTTTTCAGTGTAAAACCACAACGAACACGAAATAATTGATTTTTCAATAAAAACCACATAATCTAATAATAAAGTGACCTACCGATGAAAGGAAATCTTTCTATTAATTAGTCCCGCTTTATTTAGATAGTTTTTGCAACTCAATACGGCACAATTAGGCATTTTTTATATTTAGCTTGACATCTGTCACCGAGAACGTTCGAGCACGGACTCAATCAAATGGCGATAAACTAAGATAATTTTACTCAGTTTTCACACGCGAAGTACATGCACTTGCGGCATCTTAAATACATGTCTGTGCGACTCACGGTATGGGGCTTTTTTAAGTTGGAGACCCATCACCAACGAAACTTTAATTCTACCATCTTGTCCTATCAACTTTCATGGTGACTGAGGATGTTTTAGCTCTAAAGCTCTGGCTACCCTTTTTTGGGATGTATGGCCGTGATTATATGTATTTTTGTAGTATTGCGCTAATAGTAAGTAGTAAGATATGTTTTTTTGGATGGACAAGCTAAGCGTTACTTCACCGTGGCTACGCCCAGTGATTGCACAGGGTACTTACACGGTTTCGATTCCGCAAATATTAGTAATTTGTGGTCAAGCAAAACACCCGTTTAAGTAATTTGTAAGGTTCAGTAAATTCTTAATCGGGTTATTAAGTGATCGGTGGGTTTTGTGGTGGGGAACTTTTCACCAAAGGCCCTTCAACTTTAATATGTGTACTACAAACTTATGAAAAGTTACTATGGATTTTTTGATTTCTATGATTGAAGTTTTCTCTGGCTTTCTCAAACTCAAAAGTTCACGCCGTATATCTCCGAAGGGGTTGTCAGAGGTACTAATATTTGTGAACATCACGTGACATTGTCACCTGGTGTTCGGAGTACCCACTTTTTGCTTGGACAGTGTACTCACGTGATAGGGGGCAGGCCGTTTTGCACGAATACGCTATCACATGGCTAAGTACAAAAAGGTGTACTTATTGGTATAGGCCCGGTCTGGGATTTGAACCCCCATCGGTTCTACCCACTGAGCTATAACGGTTGTCATGTATTCCCACTTTGGTAAACTTGATCTGATGAATTAGAATGTACATCTGCCTCACATCAAGAAAAATGTTACGTTAAGGTGTTCTTTCTATGTTGTTTCATTTCATACAACTCCATACAAAGCAGTTTTTATGACGTTAAATTATTTTTAGCAATAAACCTATTTCGTAAACTAGTTTTATGGATCACCATTTCGAGGTTTTGCAAAACAAAGTTAATGGTATAAAAATAGTATTAATAAATATCATGTAATGATCAGCTGTACCGTTGTCACACAATAAAGGCCAAGGCAACTTTTGAATAAAAAATATATAAAAAAAAACTTGAAGAAGAGACTCACTCACTCAACCAGTTTAAGTACGTTATTTCGTTCGTTTGCCGCATAAAGTCGGTAGAGAATGATGTAAGTTGTCTCAAAAGTTTGGTGTTCTGTGGTAAGTGGTTTTGAAGATAGGTCTCCAGTTTGAAACAGGTTCTGAACGCGTGGTAAAGGGGTATTTTAGATGTTACGACTCGACTTTTTTGACGTTTTTTTTACTTGCCTACTTGTACTCTCGAATGAGATTCCAAAAAGGGGCAGTAACCAGAATAATAATTAAAAGAGTCAACATAAAAGAAACAGTGTTAATTTCAACAGTTTGGAAAGTGTATTATTAATTCGTAAAGATATACCTACTTTTTAAATTAAAAATGTAAAGTGACCTTAATTATATCTCTTTGTCTATATCCATCAGCTTATATTAAATACCCGAGTGTATTATATGAGGCGACTCGATCGGAGGTTGTTTGTTTCAACACTTAAGTTTAACAAGAATTATATTAAAATGTCGTGAGGTGTAAAAACGTTACTAGAAACACATTACATCCAAGTTATGACAATAAGAAACTATAAGATATCTCATATAACTGAATTATTATACAGCTATGGATTAAATAAAAACATCAGCAATAAAAATATCATTTGTTATTCTTCAAATGTTGATCGCTAAAAGATATGTAGGTGCTGTGTAGTGTCGGCTTATAATAGCACTACCCCATTTCTTCCGGTGGGCTTACGTAAGAGGCGACTAACGGTATTGGGGCTTTTAAGGGATTTTTGGGCGATGAGGTTGGAGACCCATCACCAGCAACCTTTATTTTACCATCTTTTCCTCACTAAACTTTCCAAAAGTGGCTGAGGAATTTCTAATTCCTTAGCTCCAGGCTACCCCATCTAGGGATTAATAACCGTGAGTATATATATGGATGTATGTAAAATATATGTCTTTTACTTTAAAAGTTCCTTTAAACACAATTGGCCTAGACCTCGCTTTTATAACATACCCTTTTTATATTATAAATCGATAAAGGACATCAAACTAAACAACTTTGCCCATGGAATGCATATCTAAAATATTGTAATTTTCAAAAAATTATAATAATTAAAAATTGTCGTACCTAGTTCAAACTGAGAATGTATAGAATGAGAATCTTTGCTTCAGTAAAAATAACAAATAAAAAAAAACATTTGATCTATGGTGTAAACAAAAACATAACCTCTTTCGGTATTTTCCAGTTCAATCGCTCGCTTACCGGTTTATTTTCATGATATTATTTTTCAACGACGATCAATACAACTGGAAAATACCGAAAGAAGTTATATTTTTGTTTACAGAGCGAAAAGCATAGATCAAATGTTTTTTTTATTTCTTATTTTCACTGAAGCAAAGATTCTCATTCTATTCATTCTCAGTTTGAACTAGGTACGACAATTTTTAATTATTATATTTTTTTGAAAATAACAATATTTTAGATAGGCATTCCATGGGCAAAGTTGTTTAGTTTGATGTCCTTTATCGATTTATAATATAAAAAGGGTATGTTATAAAAGCGAGGTCTAGGCCAATTCGTAGATTTTTTGTCTTATAATTGTTTGTCTTGGTGATGGGTCTCCAACCGCATCGCCCAAAAATCCAATAAAAAGCCCAAATACCCTTAGCCGCCTCTTACGACACCCGGGGGTAGAAAGGGGTAGCGATATTCTAAGCCGGCACTACACGGCACGGTAATATCTCTTTCAATTTAATTATCATATATATTTTTTAATCGGTACAGAACCAGTAGTGTGTGTACCCAGCGGGCACTTTGTTTCTACTAAGGTATAACTTCTTATCTTACTACAGGAAAACAGAGGTATTAGTCTTGTAAATTTGACCAGCCCTAGTAGCATGAGGCGTGTGAGAGCATCTTTGTCACATCAGAAGTAAGAAACTCACAGATTTTCGCCCGATTTCCGAATTGAGTATTCAAGCTGAGAACGACTTATGTACCGTTTTGTCTCACTCAGTTGTTAAGATTTCAATGCGACAGAATGAATGTTCTCAGCTGGAATACTCAATTCAGAAATCGGGCGTTTGTATGGATTATCTGTCAGCTTCTCACTTCTCATATAGCATACAGGCTTACACACGTCGCATGCTTCGGGGTCTGGTATTGGACAGTGACATTCACCTGTTAGTAGGTGACCAGTCACCAATTAGTTCGATCACACTATCAGATAACTAACTCATTATAACTCTATTAAATTAAATTTCTCTCTATGTTTTATCCTACTGTTACCAATCTTGATAAATAAACCGTACATATGACTGCAGAAAAGATACAGAGGGATGGAACGATGGAAGATATTTTTTTATTTTGTTTAATCATCAGTACTGTCACATACGTTCTCAACAGACAAGACAAATAAGAATAGCACTACCCCATTTCTTCCGGTGAGTGTACGTAAAAGGCGACTAACGGTATTGGGGCTTTTAAGGGATTTTTGGGCGATGCGGTTGGAGACCCATCACCAAGAACCTTTATTTCACCATCTTTTCCCCTAGCACCTTCCAAAAGTGGCTGAGGAATTTCTAATTCCTTAGCTCTGGCTACCCCTTTCTTAGGATTTATAGCCGTGAGTATATGTATGTATGTACAAGTAAGAACATAAATTCAAATACTCACTTTGGTGACGGGTCTTCTACCGCATCGCCCAAAAATCCCTTCAAACCTCAATGCAATTAGTCGCCTCTTAAGATCACCCAAGGGAAGAAATCGGGTAGTGCTATTCTAAGCCTACAACCACTTGAATACAATCCTAGTCGATACTTAAAATAACACTATTCTAAAGATCTGAACCCCCTTTACACGCCTTAAGTCGTGATATTTATTTCATGCAGGTCATGTCTTTTGGTGAAATATAATTACCGGTGATAAATCGGTTAAATGTTATCGATAAGATTGAGGCGTGTTCCTTTCAAAGCCGGTTTTTAGTCGACAGCGGGTAAGACGGTGGTGAGGATAAATAATGCTTGCTTAGGGTTACTACACATTTTTTAATTAAATTATTACTATACGTAATATAAATATTAATATACCATATAAGCTGTATGGTGTCGATAACTAAACCATGTCATCTCAGTGTGCCGTGTAATGCCGGTTTAGAATGTCACTACCCCTTTCTTCCCGTGGGTGTTAGTAAGAGGCGACTAAGGGTATTGGGGCTTTTAAAGAAGTTGCCGAGCGATTTCTTATTCTGAAGCTCTGGCTGCCCCTTGTTTGGATTTATAACCGTGAGTAAATGTATGTATGTCTATATAAGCTGTATGGTGTCGACTTAGAATAACACCAAACAACCTTCATCCTATATTGGCGATTATGCCAGTATTCAGTTTAAGTTTTGACTAACCTTCATTGGAATATAGTCTTAAATCCACGTTTATAACCATTTACATAAATCTCACAAACATACATAAATACATACATATACTCACGGCTATAAATCGCTTAACGGGGTAGCCAGAGCTTTGGAATGAGAAATTCCTCAGCCACTTCTGGAAGTTGATTGGGGAAAAGATGGTAATAATAAATGTATTTGGTGACGGGTCTCCAACCATATCGCCCAAAAATCACTTAAAAAGCCTCTATACCCTTAGTCGCCTCTTAGGATCACCCACGGGTAGAAATGGGGTAGTGTTATGCTAAGCCGACACTACACGGTGAATCTAATTCAAATATATAGTAAAAAGTTACTAGATTATACATGCTAAATTTATTACGAAATTATGAAGTCTATAGCATCCTAAACTGAGCAAGTCGAGCAAAAAACAAATAATTTTTATTAGTCGGACAAAAAACATTATTTTTTGCGAGCCAAAAGCGTGAATGATAATGTTTTCTTTCAATGTAAATGAGTTTGATGGTTTTTGCGAAATGTTTTGTTCGTTTAAATCCTTTTATAAGTATCTGAACATTTATATAAGTATTAATACACCAAGGCTTAGGGTTATTACGGCTACAATTTCAAAAAGGGGTAACCTGAGCCATACAATAGCATAAATCTGTTTTGTAATGCAAGAAAAAGAAATTGGTGATGGTGGAATCTCAGCCAATTTTTTTCTTTTGCGTTCATAGAATCGTATATTCTTCACATCAGCTCTGATTTGGGTAGACAGATACGTAATTCAATTTGCAGGATCCCAGTGTTCCTAAGCTTAAATAATTTATATTCTTTTTTTGTTTTCATACAGAGAGAGAGGTTTGCCAGGATCGTACAAAGTGGCGATCGATAGTCTCTGCCTACCCCAATGGGAACTAACGGCGTGAGAATATGTATGTATGTATGTATGTTTTCATACATATACGGCTTAGAATAGCACTACCCCATTTCTTCCGGTGGGTGTACATAAGAGGCGACTAACGGTTTTGAGGCTTTTGAGGGATTTTTGGGCGATGCGGTTGGAGACCCATCACCAACAACCTTTATTTCACCATCTTTTCCCCACACAACTTCCAAAAGTGGCTGAGGTTTTTCTGATTCCTTAGCTCTGGCTACCCCTTCTAGGGCAATATAGCCGTGAGTATATGTATGTATGTATGTACATATACTCGGTGCTTCGGTGGTGTCTTTGTACCATTTATTAGGGCGAAAACCTTATGTAGTGCTATACTATTACTAACCCGACGCTACACAACTCTATTTCCATTCTACCAAACATTTTTCTGTAACAAAAATCTTCTACAATTCTAATTTTAGATACATACTTCATTTCACATAGCAAAAAACACATCACCAAAACAAAGTCCGAAGGTCAACTGAATAAGTAATATGTTTTTTTCATTAGAAAGAAGCAATCATAACCAAAAACCAAAAAAAGCGCAAAGCACAAAAAACTAGCATTAGATAATATGACCACAAAAAGCTCTTGATGACCCTGACTTGGAGAAGCTCTCGAGCACAAACTGGTTTGAGCTTTTTATCACGACAAGCCTTTTCTTAACTGGAAAGTTATAACTTGTAAACTTAAGCTTAAGATAAGGCCTACAAAAACACTCGCACATGTCACGATATTTGGGCAAGCATTTTTGATTCTGAATATTCTGATGTAAAATACTGAAATTAATATTAAGACAAAAAACCTGGTTGCTAGAAATGATTAAAATAACAGGTTTGCAAATTTCATAAAAATATGATAAAAAAACATAATAGCGTGATGGGTAACGTTAATATGATCTCATTTTCTATTATGCTACATTACACTTTATTTCTATCATCTTGCTGTTGCTGTGTAGTGTCGGCTTAGAATAGCACTACCCCATGTCTTCCGGTGGGTGTACGTAAGAGGCGACTAACGGTATTGGGGCATTTTAAGGGATTTTTGGGCGATGCAGTTGGAGACCCGTCACCAACAACCTTTATTTTTACCACATTTTCCCCACGCAACTTCCAAAAGTGGCTGAGGGATTTCTAATTCCTTAGCTCTGGCTACCCCTTCAAGGGATCAGAATCAAACTTATCCTTCACTATAAGAGTTTAAAAACCAAACGAGAATATGTACATTGCTGTTTCAAAAAGGAACAGTACATCTGCCACTCCGGGAAAATATTCCTAGTAAAATTTTACATACATACAACATTTTACTATACTCACGGCTATAAATCTCCAGAAGGGGTAGCCAGAGCTTCAGGAATTTTCGTCTGCCAGTTTTGGATGGATCTCTAACCGAATCGCCCAAAAATCACTTAAATGGCTCCAATACCCTTAGTCGCCACTTACGGAGAAATGGGGTAGTGCTATTCTAAGCCGGCATTACGCAGCATAGTAATAGTTTTAATTCTAAATTAAATGTTTTATCTTTAATAAAATAATACATCAAAACAAAAAAAAGTATCTTTAAAAAACCTATAACTCTATTCGATACCATTTAATTGTACAAAACTAAACCAAAGTGAATTATTCTCCCGTCTATTCTCTTAGTTGGAATCAAAAGCTTATTTATTCGATGCCCAGTTTGGCCCCAATGAGGCGTGTAGCAATAAAAACAGATTTACGACAGAAAAATAAAGGAACCATTATCGACCAGTGAAAAAACTACAATAATTTATTATACCTGTGGTTTGGTTACCGACAGCCTTTTTATACAGCCTATAGATCGAATATTTTTGGGTTTCGGTTTCGCTTTTCTATAGGATTGATAATAGATTTGTATGATGAATAAGAATAGTTTAAATTTTAAAAGTCATCGTTAATGTAAAGATGTAGGATTCTGTTTGAAGTCTGTAGGTACCTTAGCTGAAAATATATGGACACATTATTTACAAATCAAGTTAGCCCCAAACTAAGTAAAACTTGTATTATGGGATACTAACTCAATTTGCCGTGTAGTGCCGGTTTAGAATGTCGCTACCCCTTTCTCCTCACGGGTGTCGTAAGAGGCGACTAAGGGTATTGGGGCTTTTTATTGGATTTTTGGGCGATGCGGTTGGAGACCCATCACCAAAAACCTTTATTTTTACCATCTTTTCCCCACTCAACTTCCAAAAGTGGCTGAGGAATTTATAATTCCTTAGCTCTGGCTACCCCTTCTAGGGAAATATAGCCGTGAGTATATGTATGTATGTATGTATAACTCAAAGATAAAACGTTTCTAGACCAGGTAGAAAACGTTCTTATAAAGGCGGGGGTCCGAAGTGAGAAGAATAAAAGTGCATGTATGAGAAGAATAATTAATGTAAGGGAAGCAAGATAGGTTTGTCAAGATCGTACTAAGTGGCGATCGATAGTCTCTGCCTACCCCAATGAGAATAATGGGCGTGAGTATAAGTAGTAAGTAACTCAACGATATATTATATACTAAACAATATACATATAAAGAACACCCAAGATTAAGATACAATAATTTATGCTCATCACATAATTGTTACTCTCAGCGGGGATCGAACCCGCAACCTCCGGCCCGAAAAGCTAGTCACCTTTTCACTCGCCAACGGACGTCGCGCTTGAATTGAAATCTTTATTAAAGTTGTTGTACGAGTATAGCGTTGAATTAAAATAACACTAACCTAATTCATTTCCCGGGTATCCTCAGAAGTGGGGTGAATGAAGGTTAGGTCTTGGGGCTTTGTAAATTATTTTTCACGGCTATAAATCCCATGAAGGGGTAGCCAGAGCCAGGGAATTAGAAATTCCTTATCCACTTTTGGAAGTTGCGTGGGGAAAAGATGGTGAAATAAAGGTTTTTGGTGATGGGTCTCCAGCCGCATCGCCCAAAAATCCCTTAAAAGCCCTAATACCGTTAGTCGCCTCTTAAGTACACCCACCGGAAGAAATTGGGTAGTGCTATTCTAAGCCGGCACTGCACAGCAAACTAAGTGCAAGTGTTCCTGCACTTAATTTGAAGGAGGAACCAACATACATACCCACAAATGCCCTAGTGGTGCCCAGATGCTGTCTGTCCCACCAGACGTCCTATGCTGCCAACTGCCTGCTACCCAGGTCATAAACTCATGACTGTGAATCCCACAAAGGGGTAGCCAGTGCTCTTACTAGACGTATAAAACAATATTTCTTGGTGTCTGTCTATTTAATTCCGTTTCCCTGGTTTTTATAACATAAATTTGCCGTGTAGTGTCGGCTTAGAATAACACTACCCCATTTCTACCCGAGGGTGATCGTAAGAGGCGACTAAGGGTATAGGGGCTTATTATGGGCTACCCCTTCTAGGGATTTATAGCAGTGAGTATATGTATGTATGTATGTATGAACAATATAATATATAACTACAATACAATATAAGAAGCTATTTAAAAAGTTAATTTTTCCTTATTATATCTTCTTACATATAATAACGTACGGGTGAATAGAAATTGTGTGAAATTAAATTGGTAAAAGAGATTTATATAGCTAGTTTTTAAAACAAATAAAAAAGGATCTGAACATAAAACAAGTTATGTACGTAAGAGTATATATTTATGTTAAAATTCATATGCCTTATTGATTGATTGAAAAATTAAACTGATGCAACATAATATAAATAAATTATTGATTGATTGAAAAGTTAAACTGATGCAACATAATATTTGTGTTTAAACAAGGAAGAGTCCAGCACAAGTCCTTGAATTTGTTTATCAATTTGGAAGAGTATTTGTGTAAAATATCAGTATGTAAATGAAAACTGATTTCACGATATTTGTATCAAAGTGCAAACAAAACGGTAACAGATAACTGTATTTTTGTTGAAATTATTGTTTGTTTTGTAAATATTGAATGATGTAATTGTTACAATAATAGCAGGTATTTTAAAGTTTGCAAATATGTATATTTTACATACAATAACACAACCCCATTTCTTCCGGTGAATGTAAGTAAGAGGCGGCTAACGGTATTGGGGATTTTAAGGGATTTTTGGGCGATGCGGTTGACACACATCACTCCCCATCAGACCAGGCAGATCTCCCGACTCAACTTTCCAAAAGTGGCTGAGGATTTCTAATTCCTTGGCTCTGGCTACCCCTTCTAGGGATTTATAGGCATATAAGTATATGTATGTACATTTTACATTTATTCGTCATCATCACCATTGCCTAAATGTGTTCCGATCTAGGAGCTGGAGTCTACCCTATATGGAGTGATTGGGCCAAAGTTGACAACGCTGGCCTAATAGGGGTTGGCAGACCAACGACTAATTCACCGTATATCCCTGAAGAGGTTAGCAGAGGTACTAATACTTCAACAACACGTTACATTGTCACCTGGTGTTCCGAGTACCCAAATTTTGCTTGGACAGTGTATCACGATATTGGGGGCAGGCCTATAGCCGTTTTGTACGAATACACTTTATCCATCCACCCAGACCCATCACCAACAACCTTTATTTTACCATCTTTTCCCCAATCAACTTCCAAAAGTGGCTGAGCAATTTCCGATTCCTTAGTTCTGGCTACCCCTACTAGGGATTTATAGCCGTGAGTATATGTATGTATGTATGTACACTTTATAACTGGAGAAGAAATCCACATGGCTGAGTTGTACTTGGTCTTATTAAAGTATACTTATTCAAGTACCTGCCACCTACAACATAATTGCTCTCTCCAGGGGACTTAATATTGGAGCTTTTAAAATATTTTTTAGGCGATGTGGCTGGAGCCCCACATCCATCCATTCTTTATTTTACACTATTTTCCCCACTAAAATTGCAATAGTGCTTGAAGAATCAATATTAAAGCTCTGGCTGCCCATTTTATTCGCTATGGGTGTTATCATAGGCAGGTCTCAAGCACATAAAATCCCAATAAATCCTGAAATTTAAAACACATCATTGCCAAATGCAACAACACTTAAAAAGAATCAAACATACATATCGCACAATCAGTTATCAGTAGATTACATCGAGTGCCGTCAGCCGGGCGCCACGCCGTCTGAGCGTGCATTGCACGTGCAGTGTAACCTTCATATACCGCAACACTTGATATGTGGTGTTATGTTCTGTTACTACATAGTTGTGGAGTTGGGTTGGAATAGCACTATGATATTTTTGAGGTGGGGTGTAAGAGGCCACCACTAAATATCATTTATTTTAAAATGTTTTCCCAACTTAACTCTCATAAGTGGCTAAAGGAAAGGAAAATTCGGAGGCTCTGGCTGTCCCTTTTTGAAATTTATTGCCCTGAGTATATGAATGAATTAAAATATTTTAAAATTATAAACTTTCACTATAATTTACTAATTTAAACTGTCAAAATCCAAGTAACTCATTCATATTTAAATAATAAACGAATTTATCTTCACAACACAGTAATATGCTGCCCTTTTGCCGAAACCCTTCACCATAACAGCACCGCCATATTTCAAACGCGAAATTAACACTTTAATAAATCCTAAAAGTGATGAGTGGAAAGAGAAAGTATTTTTGTCAATTCCTCATTTAAAATTGCAAAGGTTTTTCGGAGCAATTTGCATTTTTATGACGCATAATTAAGGTTCAAATTGGGGAAGGCTATTTCCTGCAAATTTAGGGAGAAAAGTGGGTTAACACTCGAAGCGTTCGTGATTTTGATGTCTTTGTTGAAGAGTTTGGTTAATGAGCTAAATGGAATACGATTAAATAGCGAATGCGCTTAATTTTCATGGCATTTTTGGTTAATTAACTATAGTGGCTTGAATGGGCAGAGAATAGTCTTAAATGCAAGAGGCGTTACTTGTAATTTTATAGATAGATAGATAGATAACTCGTTTATTTATGTTAACATAACACCATACAATATAAAAAAAACAATACAAAAAGTGAAAAAATAATATTTTTGACCTAAAGATTAGTGCTATGGTAACATAAACTAGGTCCTAACTCAGCGCTTGATATTGCCAAGTGGCAAAACACTGGTTTTCAGTTATAGACGTATTTTTCTTATTTCTTGCCTCTACTAACACCATTTATTTCTTTCGGGATAGGTAGAACGATTTAGCACGATTTTTTTACGAAACTGACAAACTAAAAAAGCTCACATCACGTTCTTCAATCTTCTCATGCATCTTTTTATTCCTCGCATTTAGAATTTATTCTCTTTGTTTCTGTTTTGAATATGTCTTTCGGGTCCGTCCTCCACTAACAAGGCTGGAATAAATATTGACTTTACACCTCTTGTTTTAATGGAATAGGAATACAAAAGGATTTTTATTCAGTAGAAATAGTTTTGTCAGTTATCACGTGGGCACATTGAGTTTTTTTAGGTGATCACCGATCATCCTTTATTCAAGCCAAGCTTTATTTAAATTCAAGAATCTTTTCACATGCTATTTTATTACCACAACGGAAGTTTAAATTAATTGTGCGTTCCAAAATCGTAACTCACTTACCAAAGTCTTACTTTGTTATACTTTTGAAGAAGCTTCGTTACACCGAGGGTTGTGTAGGAGAACAAAAGGAGGTTATATTTATAAATAAAACAAGTTAATTTGAATAATGTCTCTTTGTTTGGAACAGAGAAATCCTTTCCGGCGGATGAGGAAAACCGCAAAAGTGTACCTTTTTGTATTTTCATAATTGTAACCGCTCTTGAAAATATTCAGCTGTATTCCGACAAAAAAGAAAGGCTAAGTTCTGTTATTTTACTGCAACATAAAATATACCTTTCATTCAATTGTCATGCATCGTATATCTTTAATTATACATGCTTTTATGAGATCGAAAACTCAATTGGGATTATTATTTTTGCGATATATGAGAGAACAAAGAACAAAGAAAATAAATTATAAAGACCCACATTTAAAAAGGGGTAGCCAGAGATTCAGAATAAAAAAAACTCTACTAACTAAACTAGTGAATGGTAAATTAAAGGTTTTTGGTGATGTGTCTCCAGCCGCATTGCCCAACACTCACTTAATAGTCTCAATACTTTAAGAAGCCTTTCCTGGTTAGATAGATAGATAGATAACTCGTTTATTTATGTTAACATAACACCATACAATATAAAAAACAATACAAAAAGTGAAAAAACAATATTTTGTCCTAAAAATT
This sequence comes from Bedellia somnulentella, assembly GCA_963576735.1. NCBI lineage: Eukaryota > Metazoa > Arthropoda > Insecta > Lepidoptera > Bedelliidae > Bedellia > Bedellia somnulentella. The sequence continues at coordinate 359,585 of OY755186.1, forward strand.
AGTGCTATGGTAACACAAACTAGGTCCTAACTCAGCGCTTGAGATTGCCAAGTGGCAAAACACTGGTTTTCAGTAAAGGCCTACACTACACTACACATAATTGAATAATATATAAACAAAACATCTGTGTCTGCCACATTTGAAGCAAAATAAATAAATAATAAAGGAAAGGACAATGAAAAAACAAAGGTTAGTATTCATTCTATTTTTATTTTATTGCATGTTGTAGGGACTCACGAGGAAGTTACTCAAATACCATTGAACAGTAAATATTTAAAAGATTGTCAAACTATCTAGCTTTGAAGACATTTTTGGCTTCCTGAAGTACAAAAGTTGCTGACAAATTGTTAATACCGATTTTCTGACGACCCCCATTTTATATACCGGTGAGGTAAGTTAGTAAGAAAGTTACTGACTCTTACATTCTTACTTACTTACTTATACTCACGGCTGTAAATCCCTAGAAGGGGTAGCCAGAGCTAAGGAATTAGAAATTCCTCAGCCACTTTTGGAAATGTAAGTGGGGAAAAGATGGTAAAAATAGAGGTTGTTGGTGATGGGTCTCCAACCAAATCGCCCGAAAATCCCTTAAAAACCTCAAATCCGTTAGTCGCCTCTTACGTACACCCACCTAGTGCTACTCTAAGCCGACACTACACAGCATTCCTCTCACTGACACTCTTACATTCCTTTTAAGGAATCACACACGTGAGTATAGGTATCGACACTTCAAACATTATGGCGCAGTTATTTATACCATTGTACACACTAAGTAACATAATAAAAGTTCAAATTTCAAAACATCACATACAATACCGCGATCTAGAAAAAGGGTCATCAAAATTTGTCATGTCTTTGTGTTGCCAGGTATGAAAAGACAGCGGTCGTTACCCAACTTTAATTGCACTCTTTCTAAAGACTGTTCAGTTATTCCATACAATAAAACCACTAATATAAATAAGGTTTTTGTCACGATATCTTATGCTGACGTTTACGATCTCGGGAATTTCATCGTGTAGCAAATATAATACGTATTTGTCTTTTTATTGCTACATTGCAACATTATTGCCAATTACCTTTCGGATTTCCTTTCAAGAGTGTAAAGTAATAAAATCTATGAATACTAGTTTTAGTCTGTGTTTACGTAAGACCAGGTGTGAAATGTTAAGGGTCAAATTCAATGAGAAGTAATGTTTGTTGATGTGTTTACCGAAAATCAATACAAAAAAAATGTAGAAGTACATTACATAAATTGAGATAGCAGGCAGCTGTGTAAAATTTTGATTTAAAATTAAAATAAAATAAACATAGATTGATAGAATGGATAATATTAATGGATATATATATATATATATATATTGTTATAGGTGGAGACTTTTAATTGGCATTGCATTGTTTACTTTATTGTTTAGTTAATGTATACGCTGTAAAGCTTCCAAATACAATAAAATAAATAAATAAATAATAATCAATGGATTTTTGGGCGAGCCAGTCGGAGACCCATCGCGAACAACCTTTATTTTACCATCTTTTCCTAATTCAACTTTCCAAAAGTGGCTGAGGAATTTCTAATTTCTTAGCTCTGGTTACCCCTTCTATGAATTTATAACCGTAAGTATATGTATGGGGCAGTCCTATTACCGATTGGCACAACAACACTGTCACATAACTCAGGCTTTTCTGTTTGCTCACGATGAGATTTTTTATAGGAAAGACCGTCCATTTGACTTTTTTGGGGTATTACTGGATGTACTTCCTAGGAAGTATTTGTGTGGTGTGATTTTGTTCTTGCCCTATAAAACAGCAGAACAGTTCCAGCAGTAAACAACTAATAATGACCAACTAACACATAGAAACCAATATAAAAATAAAATTTATATTCTAGGAAAATAGGAACTTCCATAACAAAGCTTCCTTAACAAAGAACACGAAAAACGAAAATACTGACTTGAAATAAAATAAATTACAAACGAATAAAAATTCCTCATATATTCAAACAAATTGTAAGTAAATTGACTTGCAATGGCGCGAATTTCATCAGCAAAGATAATTAGAACAGCTCATTAAAATTTCGAAGCTAGTTAGTGATATTCAAATATTCCCGGCCGTCGTTTAAGTAAATTATCTATGAAATTACGGAGAAGCCCCGGACTCATTAATTAACGTAAAAGGAAAGAAATTGGCGGCTGTCCCTCTATCGTTAATTTCATTTAATGTAGGCAAAAATACTTTTTACGCTTCTGTATTGTCATCGTTTTGGGTTTGGCTTTTAATATTGTTAATTTGTGATTGGTTTGATGATTTTAATTATTTTAATGATGTGGCTTCAAGCTCTGAGTCAAGCCTATATCATAACATAACATGATAAATATAAACGTTCACGCCGAATATCCCCGAAGGGGTTGGCAGAGGTACTAATACTTCTGAACATCACGTGACTTTGTCACCTGGTGTTCAGAGTACCCACGTTTTACATGGACAATGTACTCACGTGATGGGGGCAGGCCTATCGCCGTTTTGTACGAATACACTGTCACATGACAAAGTACAACTCAGTCATGTGGGTTTCCTCACGATGTTTTCCCTCACCGTTAGCAACCATGATAAATTAACCACACATATGTCCTTAGAAAAGACAAATTCCTATTTCAATATGTGTTTTCTCAAGTCATATAGGCATCATAGGCTTGCATTATCGAAGCAAAACATGGTGACATTAATGAAGACCACGTGACATTAATATCTCGAGATGTTCAGAAGTATTAGTATCTCCACAATTTTGTTAAATGACTATCGGGTTTTTGTACTCATTTTAGACTCGCAGTCTAAAACTTGCGTATGTCTATTATTATTTCAAAAACCTTTAGTGTTTAAGGAGTTAAAATTCCAAGTTATTTGATATGAATGTATTAGTTGTTTTAATTACAGCCTTATACTAAATATTTCGAGATATCAAAAGTATCTAATTATCCTACTTTACTTTGCAAATCTCAATATACCTTCAAACATTTTGCGTCTAAAACAAACAAATCAGGCAAATTCCTGCAAAATCTTTTCTGCAATTTCGGGATTCGTCTCATCAAGATTTTCTTTGTGTATTAGGAGGCAGGGAGCCGAGGAAGTATACACAATTGGAAATAATTACTGAATTAATTCCCCCGAACGGAAATTATAGGAAAACGTTCCGAGAAAAGAATACTTGAAGTTTTTTGGCAGATGTTGAAGCGTTTCGTTTCATTTGCAATGAGAAAAACGGCTTTCATTTCCTACAACTGTTTTGATTAGCATTCGGGCCGAAATTTGCTTCAAATGTTTTGAAAGGGAGTATCGTACGAAATTTATGTTGGAAGTTAACGTTTCTTTGTTTATGTTAGGATATACTACTTGGTTGCAATTTGCTTACTAAAGAGTGTTTTTTGAGCTTAACATTAACTTTTATTGCAGTGTAGTGCCGGCTTAGAATGTCGCTAACCCTTTCTACCCAGGGGTGTCGTAAGAGGCGACTAAGGGTAAAGGGGCTTTTTAAGTGATTTTTGCGCGATGTGGTTGGAGACCCGTCACCAAAAACATTTATTATTACCATCTTTTCCCCAATCGACTTCCAAAAGTGGCTGAGGAATTTCTCATACCAAAGCTCTGGCTACCCCGTTAAGGGATTTATAGCCGTGAGTATATGTATGTATATATGTTTTAGATTTATCAGAGAACCAGTGATAGACCCCGTTTCACCTTCATACTATATCAACTTCGTCATATTATAAATGGGGCTTTCCTTTGCTTAAAGAATAAAAACTCATATTCTGCTATATCATCTTACAAAATATGTATATTTGTCGTATTAAAAATATTTTAAATTAACATCTATGTGTCTTCTGTTTATGACAACGACTTTTCAGTTTAAAAATATAACATTTGTTATAATTCTTCAAGAAAATACTTTCCTTCTCTACCTACATTTTACTCCCAACTCTTTCCATTGTTTATTGCTACAAAATATGTTTCAATTCAAACTCAAAACATTCAAAATTCAAATTTTATTTCCGAATCTCCATAAACTTATTCAACTCTCCATCGCATCCCAAGCGCGCCCTATCCATTTAAAATTTCGCGCGACTGATCCCCGCGAGCACTTGAACATAAAACAGCGCTAACAATAGTCGAATGCCCATTAATTATCAAACTAGCTTAGTCGTTCTGCCGACTAAGCCATGAGATCGCGTATGCCGATACACAAGGAATCCATAATGAAGCGTATTATCTGGTTGCGGCTTGGTAATGGCGCTTATAAATTTTAAATTAGCCGCAATGTTCGTACTGTACTTTAGTGGGTTGGTGAGTGCAGTAGGCTCTGGAGGATAATCGTTTGTGTTGTCTTTTATGCGGTGTGTTGAAGCTAGCTCATCTTTTTTTAATGGTGGAAGGAATAGACGCGTAGTGCAGGCTTGGAATGTCCCTACCCATTTCTAACCACGGGTGTCGTATAGGTATGGGGCTTTTATAAGTGTTTTTGGGTGATGAAGTTGAAGACCTATCACCAATGACACTTTATTTCTACCATCTTGTCCCCTATCGAGTTCCCAATGTGGCTAAAGAGTTTCTAGCTCTAGAGCTCTGGCTAGTCTTATTTGACATTTATGGCCGTGAGTATATGTATGTAAATATATTATTTTACAGAGAAATGCAAATAAACAGAAATAAACATACTTCATAATCAGTTTTTATTAATTTGTTCAATAAATGAGTGAGTTAATTTTAAATAAAGTTTATCAAGCACTTTATTTCTTAGTATTTTCTAAGAATTTCACGATTGCACATTATAATTAAAACAACTATTGATTTTCGGATATTTTAATCTTTTTGTACATAGCAAATATTAAACGCAAATGTTACTTAAATTATGTGAAGGTAGTCAGTATTAATAATTTTATAGTACTGTATAATGACAAATAACACCTCAGTCTTCCCGTGACCATGATAACTGAAATGTTTTCGAAACGTCGGGCTTTAAAAAACAATGTAATAACACGCGATTAAAATATACGAAAATCAACACTTTATTGCTTTTTTAGTAACCCAAAAGTTTTGCAACGTATATATTTATCCAAAGTGAGACACAACTTCTACTTTATTCAATTTGAGGCGCCAAATTCGATATTGATTTGCAGGAACGTGCCTGCCGCCGCCATTCCAAGATAAACCATCGCAATTTCCGGAAATAAATCGATGGATTCTCAATACATTAGAGTGAATTTTCTAAAAAATTCACGTTGGCAGATAGTCTAAAATAATTACCAGTCCAAGGGTGCCTCAAGGATGCTATTTCGGGCCCAAACTTTGCCTAAGCGATTTTACAAAAGGGAACGCAAGAATAACGAGCTCCGAACCTTTTTCCATATCTACTGCTTTCTCGGTCCACTTACTTTCACCCTTATACATAAAACTGTCGTAATTATGCTAAATATCTGATCTGCGAGGGTTTAGATTTTGAGACAAAAGATTTTTTTAGAGATGTTTATGTATTTGGGAAGGCTCGTCGTCTTACGTCCCTAGAAGAAAGGGATTACACTGGATTAGGGACCTGTTGTAGGGATTATGGAAAAGATTTGTGACTATTTACTTACTTAAGCGGATTTTATGGATATTTGTTTGGAATTTAAATTTGATATTATTGTTGCATTGCGAAGGTGTCACACTAAGAAGATTTTGTTAAAATTTTATTGATGTTAGAAGTATTGTGATTTGTTTCAATTAGTTTATTTATTTATTTATTAAGGAGAAAAAACAGAAATAGCAAAAAGAATATAGAATAACAACATATAGAACATAAGTAAATAAATTTTGGTATCTCCTCAACTTTTCTCACAGATAGATAACAAAAACAATCAATACAAAAGAGTTATCAATACAGAAAAACAGAAATAAAATATGAAAAAGGATAACAACCACAACGAACATAAACAGACAGAAGTAAATACACAACATTCTTAAGATAAATTTAAACAATAATTGTAATAATTAATAACATACACACACATTAAAGACTTTTTAAAATAAGTAAGAACATTTTCTTGCAGCGCTGCTTCGAAAAGCAGAATAAGTCTACATCCGTGAAATAAATATTATATGTATCGCACATCCTGCACAAAGGAGCCCTCTTACCTACATTGGTCCTGCTGACCCCTAGGGCGAATACATGTTTATTCCTTGTAGCGTGACTCGGAACACGTAAACTAAGTTTTGCCAGTAAGTCGGTAAGTAAGTTTAATATATTATATCTTGTTAAAAAGATCTTATTTTTTATAATTTCTGTCAAATATGACTAGATTTTTTTTTATTCTTAGGCTCTGTCTATCGTTTTTATGGATTTATAGCCTTAAGTCAAATTGTATGTCTGCATTTATCGGCAATCCAAACTTTTGGTCATTTACGTCGTAACACAATAAATAAATGCAACTATACTGATGAATTAATAAATAGAAGTTAATTAACATATGCTTATTATTAAAAAGTGATCTCGCCATTTCTTTGAAGGTAATTTGGTTTCGACAATCACTACAAAATACTTTAAGCGGAAATTTCCGCCTTAATGGTCTCTTTTGAGAACATCAAGGTACTCGAGTAAGTTACAAAGCATTCAAAAGCAGCAAATTTCGTACTGAATGTAATCCAACATAGAAAACTTCCTCCGAACTCTTTCGTGGTCAATATTCAACAGAATTTGCGTCGCCGAGATTTCTTGTTGCGTTGTCAGCAACTACGTTCCAACACAATACAACTCTTATATCAGCGTCTTAAGAATGAAAATAGAATGACAAGCACAAGACGAATCCCGACCGTACTTAAGAACTTCAGATTCTGTCCTCTGCAAACATTGTGCTGCTAAATTATTTATTTTGTTGTTTGTCCACGCTCGAGCAAACTTCAGCAATAGCTCCAACAGTATGAAGTTTGAAAGGAAGTCCATCTTTAATTAAAGAGCTTACCAGGAGCTTTCTGTTACATCAAATTACGGTGCGTGCCAAGCCCAACGCGAATATTTAACAAGCTTTCATGCAACGGAGCATAACTCCTGAAAATTTATCGGCACCTCATTTAGATTCGTATCTTTCATAAACAAAGGTTGTTTGATAAACTTTTCGAATGACTTAATTTGGAAATGGAACATTAAAGGAGTTTTGAGTGTTACAGTTGATTAAATATAGCATCTTGAAGGTATTCACTTTCAGTGAGGGATTAAATGAACATCGTTTTGCTCTTTGATGTCATGAGATCCTTATCAAGAGGGATTGCAATTCTAACATGACAGAAGCAAATCCCTTCCCTCAACGGTATTGGGTCGGATTGACCCTTGTCTAAATCATTTGCTTAATGACCTATTGATATTAACATAAGTGTTGACTGACCTTAAAGCCAATGGGTATCTGTAAGTAACTTTAAAGATGATCACGTGTAATCCATTTGATGATTGCAGATCTTATCGGCAATTATAGTTTACATGTTTTATTGAGCACCTAGTAATCAACATACATACATACATACATATACTCACGGCTATAATTCCCTAGAAGGGGTAGCCAGAGCTAAGGAATTAGAAATTCCTCAGCCACCTTTGGAAACTTGAGTGGGGAACAGATGGTAAAATAAAGGTTATTGGTGATGGGTCTCTAACAACCTTTGACACACTCACCGGTAGAAATGAGGTAGCGCTATTCTAAGCCGGCGCTACACAGCTAATAAGTAATCAAGTCGAGAAAAATTAGCAATAACAGAGTAGTATTAGCTTAAATTAGCCCTACGTCCACTCTTTCCGCCGTTGTTATTTTCAGTTTAAGAATGACAACTAGAAAACGGGTATTAAAAACCATACAAGATATATCTTATAATTATACCTCTATGCATTTAAAATTTTTATGTATAATATAACCGTGTAGTGTCGGCTTAGAATAACACTACCCCATTTCTACCCGTGGGTGATCGTAAGAGGCGACTAAGGGTATAGGGGTTTATTAAGTGATTTTTGGGCGATGTGGTTGGAGACCCGTCACCAAAAATATTCATTATAACCATCTTTTCCCCAATCAACTTCCAAAAGTGGCTGAGGAATTTTTCATCCCAAAGCTCTGGCTACCCCGTTAAGGGATTTATAGCCGTGAGTATATGTATGTATGTATGTATAAATTTCCAAATGAGAGTTACATTTGGAATATCCCAAACTCAAACATTCACGCGGTATATGCCTGAAGGGGTTGGTAGAGGTACTAATACTTCTAAACATCACGTGACATTGTTATCGTTACTAAGTATATTTTTATATTACCTAAAATATTTTATATATACAAAAGGTGGCTAGTAAAGTATGTTCCGCAATACTTTGCAGGCGTTATGCAATAGTTATTTCACACTATCTCAAAATGGAAGAAGCTTTCATTATATCTAAATCCGGATTGGGACGAAATCAATCAACCTTCAGCCAATCCTCTTTCGTTCCCCTGGGAACATAGTAGTACTGTCATGTCACATTTTCAATAAGAAGGAGAGCTTATGTGTGTTTTGTCGTCTCGAGAGATGGGGTAAGGAAGATTTTCTTAGTTTGGCTAAAAATAAACAACTTTAGTATACATACATACATATACCTACTCACGGCTATAAATCCCTTAACGGGGTAACAAGAGCTTTGGAATGAGAAATTCCTCAGCCACTTTTGGAAGTTGATTGGGGAAAAGATAGTAATAATAAATGTTTTTGATGACGGGTCTCCAACCACATCGCCCAAAAATCACTTAAAAAGCCCCTATACCCTTAGTCGCCTCTTACGATCACCCACGGGTAGAACTGGGGTAGTGTTATTCTAAGCCGACACTACACAGCAAACTTTAACTTTAGTATGTTAGCATAAAATTTACACTTACAATTAGACATTAGGTTTAGAAAAGGTTTTCAATCTATTCAAATGGATGTCGTTGGTAGTATATGTAGGAAAGAAAGAAAGAAATTATTCATAAACTGTGTGAGGGGAAAACAAGGAAATGTGTAAAAAAGTTTAACAAAATTATTACAGAAGGGCAAGCACGAGCGGTGTTTAAACTAGTTATCGCATGGGATAAAGCAGCCATATTACATATACTCACGGCTATAAATCCCTAAAAGGGGTAGCCAGAGCTAAGAAATTAGAAATTTCTCAGCCACTTTTGGAAGTTGAGTGGGGAAAAGATGGTAGAATAAAGGTTGTTGGTGATGGGTCTCCAACCGCATCGCCCAAAAATCCCTTAAAAAGCCCCAGTACCGTAAGTCGCCTCTTACGTACACCCACCGGAAGAAATAGGGTAGTGCTATTCTAAGCCGACACTACACAGCTAAACTACCTTCAGTGTAATTCTCAACCTCATCCGGAAATAACTAAAATTCGTAATGACAACACATATTTAGTTCAATAACTCAAAGGCTAATCCCTAAATGATTAATACAATAAAGTTCACGACTTGTCACTACCAACAGCAGTTACAAACAAATGTCGCTTCACAATGATTAAGATTAATTACATCCGTCATTTTGTATTACTTTCATGGAAAATGAAGTTTTGAACTTATATACACTAATATTATGAAGAGGAAACTTTGTTTTACTGTAATGAATAGGCTCAAAAACTACAACACCTATTTAAAAAAGTATTTAATAAATGGAAAGCTTAGACTTTCAGAAGCAACAATGGGTATTTATCATCACGCTAAATATCGTAGGTAGTAAGCGGTAAGCTTAGAATAGCACTACCCCATTTCTTCCGGTGGGTGTACGTAAGAGGCGACTAACGGTATTGGGGCTTTTAAGAGATATTTGGGCGATGCGGTTGGAGACCCATCAAAAACAACCTTTATTTTACCATCTTTTCCCCACTTAACTTTCCAAAAGGTGTTGAGGAATTTCTTATTCCTTAGCTCTGGCTACCCCATCTAGGGATTTATAGCCGTGAGTATATTGAGTATATGTATGTAAGCAGTGAATAATACTTAACACCAGCCGTGCGAAGCCGGGCGGACCACTAGGTTTTTTAAAATATTATACAAAATGGCGAATGGTAGTCACAGCCTACCCAAATGGGAACTTACGACGTGAGAATATGTATGTATGTATATTGTTAGACCTGTTTAAGGTTATGCACAAGAAAGGTAAAACGGGACCATATTTCTGAGGTTTTACTGTCTGTCCGTATCCCACCAGTTATCTTGTGAAATGGGATACTCAAAGAGCTGAAACCGCTGTGTTTTCATAGATTATATATATCTAGTATATTTACATAACATTATATTTTACTGGAGTAACTATAATACGTGTAGTGCCGGCTTAGAATTACACAACCTCTTTCAACCCAGGGGTGTCGTAAGAGACGACTAAGGGTATGGGGCTTTTTTAAGTGGTTTTTGGGCGATGCAGTTGGAGACCCATCACCAACGATACTTTATTTCTACCATCTTGTCCCCTTTCAACTTCCATATGTGGCTGAGGAGTTTCTAGCTCTAAGGTATTCAGATACCCTTAGAAAATCCCATGCATCAATTCTGATATACATCTTCATCTCAGAACCCCAAGGTAATTCAAGTTATTTCGTTTAAATTCAAACATTCACGCCTTATATCCCCGAAGTGGTTGGTAGAGGTACTAATACTTCTGAACATCACGTGACATTAACAACTGGTGTTCAAGTACCCTCGTTTTACTTAGACGTTTGGTATAACTATAAATACACTGACACATGCATGACTAAGTACAACTTAACCATTTCCTCACGAAGTTTTCCCTCACCGTTAACAACCATGATAAAAAAAACCACACATATGACTATAGAAACGACTAATTGGTGTAGAACCGACCCGGGATTTGAACCGTCATCCACTGCGCTATCACGGTTGTATTAATATTTTAATGTATCATTAATAGCTATATCAAAAACATTACACAACAGTTCACAAACTCCCAACGCTTCAGACTGGTGTATGGGAAAGTTTCAAAGTTTAATTAAGTAAGTACTTGGTCTGTACTTTGTGTAAACACGTGTCGTCGCATATGACAGCGATAAGGTTTCATTTACAACAAGCCTTAGCTGAAGAGAAATGTGTTGTATTAATACTTTACATACATAAACAACCTTTATTTTAGCATCTTTTCCCCACGCAACTTCCAAAAGTGGCTGAGGAATTTCTAATTCGTTAACTCTGGCTACCCCTTCTAGGGATTTATAGCCGTGAGTATAGTAGTGATAGTAGATACATATACACACAGACTACATACATACATACATACATATACTCACGGCTATAAATTCCCTAACGGGGTAGCCAGAGCTTTGGAATGAGAAATTCCTTAGCCACTTTTGGAAGTTGATTTGGGAAAAGATGGTAATAATAAATGTTTTCGGTGACGGGTCTCCAACCACATCGCCCAAAAATCACTAAAAAAACCTATACCCTTAGTCGCCTCTTACGACACCCGTGGGTAGAAAGGAATAGTGACATTCTAAGCCGGCACTACACGGCATTAAATATTTCTTTAAAACAATTTGCAAAATAATAAAAAAAATGCATGTAAGTACTACTTAAGTTTATGTGTACTAAAAACCGACTTAAATGATAGTATAGATTTACAGACAACAGCACCTAGACATAACAAGATAATAGAAATCCGTCATATTTTTAAGTGTCAAGATAAACTGACTTCCACAAACATTTGGAAGTTCATTGATATATACAATACGAGAACTTTGGACCTAGTATATATAGATTAATACTAAAAGAACCTTGAATCTAATTTATTATTTATGTCTATACAAATAAGGTTGAATATTGTGTGTTAACAATTTTAAAGAAATTTGATGAATTGGTTTGTTTATGAATTGCAATTGATAATGATAATGTTGGATATCAAACAAGTATTATCGGTTAATTGAAATGTTTTGTCAATAGAATTAGGATTAACATAAACAGCAAACTCACGCTGATCGAATTAACGCTTAAAAATGGGTTAATATAATATATGTAAAAATGTACATCATATAATTTTATACCAGTTTTTTTTAAATTTATCTTTCTAAATGATGCAATTTCAACTCAATGTTCACAATATAGGTATATCCCCCAAGGGCTGGCAGTGGTACTATACTTCTAAATACCAGGTGCCATTCTTATCAGCTGGTGTTCTGAGTAAAACTCAGCTATTTGGGCTACTCACAAGGGACAATACATTTGTGTAGGATAGAATAAGGATTTGTTATCTCACTGCGCTATCAAATTCGTTATTAAAATCTACACAAATATAGCACCAAATATTAACTTCAAAAGTCTCAACACCAAGTCTCCAAATGACATATAAATTTAGTCAACTTAAATATAGTAAATCCAGCTTCAAAACAGTTTGAGTTTGATAATAAATTGCATTATAATTTCGTACCCACGTTTTGCATGGAAAGTGTACTCACGTGATAGGGGGCAGGCCTATCGCCGTTTTGTACGAATACACTGTCACATGACTAAGCCCAACTCAGCCATGTGGGTTTCCTCACGATGTTTTCCCTCACCGCTAACAACCATGATAAATTAACCACACATATGTCTTTAGAAAATACAAATTGGTGTGATCCCGACCCGGGATTGGAACACTAGTCGTTTGCACAATAACCGGTGTTCTACCCATTGAGCTATCACGGCGTATCACATAAATTTAGTCAACTTAAATATTGAGAGTCCAGCTTCAAAACAGTTTGAGTTTGATAATAAAATGCATTAAGATTTCGTTTTCTTTGGTTTCCTTTCCTATAACCAATATAATGTGTGGTGTTGATACAAACAAAGAAAGAACAATAAAGTTTCCCCATAACTTTTGTTATAAAAGTAGCATCGCAGCTAAACCAAACAAATTACAAACATAATATCGTAAACAAAAAAGAAGTATTATTCCATAAGAGTCTCAGGGTTGCCAAATTTTATAAAAAAATAAATATTGCAATTTTTGTTTACTGATTTTTTTTATTGCCGTGTAGTGTCGGCTTTGAATAAATAGCACTACCCCTTTTCTTCCGGTGGGTGTAAGTAAGAGGCGACTAACGGTATTGGGGCTTTTTAAGGCATTTTTGGGCGATGCGGTTGGAGACCCATCACCAACAACCTTTATTTTATCATCTTTTACCCACGCAACTTCCAAAAGTGGCTGAGGAATTTCTGGCTACCCCTTCTAGGGATTTATAGCCGTGAGTATATGTATGTATCTATGTATGTTTTTTTTTTGTTTTTGCATAATACATAATGTGTCCAGGAGCCTAGCTAGATATCGGTAAGAATGAAATGACAATATACGATATTATTTAAGTGCGAAAGAGATGGCTTTTTTATACTGCGCAATATCTAGTTAAAAGGTTGCACGTACTAGTATGCACAGGCAGAAGATATTTCCATATAATCATTTTAAATTCACATACTTATGCCTATAAGACCAACATAGGTAAAACTACAAAGTAAAAATGCAATTATTATGCGGTAGTGGTCAAGATTTCATCTTTATATGAACGGTTAATATTTTTTTATATGTCGCAACTAAATTCATCAAGTAATCTTAGAAAGACGTCCAGAAGGGCAAGCACGAGCCGTGTTTAAACTAGTTATCGCGTGGGATAAAGCAGCTATCTTTTACGCACTTCCTTAATATCGTATACTGCCATCTCGTATTGTGAACGGGTATGTTTTCCGCAAGTCGACGTCTGCTAAGCGCCTATTTTGCGTGACAAGGGAATGGCACTACTCTAGCCATCCCAGCTCACTAAGAAAGTTCAGGACCCCCCCAATGTCCTTGAACACCTCAGGGAGCGACCTGGCGTCACCCAGGTGTTTTACCCTGTAATCCGCTACACCTGTACACTCGAGGAGCACGTGCGCAGCTGTTTCTTCCTTTTCCATGCATGCTCTGCACAGAGGGCTATCTGTAACACCCAAGGTAAACAAGTGTTTGTTAAAAGGGCCATGCCCCGTTAGGGTAGCTGTAATCCAGCTGATTTGTTTTTTGTTAAGTTTAAATAGTTTGTTAGTAAGTTGCTTGTTGATCCTGGGTAAAGCTGTTTTGGCTTGTTTACAGCCGCTCTCCGAGGACCAGCATGCATCCCACTTACCTTGTATAGCCTTACGGACTATTGTTTTCAACTGATCGTTAGGTAGAGGCAGACATGGTTCTGGACCTGTGAACGGGGTATCCGATCCTCTTCTGGCCAATTCGTCTGCTGCATCATTGCCGCGTGATCCGCTGTGTCCTTTTATCCATTGAATGGTAGTATCATTGATTTGCCCTATCGCCGTCAGGGCTTTGTGACATTCATATATGAGCCCTGATTTGCACTCGTGGCTCATTAGGGCTTGCAGGACTGATTTGCTGTCCGAGAGAATGCGAATTGGTAATTCTCTGATTTTCCTCGCTAACACTGCTTGGGCGGCGAGTATGATTGCAAGGCATTCGGCCTGAAATATCGAATTCCAGGTACCCATTGGTTTAGCTATTTTTATCTGCAGGTCTTCTGCCATACTCTACTTCTATTCTGACATCTACTGCCATCTCATTCTAACCGTTATCGTGTCGATGAAATAGCGCTCGTGCTCGCCCAGCTGGAATAAAACACTCATGACTTTGGGATAAATCAGAAATTGACGGTAAAATTTGCCATAATTTAGTTTCTTTCATTCTTTGAAAAGTTCATCTTAATAGGGGTATTTCTTAGAATTTCTTAAATACAATGTATAATTCGTATATCAGAGTTCTATTGTAAGGGAATGATTATAAGGATATACACACGAGTGATTTTATACTTGACCATGTTCTATATATCCGCTAGAAAAGGCGATACGGTTTGCGCACCCTACTAGTAGTGATATTCTGTACTGGTTTAAAATATCTTGTTTAAAGAAGTTTATTCCTATATTTATTAAAGATTTTAGTGTAATTAAACTTTATATTTCGTTAAAATTATTTGCCACTAGCTGATAGACCAAAGAAGCGATTAAAGTGCAAGGGAATGAGCGACACACTTAGAATAAATGTTCATTGCGAAAAAGATTAGTAAAAATACTTCCTTTTCTTACACTTCACCAAAAATCAATTCATGTAACATATAAAAAACACTACTCCTTCCAAAAGCCCAAATATAATCCCATAAAAAATTGGCAACCCTAAAGTCACGAAATATTTCGCATCCCTTCAAGAATCCCTCGCGAATGTAGGAACGTACAACGGTATCCCTCAGGATATTTCCTTAAATGCCTCCTTTGAAGTTATAAGTGCACTTTGAGAATTAAATTTGTAATTACTTTGAGAACTGAACATGTGATTTCGTATGAGTGCAAACTCGTGTATTTATGTTGAGCAAATCCGAATGGTAATTGGAATATATAGACATAACATAATATAACATAAACATAAACGTTCACGCCGAATATCCCCGAGGGGTTGGCAGAGGTACTAATACTTCTGAACATCACGGGACTTTGTCACCTGGTGTTCAGAGTACCCACGTTTTGCATGGACAGTGTACTCACGTGATAGGGGGCAGGCCTATCGCCGTTTTGTACGAATACACTGTCACATGACTAAGTACAACCCAGCTATGTGGGTTTCTTCACGATGTTTTCCCTAACCGTTAACAACCATGATAAATAAACCACACATATGTCTTTAGAAAAGACAAATTGGTGTAGGCCCGACCCAGGATTTGAACACTAGTCGTTTGCACGATAACCGAGTGTTCTACCCACTGGGCTATCACGGTTGCTTATATAGACCTAACTGGTTATTAATGGTTTGTTGTAATTATAACAGGTAGCAGATAAAGGGTTCAGTTGACTTAAATCGAATTTACAATTTATTCTATAATTCCACAGGAACTGCGATAGCTCAGTGGGTAGAAAGCTGCTTATCAAGCAAACGATAAGGGTTCAAATCCCAAAATGTTTAAAAGTATTAGTACCTCTGCCAACCCCTTCGGGGATATACTGCGCGAACGTTTGCGATAAAAACACAGTCCTTAATTGATTAGTCACTTTCGCTCTATTTTTATTCATGAACCTTTTCATACATGTGCTCGTTTTCTCCCCTTTTAAGAAGCCTGATTTTTTTGTCGTTTACTTACTTACTCATACTCACGCCCAATATGTATAATGAATGACATTGATATGTAATCGCAATAGCAATAGATAGTAATGCGTCAGTATTTTCTAGTGCATTAAGATCATATGTCCTTATATTTGTTTATTGACAACATACATACATACATACATATACTCACGGCTTAATCCCTAGAAGTGGTAGCCAGAGCTAAGAAAAAAGGAATTCCTCACCCACTTTTGGAAGTTGATTGGGGAAAAAGATGGTAATAATAAATGATTTTTTTGACGGGTCTCCAACCACATCGCCCAGTAATCACTTAAAAAGCCCCTATACCCTTAGTCGCCTCTTACGATCACCCTCCGGTAGAAACGGGGTAGTGTTACTCTAAGCCGACACTACACGGCAAACAAACACACTTTCATATAAATCTTTGTATTTAATAATAAGTATAGGTAAACCATCACCAACAACCTTCATTTAACCATCTTTTCCCCACTTAACTTTTCAAAAGTGGCTGCGGAATTTCTGATTCCTTAACTCTGGCTACCCCATCTAGGGATTTATAGTCGTGAGTATATGTATGTATGTATGTATGTAAACCATATTTTAACTTCGCGGGCCTAGTTCAACAATAGATAAAAGAAATTCAGAATAAAGAATTCCACTTTTATCATCTTGATTTAATACAACTATTTTGGAAAGACTGTTGTTGTTGTCTGTTTTTTTTGGTCTCGTGGGGTTATGAGGTTAGAAAATGCTGTGTAGTGCCGGCTTAGAATAGCACTACCTCATTTCTGCCGGTGGGTTTACGTAAGAGGTGACTAACGGTATTGGGGACTTTGAAGGGATTTTTGTGCGATGCGGTTGGAGACCCATCACCAACAACGTTTATCTCATCATCTTTTCCCCACTCAAATTTCCTAAAGTGGCTGAGGCATTTCTAATTCCTTAGCTCTGGCTATTCCTTCTAGGGATTTATAGCCGTGACTATATGTATGTACAAATTAATTAATACGGATAGATGGTTATGATATAGCTTCGTTGTTTTAAATCCACTTTCCATTTTGTTTTTTTATCATTTATGTAGATTCAAATTTAATTTTAAAATCAAATAAGTGAAGCCTTAAAGAAAGAAAAACAAATGGCCAACAATGTAGCAGATTTTAAAAACCCAAAAACATTTACACTTTTAGCAGACATGCAAAAAATTAACACAAAAGCTAATATTAGTCAAACATCTCGACTCAAATGCACGGATATTTCCAACAATAAAAATCTTCGTCGCCATCGGGCCACAGGAGACCCTCTTTATAGGGGTCCAACCTTTTTTTTTGGTTCCCCTGTCTACCCTATACATACCAATGAAGGTACATTTACCACAATGTTGATAAGACCTTTTTTACACCGAAAGTCGACCTCTACATTATTAAACTGAACAAAGCCGTTTTGTGGACGTGATAACATTTTTGGGGTCCAAAGGGTTTTATGAGAAATAGGTCAGAGCAGTCCTGCACATAAATAAAGGAAGGTATCACCCTAGAAGGTAGATATGGCTACTAAAAAATAGCCTAACGTTTCTCTTCTTGTCAAATACAATGCGCATCCAAAAAGAAAGAAACTTATTTGAATTCTTATTTTCTGCTCTACTATTTTATATGATTGCTGTGTAGTGTCGGCTTAGAATAGCACTACCCCAGTTCTTCCGGTGGGTGGGTGGGGTTCCAGTACGTAAGAGGCGACTAACGGTATTGGGGCTTTTAAGGGATTTTTAGGCGATGCGGTTGGAGACCCATCACCAAAAACCTTTATTTTAACATCTTTTCCCCACGAAACTTCCAAAAGTGGCCGAGGAACTTCTAGTTCCTCAGCTCTGGCTACCCCTTGTAGGGATTTACAGCTGTGAGTATATGTATGTATGTATGTATTTCATATGAAAATATCGAATTTAAACTTACTTCCATGGTAATTTAGTATATATACGGCCATAAATCCTGAAAACGGGTAGCCAGAGCTTTAGAGCTGGGAACTCCTCAGCCACGTTTGGAAATTGATAGGGGACAAGATGGTAGAAATAAAGTATTGATTGTGATGGGTGGTTTTAATTAATAAAGCGTGTTATTCTTTTAGTACAAAAACTAACTCCATTTGTACGTTAATTTGCTATCCAACCACTTGAAAGATTTATGGGAAAACCTTGGAACCACAAAAGTTAATAGTAATTTTGTCTGCGGACAACCTTTTAGCTTACAATATCGGCTTTCATTCCCTTGTCAAAAATCGACTCAGCTATTTAAGAAAGCTTTATTTGGGATGAACTTTGTAACAGTTTTTAACTTAGAAAAGGGTTTGCGATTAAAAAGAAAGTCCAATAGTATGCAAAACTTGCATGGATATCCCTTGTTCCCTACCAAAAAATAAGTTGTATAAATAAGTGTTTAAGGTGGTGATGGGTCCGCATCACACAATAATCACTTTAAAAAGCCCTATATACCCTTAATTGCCTCT
Organism: Bedellia somnulentella; assembly: GCA_963576735.1. Classification (NCBI taxonomy): domain Eukaryota; kingdom Metazoa; phylum Arthropoda; class Insecta; order Lepidoptera; family Bedelliidae; genus Bedellia; species Bedellia somnulentella. The sequence continues at coordinate 378,218 of OY755186.1, forward strand.
TACGACACTCGTAGGTAGAAAGGGGTAGTGACATTCTAAGCCGTCACTACACGGCAACATCTGCTTTCCTTCGATTGTATTTCATCATATTTTGCGCAGATAAAGTTAACTTGCTAAAAAAGCGATGAAGCCGGATCAAATCACTAGTATGTAATAAAACAAGAAATTCTAAATCCACAAAAAGTATTTCCCGAGTCACTTCGCAACTCAACCGCCAAACCCGCATTGGTAGCAATCAATCATATAGGTTTTCTACACAACCGGCCAGTGTATCTTGCTCCGGACCTTATAAATAAACTCTTATATTTCTATAAGAAACATTAAGAAGGGCATTTCAAGGTATACTGGTTTGTGGTGTTCGGAATCCTTAGTAACTCCTTCCCTCGGGATACCTAAGAACCTTTCGCCTTTAGAACATATTCGGTGAAACATATTACTTTATAAGACATATGGACGGGGATTTCGAAGAACTTTTAAGTGTTGGTTCATCGTGCCGTTTGGGTGGAGTTCACGATGTATTTTCTAAAAGGAAAATGTTACGATATTTTTCTGAAATAGCTTTGGTTTAACTAATTTTTTGGCGGTGATAGAACCAGTAAATATATCCATTTCGCCGCTTCTGTCTTACAATGAAACAAAAGTTATTTATATATAGTATTGTGCTGTTGGATAGATTTTAGGCAAAGTACTAAACAAAAATTTAATAATGTATGCTATATACTATATAACATTAAACGAATGTACTCACGTGACGACGTGATAGCTCAATGGGTAGAACACCGGTTAACGTGCAAGCGACTAGTGTTAAAATCCCGGGTCGGGCCTACGCCAATTTGTTTTTTAATAAAGACATATGTGTGGTGAATTTATCACGGTTGTTAACGGTGAGGGAAAAAATAGTGAGGAAACCCACATGGCTAAGTTGTACTTAGTCATGTGACAGTGTATTCGTACAAAACGACGATAGGCCTGCCCCTTATCACGTGAGTACACTGTCCATGCAAAACGTGGGTACTCAAAACACTAGGTGACAATGTCACGTGATGTTCAGAAGTATTAGTACCTCTGCCAATCCCTTCGCGGATATTCGGGGTGAACGTTTATGTTATGTTATGTTATGAATGTACTCACTAAACTCACTGAAACTAGTTTTCTGGCTATATTTATTTTTACAATGTTGTTTGACAGATATTTTTTTAAACAACTGCCCCCTTATATTCACAGTTATAGGAAACCTATCACCAAACATATTTTCCACTCTATTTTCCTCTCGTGTCTTGCGAAAGTTGCTACTTAATGTAGTGTAGGTGCACGAAGATGATTGATTAGATTCTCTCTCGTGAATTTGAAAAATACATACATATACTCACGGCTATAAATCCCTAGAAGAAGTAGCCAGAGCTAAGGAATTAGAAATTCCTCAGCCACTTTTGGAAAGTTGTGTGGGGAAAATATGGTAAAATAAAGGTTGTTGGTGAAGGGTCTCCAACCGGAAGACCCACCCACACCCACCCATACACACCCACATACACCCACCGGAAGAAATGGGGTAGTGCTATTCGAAGCCGACATTACACAGCAGAAAAATCTGTTTAAAAAATAGATAAGCTACCAATTTTGGAACATAAATGATTTATATACCTACGCCAATAAATCCCACCCCAATAGGGTAGGCTAAGTCAATCGATGACCCTTTTATACGCTTCAGGCAATATTTTTCTACATGCACTTTTATTCTTCTATAGTGTTACTCGTGAAAAGTGTGGTGTGAAAGGTGATATTGTAAGAAAGATAGAAAAAGGAATGTTGAGATGGTTTGGGCACATAGAGAGGATGGATAATAGAAAATTGGTAAAAGAGATCTATAGAGCTAGTGTGGAAGGTAATGTTAGTAGAGGACGACCACGGAGAACACACTTGGACCCAATTGAGAGTGTGCTCAAAAAGGCGTCCGAAGTATGAAGAATAAAAGAGCATGTATGAAAAGATTGATGGATGTAAACGAAGCTAGAGAGGTTTGTCAAGATCGTACGAAGTGGCGATCAATAGTCTCTGCCTACCCCAATGGGAACTAATGGCGTGAGTATTTGTATGTATGTATGTACTTTTATTCGTCACACTCGGGCGCTTGCCTTTTATAACACAAATTGGTCATATGAATATAATAACCAATGCTAGTTTTTGTTTAACTTAAAAGCTTAAGAACCAACCTTTGTCTTAAAAATAACAATAACATGCCTCCACTGGAACCATCGTGCCGTCTCGAGCACTCCAAATCTCATATACATTCGTGTTGTACAAAAAATAGGCCTAAAGCTGACGCCATTTTGTCATAAAGATGTATTGCCTGAACGTGCCAGGGCAGTCCGGTAGCTACCTCGTTCCGAACTTTATGTGAGTTTTCGGTTCGAATTTTAATTTGGAACTACATGGTTCTCATCTCAAGGGATTAAGGTTGAGTTTTTTGTATATTTGAATTTTTTAGATGAAAGTAAGTGTGGCTGAGTTTCAAAGGAAAGAAGGGTAGCCGAGCCTCAGGCAGTAGATTGTGGAAATAGTAGATTTCAACCGATCAGCCATCTTCGTAACCTTACTACTAGGTTAGCATAAAAATAAACGAAAGAGCTGGTTTACTGAAAATGACTACACATACATATACTCACGCCATTATTTCCGATTGGGGTAGGCAGAGACTATTGATCGCCACTTTGTACGATCCTGGCAAACCTCTCTAGCTTCGTTTACATCCATCGATATTTTCATACTAGCTCTTTTTTTCTTCATACTTCGGACGCCGGCCTTTTTGAGCACACACTCTATTTGGTCCAAGTGTGTCCTCCGAGGTCGTCCTCTACTCACATTACCTGCCACGTTGGCTCTATAGATCTCTTTCACCAATTCACTGTCATTCATCTCTCTACGTGCCCAAACCATCTCATCATTCCATTTTCTATCTTTTTTACAATATCATCTTTCACGCCGCGCACCTTTCACGAATCACGTCATTTCTCACACGATCACATAACCTTACATTACAAACTTTTCTGAGGGATCTCATCTCTACTCTATTAAAATAAATGTAGGTTAATTATTAAATTTCTATATTAAATTAGTAATTGTTTCGTTCGTTCCATATAAATTGTTTACGATCACTTCATATTATATCAGAACAATCCTAACTATCATTCCTTAAGTTTATAATTTTATTGTTACACTAGCAGCCCGTCCCGGCTTCGCTCGGGCATGAATTATCATTAACATTTTGTTTTTTATTTTATTACATGTATTATTATTTTAATATATTTTTTTTAAGTTTTAAGCTATGTTATATTTTTTTGCTGTGTAGTGTCGGCTTAGAATAGCACTACCCCATTTCTTCCGGTGGGTGTACGTAACAGGCGACTAATGGTTTTGGGGCTTTTGAGGGATTTTTGGACGATGCGGTTGGTGACCCATCACCGACAACCTTTATTTCACCATCTTTTCCCCACACAACTTCCAAAAGTGGCTGAGGAATTTCGGATTCCTTAGCTCTGGCTACGCCTTCTAGGGATTTATAGCCGTGAGTATATGTATGTATGTATGTTATATTTTTTTGTATTTATATTTAGATATATTTTTTTATTTTTTATAATGAGTAATTACATCAAAAGCCATTCAATTTATAGAGTTAGAGCTTCCCTGTAAACAATATTTGACGTTGTTGTATTTTGGGGCAGCAAAATAAATTGATGTTCAGGGGCTCCCACCCGCGACAGGCCAACGTACAGTTGACCGTGAGTAAAACAATTCTTTCGCAGGTCAATCCCTACTAATTTGAAGGTTTGGCCTTGGGACTTATTAATTGTTAAAGCAAAAGATGTTTTAACCGGAAATTGTAGCCGTTTAAATGGAATTGGCAGATCAGTTGGGATCATCGGTATCCTCGGTATATGAGCTAATTGACCGGCTGCTGGGCCAGTGATAATAGTCGCTACAATCAAATTTTACTTTTACTCTTTGATAAGCAGCCTCCCGTACCCCTTCGTGACGCCTGCAACAACTTACTATGCATAGCTAATCGAGCGGAGTTTTATCTATTTTTTTAATTCGAGATAACTTTCGAATGGAATGTTCGAATTGAATAATTCAAAAAGTAATATAAGGGTATTGAAGTAGTCTAAAATAATATATACGTTTTTTATAAGGATTAGATAGGTACAAATAAAGAGCCTTTTCTAAAGCAGGATTTTAATTTAATTTTTAAATAATTTTATATAATGACGCTTGTTGTGAGATAACTATAATAGTTAGAGACATGCTGTCTGGGCATTTTTTTTAGATAATATTGTGTTCTATAAAATTGTAGTACATAATTTTATTCTATTGTCAATAGTTTTCGCAGCGCACGCTATGTAAGGATTTTTTTTGGTATTTCTTTAACACCTTGGGTTACATTTTTGAAGTTTACGTAAGGATCCCTAATTTTTTGAAAATGAAATATAGCCTATGTCACTCGGGAATAGTGTAGCATTAAAACAATGAAAGAATTTTTCAAATCCGTCCAGTAGTTTTGGAGCCTATTCAATTCAAACAAACAAACAAAAAATCAAACCTTTCCTCTTTATAATATTAGTATAGATGTAATAGATACATAGGAGTTTTAATGTACTTACATCGTCCATGTTCTTCATCTTATAACTGTAACTTTTAAGTTTTATGTGGAATGTAATGTTAGTAGAGGACGACCACGGACAACACACTTCGACCAAATTGAGTGTGCTCAAAAAGGCTGGCGTCCGAAGTACGGAGAATAAAAGAGCATGTATGAAAAGATTCATGGATGTAAACGAAGCTAGAGAAGTTTGCCAGGATCGTATGAAATGGCGATCGATAGTCACTGCCTACCCCAATGGGAACTAATGGCGTGAGTATATGTTATGTAATAACTTTTAAATAATAAACACACACATTAAGAACAAAAAGACGAACACCTAATTACAGATTTAAACTCATACGTCGTCCATTTAAACCTACCTCTTACTTCAACTGCATTTGAAGCCATAACTAAAAATAAAACGCAATTTCAAAGTTAAATAATACTTCAAAAAAACGGACCCATTAACACTAATTGAGCGGTATATTTCACCGTTTCGTGTGTTTCGGCTAAAAATAGAATTACATCAACATCAACCGCTTACTATCGCGTATTCAAATTGCTAAGATTCATATCGTTATAATAAAGCGAGGCTTCACATGATAACGCACTCGATTACATCCCGTTATACTTTCTAAGCCTTCGAATTATGAAACGAGGAGGTTGTATACCTAACTTGGTTGTTAAAACTACGATAAATTCTGCCATCAAGTGAACCATGTTCTGAAAAGCAAATAAATGAATTTAAATAAAAAATAACAACTGTCCAAGCAAAACGTGTGTACTCCTAACACCAGGTGACATAGTCATTTAAAAACAGAAATATTAGTATAACTGCCAACCCCTTTAGGGATACGCGGTGAGAATGCTTGAGTTTTTGTTACAAAATATACATACATATACTCACGGCTATAAATCCCTTAACGGGGTAGCCAGAGCTTTGGAATTAGAAATTCCTCAGCCACTTTTGGAAGTAGATTGAGGAAAAGGTGGTAATAATAAATAAATGTTTTTGGTGACGGGTCTCCAACCACATCGCCCAAAAACCACTTAAGAAGCCCCTATACCCTTAGTCGCCTCTTACGATCACCCACGGGTAGAAATGGGGTAGTGTTATTCTTAGCCGACACTACACGGCAAAAAAATACGATGCATTAAATAACCCCAAGTATAACATCTGTAAGCCCGCATCTCAACAGTATAGGAAAATCTTAAAAACTCAATTAAGTTTCAATAAGAACATCCTTTCTGATAATGTGGAGACAGTCAGCTGTTAATTAAAAGCAAGCGATCGAATGTTCACAATAAATAAAGTTGCTCAGGCGACAAAAAGTCAGTCTTTACCGCCTCAAACGGCCTATAAACATGTCACGAAACTTGAGACGGGCCTAAAAGGACGAAAAGGCCTTTTTTTGTTCGAACATCCCAAATACGGGCTCTCTCAAAAATTCAATTCTCCGTTGTCATAGGGGTCTCTGGGACCCTTGAGGTATATTTTGATTTTGCATAAGCGCAAGTTATTTCCAGTTTTTTTTGTGGATGTTAAAGTGACATAGATGGGTTTTTATTACTGTTGAGCTTTTCTTTTGTGTTGTAAAACTGAATTATAGTGGGAATAAAATTTTATGAATTTTGTTTTTATTACGATTGCTTTTTTTATACGAAGTTTAGATATAATATAATTGAAACAACCATTGATTTTCGGATATTTTAATCGTGTGTTATTGCATTGTTTTTAAAGCCGACGTTTCGAAAACTTTTCAGTTATCATGGTCACGGGAAGACTGAGGTGTTATTTGTCATTATACAGTACTATAAAATTATTAATACTAAAAGAGCTAATGTTATCTGGAGTCTTGCTAGTGTTCTTCCCTTGCTTAGTTGTGCTAATGATCGGGTTCCAAGCAGGTGGTAATTGCCAACCATCATCTCTATTGAAGTTTCGATGTTACTTTATTTCAATAGATTCGCGTATCATTCTAGGTATAAATCGATTTTCTTTTACTAGAATTCCTTATCGAAGGTGTGTTCACACAAAGCAGATCTTCCAGGACGCCTATTCTTCTTATTAGCAATATGTTCTCTTACGCGAGTTGCTATAATGTAATAACACGCGATTAAAATATCCGAAAATCAATAGTTGTTTCAATTATAATGTGCAATCGTGATAATCTTAGAAAATACTATGTTTAAATATAATGTTAAGGATTAATATTAAACCATGAATTATTTCCCTGTAAGTGGATTTGGGGCGCAATTAAATAAATCTATCTTATCGTCGTTCCGGTAGTCAGCATACTTTTCAATAGGTAAGGAAATTCTAGATTTAAATATTTTTATATTTTATAAATCATAAGAGCAGATAAAGAAACAAGAAGAAATGGTTTGATGTTTTGCCAAAGCTGTCCAATTTTATTATTTCACATAATGTGCACTAGTGGACTATTAAAGTGTCTTAAAACGTTCTTTACTACATCAACTGATTCAATCGTTATACATATGCATGTAGTAAAATTTGGTAATTTGACCAATAACTATGTATCTACTTCTACTAATACTACATCACTGGCTACCCCTTCTTAGAATTTATGAGTGTAAATGTATGATATTCTAATCAACAACATCAATCGACTTTATCAAACCAATTTTGTCGTCAACCCTTCAATAATTCAGTCAAATTTCTTCAGCCCAACAAATTCGGACAAATAATTTATTTTCGTGAGAGGTGAGCATTTTTTATACCCCGGGGTGTATAATTAACACTGGTCGCTCACCGTTGAAGGGTTAAAAGTGGCCTCTTATACCGCTGTGAGAACAAACATAGCTGGACAATACGATGGGGGGTTACATGTAATTATTTTGGAACACAATAAAGAATGCTTCTTTTCAATTCGGACACAAAGAGACCAAGTGTTGCATAATACGCGTATATTCATATTTTTGATCTTTTACATTGTTGCTCTGAGGGTGTTTTTGAGTTTGTATTTTTTTATTTTAAACGGTAAATTTTTAGATTAAAATAAAATTCTTATTTAATTTCAAAGAAGAAATTTAAGGTTTTCGTTTTGAAAGTCAAATGCAAACTAATCATAAGTATGTCTTACGAGTATTTGGAAGGTGTTACATATATACTCACGGCTATAAATCCCTTAACGGGGTAGCCAGAGCTTTGGAATGAGAAATTCCTCAGCCACTTTTGGAAGTTGATTGGGGGAAAGATGGTAATAATAAATGTTTTTGGTAACGGTTTTGGTAACGCCAAAAATCACTTAAAAAGCCCCTATACCCTTAGTCGCCTCTTACGATCACCCACAGGTAGAAATGGGGTAATGTTATTCTAAGCCAACACTACACGGCTGGGAAGGTGTTGTTGTGAGAAATAAAGTCACAAAGTCATATTACGCAACAGATTGCCCATATTTGTAACAAAAAACCCTACATTTCCTAATAACAATTCTCCTACTAAATTATCAATTATATAAAATACAATAATGTTAGTAATATCCGCTCTCGAATCCTCTCCCGTATTTCTATTCACAAAAACGTACACAATTTAGTTTTTGTCGAAACGCAAGTTATATCGCTTCTTCTTTGTTTTGTTCACGCACAATTAACCTGGTTAGTGGATGGGAGTGCGAATGGTTTGATTCACTCAAATACTCATTTTGTTTTGGAAATAGTACATACATATACATATACTCACGGCTATAAATCCCTAGAAAGGGTAGCCAGAGCTAAGGAATCAGAAATTCTTCAGCCACTTTTGGAAGTTGTGTGGTGAAAAGATGGTGAAATAAATGTTGTTGGTGATGGGTCTCCAACCTAATCGCCCAAAAATCCCTCAAAAGCCCCAAAACCGTTAGTCGCCTCTTACGTACACCCACCGGAAGAAATGGGGTAGTGCTATTCTAAGCCGACACTACACAGCAAATAACCACACTTTTGGAAATAGAAATTTCTGAGATACCTGTTAAAACGGGGATTTTAAAGTGATCCATTGATATGACGACGTGGGATACCAATAACTATAATTATCTAGTCTTCTCATATATAAAATTCACGTGTCACGGTCTTTGTCACCAAACTCCTGCGAACCGTCCGAATCGATTTAAATGAAATTTTGCATACACATTCGGTAGGTCTGAGAATAGATTTATAACCATTTTCTATATTACTAAATGATAAAGGTTTTCCACCCCTAACATTGATTTATATGGTAAAACAATGTTTGTCAGGTTTACTAGTTTTGTACATGAAACGTTCAGAGTCTAGTTTATTAGTTTTAGGCTTTGATCAAGTCTCAATAGAATTCTATTCGATTTAATTGCAAATCACTGCCAAAATAGTTTCAACTTCACCACACCTTTTCTTCAGCAAATATATTACTAAATAAATACACAGAATAAGGCTTCGCAAGTCGGCCAAGTCAGCGTGCAGCACAATGGGAATAGTTGGGAACGGTTCACTGAGTTACCGAAATTATTCCACAACCCACTCAGCCTTCTAACTTTACTAGTATACTATTTTGCTGACGTAAAGCTGATTACGCACTCCGAATTTTCTATTTGTATTTGGAAGTTTGCACTATTTGTTTTAGTGCTGAATAAAATTTTGCCGTGTAGTGCTGACTTAGAATGTCGCTACCCCTTTCTACCGATGGCTGTCGTAAGAGGCGACTAAGGGAATTGGGGCTTTTTATTGGATTTTTGGGCGATGCGGTTGGAGACCCATCACCAAAAACCTTTATTTTCACCATCTTTTCCCCACTCAACTTCCAAAAGTGACTGAGGAATTTATAATTCCTTAGCTCTGGTTACCCCTTTTAGGGAAATATAGCCGTGAGTATATGTATGTATGTAAAATTTTGCATTTCATTTATTGCCGGCTTAGAATGTCACTACCTCTTTCTATCCACGGATGTCGTAAGAGGCGACTCAGGGTTTGGGACTTTTTAAGTGATTTATGGGCGACGCGGCTACAACGCTTTATTTCTACCATCTTGTCCCCTATTAACTTCCAAATGAGGCTGACGAATCTCTAGTTCTGAAGCTCTGGCTACCCCTTTTTGGGATTTATGGCCGTAGGTATATGTAGGTTATACAGTATTATTAACTTAATTATTATTGGTACTTTAAAAAAAATGTAAATAAAATTGCAATTGATAAAAACAGGAGACTTTATAATACGATTTCCGCTTCAATTTTGATTTTTGATAGATGATTTCAACAGTTTAATATCCCGCTGTGTGTAAATGCCTCTTAAAACCCATTCCCTTTGAATGGCTGAACCTATTTTAATTAAATTTTGCCTTCGACCGAACATTGTCGAAACTAAATTTTGATCATGTGTGTAAAATTGGGTCGCCGTCACGCGACAATAACTTAATGAAAGTTTGCAAAATTAAACGTGATTTAACAGAGTTATGTGTGTGGTAGTTTGATTAGTTTGTTGAAATTTTGTTATTATTATTTTTGCAAATAATTTTAACTGAGCAGAACTAAAAAGTGGCAAACATATATACCAAATGTAATTTTAATTTTAACATACATACAATACATATACATACATACATACATATACTCACGGCTATAAATCCCTTAACGGGGTAGCCAGAGCTTTGGAATGAGAAATTCCTTAGCCACTTTTGGAAGTTGATTGGGGAAAAGATGGTAATAATAAATGTTTTTGGTGACGGGTCTCCAACCGCATCGCCTAAAAACCACTTAAAAAGGCCCTTGATCACCCACGGGTAGAAAGGGGTGGTGTTATTCTAAGCCGACACTACACGACAATACATATCGCTATACTAATCACGCCTATATATCCCTAAAAGGGATAGCCAGAGCTTCAGAATCAGGAATTCTTCAGCCACTTTTGGACGTTTTGTGGGCTTTATAAGCTTCCACATTGGCTTTATAAGTCTCCGAATTTAATTAAGTTGTGCCTATAAAAGTAAACATGAAAATATAATATGTGGAGAGATGTGGTAATTTCCTCGCTACGATATTTGTTGTAATTAGATAAATAAATGTGTCGGAAACAAACGACGCTCGTACGAACACAGCGAACCGTCTTTACACCATCCGACTAACTGGTATATGAAAAAAGGGAACAAAAGTAAAATTGTCTCACGATACGGTATTGCGAAGATCTTTGTGGTTGATCATAATGCTAAAAACCGACAAGCACTTATGTATAAATTCTTCCATAAATAAGTGTATCTGTAAATCGCGGCAGTACATTTCTTTCGTATAAAGCGAGAATTCTATTAAGAAAAAAGTAGGTAGTCCAAACGTTTTAATGCTTTATCCAAACACACACTAAATAGAAACGAATTTTTTTAACACATAAATCAAAAAAGCACAATTTACTAGGATTCGATTGAATATTGGAAAAGTCTCAAATCACTAATCTTCAGCTTCACCAAAAACGTCCAGTGCCGAACATGTCCCCCCCATTAGTAAACTCTTCAATGCAAACTACATCCATCCAAAATCCCACAATAACTTCATTTAATTTAAGTCACATGCTGACCCAGAACCAATTTCGAAATGATGTTTGGATGTATTTTTTTAATTATTGTAATTACATACATATACTCACGGCTATAAATCCCTTAACGGGGTAGCCAGAGCTTTGGAATGAGAAATTCCTCAGCCACTTTTGGAAGTTGATTGGGGAAAAGATGGTAATGATAAATGTTTTTGGTGACGGGTCTCCAACCACATCGCCCAAAAATCACTTAAAAAGCCTCTAAACCCTTATTCGCCTTTTACGATCACCCACGGGTAGAAATGGGGTAGCATTATTCTAAGCCGACACTACACGGCGATTATTGAAATTATTGTTTGCTAAATTGTTTTTCTTTCTCTCTTCAAGCCTACTGCATTATCTATTGTTAATACAAATATATTTTATCGCACCGTAGATTATAAACAGCATTCAAAGTAAGTTACGAACCCTCATCCCATTTCATTTCCTGCAACAAATAGGGGACACTTAGCAGAAACTTAATTGTCTATTTAATGTAGATTGTTTCTGAGTCGTGAGGTTCCATGCCACTGCCTACCTCTCTATGGCGCGGTATTAGTGTACGCAGGATGTGGCTATTGCTTCGATTTAATGGTTTTGGGGTTGGGTCAGTCGGATGTTTGGGTGGGATATCAGTGATATTTGGAATGCAATGTGTTTGATGAGATTATTGTAGTATACAGAAAGTTTAGCTGAGTATTATTGTTGAAGTTTTGATTGTTGGTTTGTCAAAGACAAGACAGAGGAACCAATTTAAAATGTCATTTAAAAATTTATATTTCAAACATTTTGGTATGACAAAGTATAAAGTATTCATTAGGGTTTTGTATAAATTTAGGATTGTACTTATTGTTCAGAGCTTTACCGATTGGCTATCACTTACTACTAATATTGTTATTTAAAAACCAAGTCGTTTAGTAGTCAAAACAATAGTTACTTCCAGGAACAGAGATGTTACTAATAAATAAAGGAAAGAAAAATTTCGACACAGGCGGGAATCGAACCCGCGACCTCGGGTATACGCCCCCGTCGCTCTGCCAATTGAGCTACCGTGTCAATGGCTGCCAGTGCGAAATTCTTCTATCCTTTATTTCTTTTACACGTTTAAGTAGTGTTTGCGTTTCCTACCTCCGAATTTTTACTAATTCGGAAGGCCACTTTAATTGGCAGAGCGACGGGGGCGTATACCCGAGGTCGCGGGTTCGATTCCCGCCTGTGTCGAAATTTTTCTTTCCTTTATTTATTCTTCATTTATTAGTAATAATCCCCACATGATGTTTTCATGAACAAAAAGATTTAAATAAACACAGATGTAAATTATAAAATTTGAAATGTTTTTTCAAGATACGCTGCAAAATTGAGAACAGGGAATACATATGTAGCAATATATCGATCTTAGCGGCTGGAACGAAACAGTGAGATCGCACAATATTTGGCTACTAAAAATTATAGATTCTATCTACCCAATGATAAATATTAGAGTCATAGTATAAAATCAACCCAGCTTTTAATTAAAGACTGCCTTCAAAATATCCAAAAGCTTGTTTTCAATTATTACAACGATCTTCCCCTTGTCTCATTAAAACAAATGGGTACCCCTGCCCGTCCGTCCTGGGAAAACATGCTGATTTAATATACGAGTATGTATATCTTCAACCCTTAAATGGGTGAGTGCCCGAACCTAAAATGCTGAGAAGGTCATATTACGATGAGGGTCTTTGAATTAGAAAAGGCGTGGGTCCGAATTTGAATATTAATGCAGTATGAAATTAAGCATATTTGGAACAAAATACGTATTCATAGGTGCCCAATAAAGCCTGTAATACCATGTGAGTTGGGTCCAAATTAAATGCGTTTAGGTGAAGAAGGTAAGGAGGTATATGTTTAGTAAAAGCTTTTAGTCTGTGATAATATATTTGCGTACATGTTTATTTGTTTTCAACACTTGTATGTTAAATTATATGACCTTTGTATGCAAAAACGATTTGACTTGTTGTTAAGTAACTATGAATTTTGAGTTCATGAAAACCATGTCTTAATATAACTTTTCCTTTTTTGAATGAACCTACATGAAAAAAGTACTAAGTATTATTTTAATCTACTTAATGTTACCCCTACAAGGGGTAGCCAGAGCTAGGGAATTAAAAATTCCTCAGCCGCTTTTGGAAGTTGCGTGGGGAAAAGAAGGTGAAATAAAGGTTATTGGTGATGGGTCTCCAACCGCATCGCCCAAAAATCCCTTAAAATCCCTAATACCGTTAGTCGCCTCTTACGTACACACACCGAAAGAAATGGGGTAGTGCTATTCTAAGCCGACACTACACAGCAAAATAGTTGAATAGTTTCCAAGTCAATTCATTATTGAGAGAAAAGTAATAATTTCATATCGTAATTACTTCAGAAATAGCAGCATGTCGCGTAAATTAAAACAAGTTAAATAAGAATATACCTTTTCAATTCGGTAACTGCCATGTTCTTCTCTTTTTAAAAAATATCTTCATAGCTGAAACATATCATTTATCAATATTGATTTTCCTTACAAAGGGTTAACTTGAAAACAGAGAACTATCAATTTCTATTACACTGTCATCGCTCATTCACTATTTTCTCCAATTTTCGCTGAGTCATTTGACAACCTTTATAAGGGACAAAACCACAAAATCACACAGCAAAACTGAAGCCACCCTTAATGTGAAAAGCTTAAAGTTTATTTTCGAATGTTTCACAAGCAAATGATAATTTTGTAAGCTTATAGCAATCTTACGGGTGATGTCACTTTATTGCAATAATGTCGATTGGCGAGTGAGGGGGAAAGGCAGAGCTACTGTGAATAAGGCCTTGATGAAAAAGTTGATCTGAAATTGAAAATGAATAGGGAGAGCTTATGTGGTTTGTTATTTTGTTCATTACAAAATGTCCTTAGAAAAGTTGAAGAACTTTATTATGATGTTGTTTGTGAATTTCTTTACTCATCTTGTATATTTTAAATAGTTTTCTAGACATAGTATTAAGTTCTATATCCGTGATGTCGTCGTCATGTGAAGGCATATCTTATCGTTACGTGTAATTTTATTACCTAATTTTTAGAGTTTCCACCTTTGGCAGAAAAGTTAACCTAATAAATAAAGGATAAATAAAGGAAAGAAAAATTTCGACACAGGCGGGGATCGAACCCGCGACCTCGGGTATACGCCCCCGTCGCTCTGCCAATTGAGCTACCGTGTCAATGGCTGCAAGTGCGAAATTCATCCATCCTTTGTTTTTTTTACACTTTTAAGTAGTTTACCTAGTTATGTTATGTGAGAGATTACATACCCAGCTATTATTTCCCATCGGGGTAGGCAGAGAGAATTGATCGCCATTTTGTGAATTTGCCAGAGACGTCGTAGTTTATCCTATAGTACATACATATACTCACGCCATTAGTTCCCATTGGGGTAGGCAGAGACTATTGATCGCCACTTCGCACGATCCTGACAAACCTCTCTAGCTTCGTTCACATCCATCATTCTTTCATACATGCTCTTTTATTCTTCATACTTCTGACGCCAGCCTTTTTGAGCACACTCTCAATTTGGTCCAAGTCCTATAGTCTTCTTATATATTCTATAAGGTATAATGGTAGAAATAATTAAGTATGTGAGTGTGCTAAGCGGCAAAGTTTCTCAGCTAAAAAAAGCCGTAATGGGAACATGTTTCTTCCCATCCGAGCCGTTTCTATTCATAGTCCTGACAACCACCATATGTGTAGTCGAGCCGTTAACTAAAACAGCTGTTTTCAAGTAATTTATGACCTATTTGCTCAACCGTTGCCGTCGGTCGTATTACAAACTGTTTAAATTCACTTAATTAAAGATTTTGGAAGCGCTTTTAATTTGGAACGTGTGTTTTAATGATACTTTCTTTGTTATGAGCTAGGTTTGTTATTTGGAGTTGTTTAATCAACTGGTTTTTGGGTGGTCTGTTTAAGAGCTTCAAAAAAGATAGTAGAGTTATTCACATAAATAAATTGAAGAAAACAGCTGGCGGTTTTTTCAAATACATAGCATCGACAGGGGTTCTCAATAGAGCAAAAGAGGTTATTCCTGGGTCTTGAGAAACTCATAACTTTAAGAATAAGGCAAATACAGTTATTCGACTATTTTAGTATTTCATTATATTAATATCATAAAATCAGTTAAACCATAAACAAATTAATCCATTTAAAAAAAAACGTTTGATCCAAAACTTCCGTTAATGCGACGATTTTATACAATGTTTAAAATATCAGATATTAAAAGTTTTATAACAAACAGTAGTTTCAATTCAAACATACATACATACATATACTCACGGCTATAAATCCCTAGAAGGGGTAGCCAGAGCTAAGGAATTAGAAATTCCTCAGCCACTTTTGGAAAGTTCAGTAGGGAAAAGATGGTGAAATAAAGGTTGTTGGTGATGGGTCTCCAACCTCATCGCCCATCTTCAATTCAAACTCATGTCAAAAGTCGAAAATCTATTAAGTTAGCCTAGTTATCAATACCCTACAACTGTGGGGTGGATATATCAATAAATTATTGGGTTTGTGAACCGTATTTGCGATGATGGGCATTTGTGAAATTAATTTTAACTAGTACTGTTCTTATTATTCATGTATCTTACTTTTTTCGTAGGCTTAAAATGACACTAACTCATTTCTTCTTGTAGGTATTGTACGAGGCTACCAAAAGTACGGGGATTTTAAGAGATTTTTGGTCAAATTCGTTGAAGACACAATCATCTTTATTTTATAATTTATTCTCCATTGGAGATTTTTAAGTGACTAAGCAATTTCAAAATTGTGAAGCTCTGGTATTTTTTAAGAATGATAGCCAAGGGTGTATACGAAGGTATGAAACACATTGTTTCAATAATGACGGTTTCCTACTTCGCTTTTCCCTCTCCTATCTACCCCTTAAAGATTCCTCTATCTTGGTTCAAACCGATCAGCAACAGCGGTATTTCAATTACCGCCATGTCAAATACAAACTGGCACAAATACACAATCTTACATTACAAAATGAACGCTTTATTTTTAATTATTTTTTCACGTCAATTAAGCGTTGTGAATACAATTATGGATGACATGTACTCAGTCCCGCTTAGCAACTATGGAGTGTATGTGTGTGACAGCTGTGTCGATCACAAAGAGTTTATATCAGTGTGCCAGCCCCGTGGGGGGTGAGAGCGATTTTGTTAAAAAATCTACGTAGGGCGGCGGGTGATTTTATTGGGGTAGAGTTGGGTATGCGATTTTGAGTAGCCGAAATTTACTATGATTTAGATTTCTTGTGATATATTAGAAATTTTGTAATATATGTAGGTGATGGGTTTTAGCTGTGTTGTGTCGGCTTAGAATAGCACTGGCCATTGCTTTCTTTAGGTGACGAGTAAGGCAACTCAAGGTATGAGGGCTTTTTAGATGATATTACTGGATTGACACTAACCATCCCTGATATCCCTATTTTTTACCTACTTTTAAGTAAAATGGATTAAATGATTGGAGAAAATTTACAACTGAAATCCTCTCTCTCTCATAAATCTTCCCTCAAAATCATTCAAATATAATATCTTAAATATTTTTAAATTTTATATTATAATTGCTTGCAGCCGAATCAAAAGCCGAAATTTGTCGGCCGAATAACAACACTAGGCTGTTATCGCACGCCACAGCCGAAGCTCATGGCATCAAGTATCTCGTAAAGTTTTACACGCTTTTACGGATAATAGACAAATATCGGATTTATAGAAATAATAAAAAATATCGTACACAATTGCATTTGATTTGATGGTGTAGGAGCACGAAAAAAATAAACAATAACGTGAATAACACAACAGTATTTATTTCTGGGTTAAATTGCCGATATAATATCTAGAGTATTATTACATACATACAATAATAATAGCCGTTTAGTGCCGGCTTAGAATGTCACTACCCCTTTCAACCCACGGCCGTGCTTAGGTTATACTTTATAACCTTTTCGAAACATATATTAAAAAATCTAAATAAAAGTGTATCCTAACCCTTAATATCACTTATAAAGGATTCTATTAGAGCTATAAATACAAAATCCCATGCGGGGCAGATAGAAAACATAAATTTTAATATACTCCCCTTTCTGCCATAAAACTGTATGCACAATGACTCCGTAACTCTTCGACCCAAATCCTGGATAAAGAGCATATTTCAAATACGTATGGCAACACAAAGATAACAACAACCAGGATAACTTTGCATATTACAACACCTTTATGGCCCTGGTTATAGGGACTATTTTTATGTGGCTTCAGGTTGTATTAAAGTGGTGTGTAAGAGCTGATATGAATGTAGACTCTATGCAAATCAATAAGTTTTTTTCCGTGTGTTTGTCAATTGCTAAATGTGTACGGAATAGCACTGTATTTTATCATTCATTCATTTAGTTTCACATACATATACTCACGGCTTTATATCCCTAAAAGGGGTAGCCAGAGCTAATGAATTAGAAATTCCTGAGCCACTTTTGGAAAGTTGAGTGGGATAAAAATGGTAAAATAAAGGTTGTTGGTGATGGGTCTCCAACGGCATCGCCCAAAAAACCCTTAAAAGTCCCAATACCGTTAGTCGCCTCACGACGTAGTGTCGCCTACACAGCATATCATTTAGTTTTCTGGGTGGAATTTTAGATAATATATTATATTTATATATATATATGTATCTTTTTGATTTGAAGTTGATTGGAAGGTCAATCACGACAGAGCTTTGAATTGATATAAATGTACTAGAGTTAGGTTAATGACTTCTAGTAATTTTCTAATAAATTCTATTGTTCTATATGTTTTAGTAAATGTAAATTCTTTCCCGAATTTAACAAACGGAAATAGAAACACCTCTTTATATTTAGATTATGAATATTATTAGTCTTTATATGTATTTTATATGTGTGTTATTATCTTTGTAGATTGTCAGTGTTTTAAAATTTTGTTATGTGGTTTTTGGGCTATTTATTAGCAGATCCCTATGTTATTTAATTTCTATCCCTATTTTTGCTGTGTAGTGTCGGCTTAGAATAGCACTACCCCATTTCTTCCGGTGGGTGTACGTAAGAGGTGACTAACGGTATGGGGGCTATTAAGGGATTTTCGGGCGATGCGGTTGGAGACCCATCACCAACAACCTTTATTTTTACCATCTTTTCCCCACTCTAGTTTCCAAAATGGCCGAGGAACTTCTAGTTCCTCAGCTCTGGCTACCCCTTGTAGGGATTTACAGCCGTGAGTATATATATATGTATTTTATTTAACAAGAATTTTCCCACGCACCTTCTAAAAAAGCCTAATGAAATTCTTGTTCTAAAGCTCTGTCTACTCATTTTGGAATTTATAGCCGTAAGTAAATGTATATTTAAATTTAGAATCATAGCTAAATTTCTTAGTCTTTTGCCTACGCAATTAGAGACTAAAAAGAGGTTATTCTATCTTAACCGACACTATACAGTAGTAAGCATCTTTGTCAACCTAAATTTTCTATATATATCGTGAATATATATGTCTACGAACGTTTAATAATGTGCCCTCATGCCCATTTATACTTGAAATTACGTTAGTAACAGCGCGTTATCAGTTCGATGCCCGCACAGCCTTCAGATAAACCTTTGTTATAGTAACGAGTGTGTGGAAATGATGGTAAAGGGATATA
Organism: Bedellia somnulentella; assembly: GCA_963576735.1. Classification (NCBI taxonomy): domain Eukaryota; kingdom Metazoa; phylum Arthropoda; class Insecta; order Lepidoptera; family Bedelliidae; genus Bedellia; species Bedellia somnulentella. The sequence goes on from OY755186.1 coordinate 397,084, forward strand.
ACATGTATGCGTGCTTTTGTATGCCGAATTAAATTGGGTTATTCTGTGTGGGTAATTGAGAATTTCATTAGAGATATAAATTAGTACATTCACGACGCTAAGCTACGTGAGGTTGGTTGAGTTTCAAACCTGCATTGAGTAATGCTATCAAATATCGTCAACAATGTACATTTTCCAAAAGTGGCTAAGAATTGTAGATGGTCTAACTCTCCGGGGCTAAGTAAGATTATATTCACGGGTCAAGACTGTTTCAAAAATCAAAAAAGAATGTCCTTTAAAACCAGCCATCCAAAGTGTAAGGAATAGAAAACATAACATAACATAACATATACTCACGGCTATAAATCCCTAGAAGGGGTAGCCAGAGCTCAGGAATTAGAAATTCCTCAGCCACTTTTGGAAAACTGAATGGGGAAAAGATGGTAAAGTAAAGGGTGTTGGTGATGGGTCTCCAACCGCATCGCCCAAAAATCCCTTAAAAACCCCAATACTGTTAGTCGCCTCTTACGATCACCCACGGGTAGAAATAGGGTAGTGTTATTCTAAGCCGACACTACACGGCTCATATCATATAGATTTACTTTATTTACCAAATTTATTTATTTATTTTCTTACTAAGTCGGCATATAACATAATCACTTCCAAAGCAAGGTATTTCATCAAATTAAAATAATTTCGGAATATTTTGAATCAATTACCCAACAAAACTATTGGGGAATAAAAAATCATATTCAATGCGCAAGGGTCTCTAATCCCCAATAAACAGCAGTCGAACCCAGACCCTTTGCACAAAGAACCCTACTTTCATTTGCAAGGTCTTACTGGATTGGGAAGGGTCAAAAAATGCCCACAAAATGTTGAGTCTAACAAAAGAACTGTTTTCGAGTGCCCGTACAATGTTATTTAAAATTGACACTTATTAATGACGCCATTTTGAAAATCATTAATCTTTAAGTTAATTTGTTGTTGTAGTTTGAAGTTGCAATACGATTTAGGCATTTGTCAAGATGGGGATTAGTTTGTTAAATTTTGGATGAATTTTTTTCGGCGTTGAGTTTTTACTCGCCTCTGTTTTTCCGTCTTATTCCGTTGCATTTTATAAAAGTATGACATTTGGTATGTAGTCTTTTTATTACGTCACGACTAAATAGCCCGAGGAATAGACAGTAGCTTAAGACGTTTCTTAGTCTAGCAGAATCTATGCAAATAGAATATAAGTTTTTGAACTTTATCAGTACTAGATTAACCGTATGTGCAAAAATCACAGGTCATTTAAGTATATTTTAGTATTATTTGTGGCTGACTTGACTATACTGTCACTCCAATAAGTTAAACCTAACTCCTAATATTACCAAACCACTATAATCCGTGTAGTGTCTACCCGTGGGTGATCGTAAGAGGCGACTAAGGGTATAGGGGCTTCTTAAGTGATTTTTGGGCGATGTGGTTGGAGACCCGTCACCAAAAACATTTATTTATTATTACCATCGTTTCCCCAATCAACTTCCAAAAGTGGCTGAGGGAATTGTCATTCCAAAGCTCTGGCTACCCCGTTAAGGGATTTATAGCCGTGAGTATGTGTATGTATGTAAGTATGCACTATAATCAGACACACAGAAAAAACACATTAGCAACAAACAAATTCAAAGCAAAAACCCGACTCAAAAAACAATGCAATGGAAAATATGTCTTCCCAAACGAAGTGCAGAAAGTTATAATGAAAAATAATTAAACGCTCATTTGACCGTAATTAAAGACCAATTATTTTCAAATTAATCACGCGACCCCAGAAATGGTGATTTTTTAAAAACTCCCAGTTCTTCCACCCCCATTATTATTCCGGTATTTTGCCATTATAACTTTGAGCTTTCATATAATTACCTTCGTTTGCTGTTTTCATTATAACCTAACTTTCTTAAAGGGGTAGGCAGAACATCAGAGTTTACGATTCCTGAGTATCTTTCAGGAATTTGAATAAAAAAAGATGGTGTTGTGCTATGTTTACCTCAATTAACATGGATTCAGTCAGAATGTAGAACCAGTTTATTATATAATTCATTTTCATGCATGTCTTCAAAATTAATTAATACCAATTGTAACCTATGTATAAGTCATATTTAACCAAATTTTACTCTTACTAGTAAGTATTAAGTCTATTTTCTGACTGAGACTCGCGATGCTCAATTTTTCCCCACTTAACTTCCAAAAGTGGCTGAGGAATTTCTAATTTCTTAGCTCTGGCTACCCCTTTTAGGGATTTATAGCCGTGAGTATATGTATGTATGTATGTACTCATGATGCCTCTACGTCAGAGCAATAAGTTCGTAATATTTATTTAAATACTTATTTTTATAGTATGTAAGAAAGAAATAAAACCTTTAGATGCATGCATTGAACTTGGCTCTTAATCTAAGCAATCCCGTATTTTTGAGGCTTAATTTTGTTCAGCAAAAATATTCAAACTAACAAACAAATTAACAAAGCCTAAACTTTATATATACACAACCCTCAAAAGTCACCTTAAAATATCTTTAAGTAATTTGGTAAGAAGCTAACTTAAAGCCACTTCGTATTATATCTTTTATCCTAGTACATTATTATTAAACTGCCCTTCGGGCACTGCTACAATAATTAATTCAATTTATTTTGAAATTGGTAAAACTATATGTCATATAGTTTGTAGACAATATAACTTTTTTAGCATAAGGTGCGATCAATAACAAATCTACAGTACACTGAAATATCAACCTTATAAACATGCGACACAGTTGAAAATTAAATACACAACAGCCAGTTGCTTTCATTCCACTGTTACTAAGCGCCATTTCTACGGTACGAAAGTCAGGGGTAAACAACCTTTAGCTACCGACCTCATTTTCGGGTATAACTTCAGCTTTTTTAGAACAAACTTAATTTCGGAAATAAGGTCAATATAATTTTAGGATATTTCCGAATAATTCATTCATTGAGTTTTATCATATAATGGACTTTATATCAATGCCTGGTATTTGAATAAGACAAGTATTATTTGTATACTTTCAATTAAGGTTCCAAGATCAAACCATGTATATATATAATTATACTTGGTTTGATCATTAAACCATGTACATTACACTGTGTGCTCATCTGAAAACAATACATACAGTACGTGTGTTAAGTTCTTAAGAATCGATTAATGACTGATATCATTAAAGCGTTTTCTTTGAGCCCACAACCTACTGTAAACTTGCTTGAGGCGGATCCCACATCAAACGACTTCTAATTACCGATAGAACTCTTACAGAAAAAACGCTTCAGCAAAAAGGTTGGCAACTTATGACCGACCGCCATAAATGCACTCTCTAGCGCAACGGAGCACTACCTTACGCAAAAGCAAAATGTTATAAGCGTCTTTTAACTCATAAATTAAAAATGCATCTTAATCCTACGTAATAAGGTCGAACAACAAAGTAAAGTCTTTGTGAAACGTGATGTCGCTTTCGTCTCTTCGGTTCTGTGGTGAGACTTAACCGCGTGTAGCTACATTAGTGTGAGTGCGATGCTTGTTAACGAACGGTGTTTTGTGTCAGTGTGAGTGCTTTGGTCACGTAGGCTCTGTCAGATGTATTGACTTAATAGTATTGTGGCCAATGTTTCTTTTTATATATTTTTTCTAATTACTATGTAAGTCTCTACGAATACGAACATTATTTAACAATTTACGGCGGGTTCAAATAAAGTAAATAACGAAACTTTGTACTTTTCTGAAATTGCTTTTACTTTTGGAACATATTCTGCTATTCATTTAGCAACATTTCCCACAAAACCAAACCAAACTCAACTGAATTTTCATAACATATAATTTTAATATCCAATATGTCCGCTTTACTATTAAGTGAGCGCCCGTAGCAACAGTTGAAGTCAGCTGTGTCGGGCGGGCACGAACTTTCACGGAAACACTCGGAAACTCCCGAATGATTGAACTCTGGCTTACAATACAACCACATACAAAATAGTACAAAGTAATCATCTCCCAAGGGGTAAGCAGATGTATGAAAATAGATTTACGATTAATGTGCATTGACATTTATGTGAGTATGAATTATTGACGGTTTTACTTGAGTTTGTCATGAATAATTAGAATATTAATTTTATGTTATGTTTCAACATCGAAGAATACACGGAATGACAATGACGTTAAGCTTATAAAGAAATCGTACATACATAGATACTTATACTCACGGCTATAAATCCCTAAAAGGTGTAAGCAGAGCTGAGAAATTATAGCCTTATACCTTAGCCACTTTTGGACGTTGAGTGGAGAAAAGATGATAAGGTTGTTGGTGATGGGTCTCCAACCGCATCGTCCAAAATCCTTTAAAAGGCCCCAATTCTTGTAGTCGCCTCTTAAGTACACCCACGGGAAGAAATAGGGTAGTGCTATTCTAAGCCGACCCTACACAGCTTATAAAGAAATCATTTCTCCATATAAAAGTACATCACGTATTAGAAAGTTATTTTTCTTTTTCGTAGTTTAATGACACACACATGCATGTCATAATAATTTTATTGGTGTGGTGTAACTTCTTTTTGTTGGAATGGAACTACAATATAATGTCCATGTTCGTTTATTATTTATTTCTTTCGAGTTTAGCCGTGTCATTTGTTATTTTAAACTAGAAACTTATTATTATAATAATACATATATTTCATAAGCTCTCCTTTTCTTTCATAAGACTAAAGTTTTAAAGTTTATGCTGTGTAGTGTCGGCTTAGAATAGCACTACCCCATTTCTTCCGGTGAGTGTACGTAAGAGGCGACTAACGGTATTGGGGCTTTTAAGGGATTTTTGGGCGATGCTGTTGGAGACCCATCACCAACAACCTTTATTTTACCATCTTTTCCCCACTCAACTTCCAAAAGTGGCTGAGGAATTTCTAATTGCTTAGCTCTGGCTACCCCTTCTAGGGATTTATAGCCGTGAGTATATGTAAGTATGTATGTACTAAAGTTTTTTGTATGTTTTTTGTATGGAATATAGTTTACCAATACATCCACGATTTATTTAGTTCTTGGTCGGTGCTATGGTTTAAAATTCTGGAACAATCTTTTATTATACCATCTCTACCCAACAACTTTAATAGCTCAGAAGAAATATTACTACCTGAGGTCCTAAGGGTATAACTCCATCCCTTAATCGGGCTTAACTAAGCCTTTGTGTCGTGTGGGTGGTTTTTTTTGCCTAGGCTTTTTTACTATGAGGAAAATATTGTGAGCCCATATGATATGTGTTATACAAAGTCATGTGACAGTGTTTTCGGTACGTATCTGTGATGTTCCGTATTCCTATGTAGACAAAAATGGGTCTTAAATTCCCAAGTGGAACTATTGCAGAATTAGAAACTCTGTTAGTCACTATATTTTCTTCTTCATGCAAACATACATACATATACTCACGGCCATAAATCCCGAAAAGGGGTAATCAGAGCCTCTGAGCTAGGGATTCCTCAGCCATATTTGGAAGTTGAAAGGGGACAAGTTGGTAGAAATAAAGTAGCGTTGGTGATGAGATGGAGCTACATAAAAAAACGCAAATCTCTTAGTCGCTTCTAACGACACCCGTGGGTGGGAAGGGGTAGTGACATTCTAAGCCGGCACAATTATAATGCTGGCTTAGAAAATGTTGGTTTCATAGCTCTAACATCTTTTCCACGGACAATAGCCATGAGTAAAAAGAGAAAGTCAATCGTCTTTCCTTGGTTTAAGTCCCTTAAGCTACTTAGTCAGTTTGGACAACACATAAGAGCAAGGTTGGAGATTATCTTTCTTAGAACATTATTAAAAGAACTAGAACCAAATTAATTGGAATTACGTGATCCTAATTTAAATCTTTTTGTTCCTGAAAACCTCATGTCAAGATTATTAATAACGCAAACACTGCTTAAACGTGTAAAAGAAATAAAGGATAGAAGAATTTCGCGCTGGCAGCCATTGACACGGTAGCTCAATTGGCAGAGCGACGGGGGCGTATACCCGAGGTCGCGGGTTCGATTCCCGCCTGTGTCAAAATTTTTCTTTCCTTTATTTATTCTTTATTTACGTGATCTTAGCCGATTGTTTTGCTCAATGATTGAGGTGTCAAAAACTAAAAGTTTTTTTTAATCGTACCAGTAGTTACTGAAATGAGCACATTACAGTAAGAAAAGCTATTAATTCTGGTTTCTAAATAGTTAATTATACTAAATTGTGACTGTAAGTTTATACTATGGCTTTATTATTTATTTAGTATCGATGAGGAATTTATTTAGTAGCCGTTTTGTGCCGACTTAGAATGTCGCTACCCCTTTCTACCCACGGGTGTCGTAAGAGGCGACTAAGGGTATTGGGGCTTTTTATTGGATTTTTGGGCGATGCGGTTGGAGACCCATCACCAAAAACCTTTATTTTTACCATCTTTTCCCCACTCAAATTCCAAAAGTGGCTGAGGAATTTATAATTCCTTAGCTCTGGCTACCCCTTCTAGGGATTTATAGCCGTGAGCATATGTATGTTATCAAAATCCTATCGTAAACGACAGTTTCTGTTGAAGCATCCAAAGGTGGCACTAAATATTACATAAGATCCGTTATAAAGATAAGAACTTATAATTGTGCCTCTACTTACCTCTCTTAAGATTTATCTTCAATAGTTTAATCAGCGCAAATCAGAAAAATATTCTATTTATAAATCTTAGAATGTATTAAATATAAAGAAAAATTTAGAATGAACATCAAACAAATTTTAAATTCAAAACTTAAAAAAAACGCTCATGCATAAAACTTTACATTTCCAATTACACAAAAGCTTCTGTCTCTACCAAATTGTTTCTACCTAAAGTCCATTTTAAACTGGAACTTTTAAGCTCTTTTTTCGAGCTTAATTACGACCAGCTGAGACCAGGCAAGTTTCGAAATAGAATTTGCACAAAAAAGACCACTTTAGAAACAGGAAACATGGCTACTCTAAACATACCGTGTCTTTGGCGTAGTCTGTTTTTAGCGTATCCTGTGGCGCTGCGGTCGGGATTCGAGTCTGGAATCGAACTACAGGATGTGCGGTTTCACGGATGTCAGTGAAGGAAAGGGTTTGGCGTTTTGCACAAATTTTATTAATTACTTAGAAACTTAAGCATGAAGGAAATATGCTACATTCGAATAATCGATGAAGATTTTGAAAGGAGCATATTTTAACTAACTTAGAAATTAAAATACATAGAATGAATTCCTTTCTCATTATAGCTTGCTTTGTGCCATTAATCATCTTAAATAAAAACAACATTCAGTATAATAATAGTCCAAATTTTAAAATACGAAATACATTATTAAACAATAGCTGCATCCTTTATCCAAACAGCTGTATTAGCTGTAATAAAAGTATTCTTCTTGTTATCAAACTTCGTCGGCACGTCACTAATAAAACTGTAACTCCATCTTACTTCGTGTGTTATAGTGATAATGTTTACCCTTTCACAAAATATGCTTGTTTGACAATCTAAGTAAATCAACAAAGGATCTAAGCAAACGTCTATCTCAAGTTGTTCTAAGATAGTATCTTGTGTTTTTTGTAACGAAAGAGCCATTTTAGAATATTTCATGTGGGCGTAACAGGTAGACTCCGTTTGGTTTATTAGGGACGGAGATTTGAATTTCAAATTTTGGAAATGTATATGTTGTGTTCTTGACCGGTTGACTACATTTCAACTTATGTGATGCATAAAAGGGGTAGACAGAGCTTACGGGTAAACGAGTTTTTGACCATTAGCAATGAGAAACTATTACGAGTTTTTGACGACAGGCGTGACCTAGTGGATAGCTTCTGCGGCGGTTGCGGGTTCGATCCCCGCTGAGAGCAATATTTACGTGATGAGCATAATTCATTAATTTATTTATTAAGAACATTGATTATGATTGTTTCTTAGTCTTGTGTCTTATATATATTATATTATATTAAAATAAATTGTTGAGTTTAGCATCCCATTATACAAGTTTTACTCAGTTTGGGGCTAAATTGATATGTGTATATTTTTGCCATATGTATTTATTTTAAATCCTTATTCAGACCCAGACCTCTCCCGTATCCCATACAGCTTACAACCAAGTATCTATCTTCAAACGCAGATACTCTATTAACATCAAAACGCACCCTCACTTGTACTTGTAAATATTTGTCCCGAGAAGAGTTCCGAGTTTCTGTCACAGACAAATATATGAATTTCCCGGTTATTTACTTAAAGGGGCCGATCCGTCGCCACCAGATATGTTGAATTTGGATATTTATTTACATAGAGTTCATTAATAATGTTTGGCAAGTCGATTTTGATTGCTCTGCCTACTTCTTGTGATAAATACACTCAAAGACCTAAAAGTTCACGGCGTATGTCCCCGAAGGGGTTGGCAGACGTAGTAATACTAATACACTAATAATAGGATTATACACCGACTTCGACGTGTCAAAACATACATTCTACTCTATACTCACGACTATTTAGCCCAAAAGAAGGGGTAACCAAAGATTGAGAGTAAGAAATTTCTCAGTCACATTTGAATGATGAATGGGGAATTAATGGTAAAATAAAAGATGGTTGGTGTTAGTCACACACATACATACATATACTCACGGCTATGAATCCCATGAAGTTGTAGCCAGAGCTAGGGAATTAAAAATTGCTCAGCCACTATTGAAGGTTGCGTGGAGAAAAGATGGTGAAATAAAGGTTTTTGGTAATGGGTCTCCAACCGCATCGCCCAAAAATTCCTTAAAAGCCCCAATACCGTTAGTCGCCCTTCAAGTCTCCAAAAAATATTCCCTCAATATTAAGCCGATCCTAAAATTAATGACTGATAAATTCAGTGATTTTTTCTGATTAATTGAAGTAGCCACACCAAAGATACAGTTAATTTAAGTCAGTTCGATTGAGGAATTTAATAACAAGTCATTTGTATAGTAAATGGAATTCCGAATTTCAGTTCTGATACCAATCCCGTAATTGCAACCAAATCGAATTCTGAAAATAGCAAGATATTAATTGAAGAAACACAATCTCAAATTATCACTCTCGGATATTTATTCACAAACTTTTCGGACAAAATCACCCTTCTGATCAAAACCAATTTAAATTTCAGATCTAAACACACCAAAACCAACTCTATTCTTTTATTAATAGAGGTTAGAATGAGTGAATAAATAATTTGGTAAGTATTCAATGCATTTACTAGGGTGAGTAGGCTATCATTACGTCATAATTTCAGCCCTTTTTGATGTGTGAAAGCGATAGATGTATTCCCATCTCTGTCTGCGAATGGAAATGAGAACAATTTTCTTTGTTCTGGTGCTGTATTTATTTTGAGAATGTTTTTGTTTGCCATCTCTTGCGTATTTGAGTTGTGGAGTTTTGCGTGAGATCTGTATGAGCCTTGGCTTGTTTTGTTAACATATTGCGTGTTGAATATTGTATGGTGTAGGGTGTTTAGGTAACAAGATTGTTGAGATAACCTCTCGACGACTGGAGTCAGAAACTTTGATTTGGATTGGCAAATGATTTGCGGTTTTAGGTTTGTCGAACAATTAATACTGGTTTAAGAAACAGTATTGTTGTTGAAATATGTTTTTTATTTTGTTATTTTTGTATGGCCTACTATTTGACGTAAGTTAATATAATTGTTAATGTTCATAGTTTTTTTTAAAAAAAAGGAAATAGAAAATAAATACTTACGTACATACATGCATATACTCACAGCTATAATTCCCTAGAAGGGGTAGCCAGAGCTAAGGAATTATAAATTCCTCAGCCACTTTTGGAAGTTGAGTGGGGAAAAGATGGTGAAAATAAAGGTTTTTGGAGATGGGCCCTCCAACCGCATCGCCTAAAAATCCAATAAAAAGCCCCAATACCCTTAATCGCATCTTACGACACCAGTGGGTAGAAAGGGGTAGCGACATTCTAAGCCGGCACTACACGGCTTAAATAAATACCCCTATAAAAAAGCTAAGTATAAACTACAAAAAATTGAAGTTCTCAATGAGTAGGCCATGTTGGGTCTTTTGTGAAGCCTTATGTGCGTTTTGTTTTGCTTATCAAGGTAGTTAACGGAATTAATATAACCCTTAAAACGACTGTCGTCTGGCCCTTATTATTTTGGTAAACTGTCAGGTCAGAGCTAAAATGGGTACTCGAATCATCTGGTTAACAAATCAATGCTTCTATATCTGGAAGGAAATGAAATGATTTTATTATTATACCATAAAATCCAAAAAAGGACAACCAATAAGGACACATTAAATCAAAAAGAGAATTACATTGAAAAGGCAGGCATCGGATATGGAAAGAATAGTAGGTAATTTATAAAAGATGATTAAATATATTTATGAGACTTATGAGCTTAGTCTTAAAAAGTGGCAATCGTCTCTGCCTACCCCAATGCCAACTATTGGTGTAAATATATGTATGTATGAAAAGAAATGCCGTGTAGTGCTGGCGTAGAATGTCAGTACCCCTTTCTACCCACGAGTGTCGTAAGAGGTGACTAAGTGTATGTGGCTTTTGTAAGTAGTTTTTGGACCAACGATACTTTATTTCTACCATCTTGTCCCCCATCAACTTCCAAATGTGGCTGAAGAGCTTCTAGCTATGAAGCTCTGGCTACCCCTTTTTGGCATTTTTGCCCTTGAATATATGTATGTATGAAAAGAAATGGTGTCATACAATTTTATCAACCAGCACTACTCAACCCAAGAGCTTTAATACTTCGTTTAAAGATAGCATCGTGAAGATGTTACCTAACAACCACATGGTGGAATAAGTGTCTGTTGACGTCATATCTTCAAGATCAGCTCATGATGAAGTGGTCTCGAGTGAATTACGTAATGTACTTGGTGATTGATAATTGTTCTATTTATAAATCGTTGCCGCGTTTCATATACTTTACAATGGCTACAGTCAGATTGAAAAAGGCGTGTTTTATGGCACTTGTGTTATTTATTAAAATTGGCGGATTTATAGGTGTTGAGTTATTTATTTATCGTACGAGGCAACTGAGGAATTGAGTGTTTCTTAAGCTCTGCCTACGTATGAATCTATCTCATATATCACGTCTTCAGAGATTTGGAGTTTTTCACGATTTTGCCATTACATAAATAATACAGTTTTGAAACATTGATGTAGTCTCAATATTTGCCACAAACGTTTTATTAACATACATACATAGATTTAAAGCTATGATCCCTAAAAGGGGTAGCCAGAGCCTCGGAATAAGAAATTTCTCAGACACTTTTGAAAGTTGAGTGGGGAAATGATAGTCAAATAAATGTTGTTGGTGATGGGTCCAACCTCATAGCCCGAAAATCACTTTTAATAAGCTCCTAAACCTTTACCCAATACCTTTAACCGTACGATCACCCCTAGGTAGAAATGGGGTAGTGCTATTAAAGAAAGAAAAGAAATGATTTTTTTTATTTAGCACACATATCAATGACTTAATTTAAGGAAATGGTTTCGCTAAATTGGCACAATCAGTAATTTCTGATTTGTGTATGAGTATACACAAAATCAGAACTGGTTATCATTATTAGCAACACTACACAGCTGATATCTTTGTTGCGTTATTATAAACTTTATAAACAAAGTCTATCTCTTCTACAAAATATTAGTAGTTTTATAGTACCGAGTCCCAAACCAAATTCGTAGGTAGCATGTGAATACAAATCAATAATGTTCAACTGACAAAGGCCCTGACAATCATTTCGTCTGATGGAGTCAGCTTAGTGAAGGGTCCTATCAACTGAGGTCCCACCCTTCGTAGGGTTCTCTATGGACCTACTAGTATTTTTTTGTTGGTAGATTATGTTATATGCAACACTGCGTTTGTAATTTTATTACGGAAACAGCAAATTTACTGATTAAAGTAAAAATTAATTGAAATGTTTAACGAACTATATAGACAGGGTTCGGATGGCGGATACAATAAATAAAATAGTACACAGATATCTAATTTAGTTTCACGAAATTTTAACCATTAATTCTCACTCTCAGAACGAAAGAGGCTCAAGTCCAAAAATAGTGATATTTAGTTACAATCATAGAGAGGCATAAAAAAGTATGCTCTAAAACAAAGGCACTTATTGTTATAGGGTCGGAAAATTCGCTATCCTCTTTTTTTAACAATTAGTGCCTTTGTTTTACTATTCATCGGATAGAGCATACTTTTTCATGACTCTCTATGATTGTAACTAAATATCACTATTTTCGGACTTGAGCCTCTTTCGTTCTGAGGGTGCGTATACTCATGCCCTAAAAGGAGTAGCCAGACCTGAGAATAAGAAATTCCTCGGCCACTTTCAGAAGTTGAGGAGGGAAAAGATTGTACAATAAAGGTTCTTGGCGATGGATCTTCAACCGTATCGCCCAAACATCACTTAAAAAGCCCCAATACCCTTAGTCGCATCTTACGATCACCCATGGGATATGGGATAATGTTATTTTAAGCCGACACTATACAGCTAACCATTTATTTAATATCGGGTCCTAAAAGTACGCACGTGAGAAGCTACACAAATAAAGTTTTCTATTTTAATTACCCCAAGAAAACTAATGTTCAAATCAAATTAGTTTTGTTTATTCGGAAATGAATGTAAATTTAAGGGGACATTTGTTTAAAACTGTAGGTATCAGCATACTATACATTTTGTGCAAATATTAAATTTTAAGCTTTCATACATAAACATACTAACGCCATCATTTCCCATCGGGGTAGGCAAAGTATATCGATCGCCACTTTGTACGATGCCGGGAAAGCTTCGTTTACAGCCATCAATATTTTCATACATGCTCTTTTATTCTTTAGACTTTGGACACCAGCTTTTTTGAGCACTATCTCTATTTGATCCAGGTTTTTAAGCTCACAAAAAAATAATGTAGATTTTGTTTATTAGTAATAATCCCCACATGAGGTTTTCATAAACAAAACCATTCAAAAAATTAATGTAGATTTGCTGCGCTAAAATTGTCTCTATTAACATAACCATCCCCAATTTAAATATTCAGTATTATTAACAAAAATAACATCGTAAATAAAAGAGAATTAGGCAAACAACTTAAAAACTAATTCGGTTGTATCGTTCTTAATTATGTTCTACCAAACTCGGCACTGCCTCTAAATAAGGATTCATATTAATAAACAAAGAATTGTAGATACATTCTATAATGTGTCTTATTTATTATTTCATAGGGTTAAAAATAGATAAACTATTTCGTATTCCGTGTGACATTGATTCTATGCACTGATACTTAAAACGCAAAAATATGCCCTAGGCTTACGTAATAGTGTTTAATATCGAAGGACTATGTAAGCTACAGGCTATTATAGACATTGCGTTCCTATGAATAAGGTTGAATTTCGTATGAAAGCTTTATAAAGGACTTAGCAGGAGTGAGCTATTTCTAGTTGCTATGCGCAGCTCAGTGATTGGTTCGTATTGCAACTTTAGGATTTGTTCTGTTACCTAGTTTTACCGATGAATTTTGGTTGTTTTTTATTTATTTTATTTATTTATTCATTTGTTTCAGACGTTACAACATCCATATATTTGTTAGTAGACAGTGAAAATTACTTAAACCTATTGTTAGTATTATTATTATTATTATTATTATTGTAATTTATATAAAATCTTATGGTGTCGTCACTTTGCCACACTGTACGCGGTACATTCCCTGTTCCAGTGAATGGTCCGCACCCAGTGAGCCAAAATGGGACAGTCAAAACGTTCAACAACAGCCCTCACGATGCTGTTGCTACTGGCTCGCACCCGTGCCATCAACGAGGCAGTTCGTTTGCGAATTAACCCATAAAAGTCATCGGTTCGCTCTCTCGCGAACATACCAGATGCACTACATAAGCGTGACAGCCGCAACAGCATCCTGAAGGTGTTGTTGTACTGCACACGGAGCTTATTAAAAGCTTTTTGTGTATAGTTTGTCCAGAGGCTACTTGTATACATGGTCTGACAAAACGCTTTAAAAAGCGTAACCTTGACGTCAACTGAGCAGTTGGAGAAACGGCGAATAAGCATATTTCCTCTAATGCACAAAGATCTTCGCTCTCTTTCAATGTCAATGTCGTCGCTGAGATTCTCACTTAAGATATGGCCCAAGTATTTAAAATGAGATACCTTATTAAGAGGTACGCCATTTAAGCAAATAGGTGGTATTTTTCGCTTCTTTTGTACCCCATTGGAAAACATCATATATTCAGTCTTTTTTATGTTGTATATCAAACCATGAGATTCAGCATACGACTCACAGATATTCAACATCTTCCTCATTGCGGCTATCGACGGACTCAGTAGTGCCATATCATCAGCATAACTTATATTGTTTATGTAAATACCATTGATGCTGCAACCGACCCCAGCCCCGCTGAGTTCCTCAATAAGCGCATTAATATACATATTAAACAGTATTGGAGAAGTTAGTCCACCCTGTCTCAATCCACACTCGAGCTGGTATGCATTAGATAACGCGTCATCCCATCTCACGTAATTTATCTGGTTCGTGTACCAATACTGCAATATAATCAAGAGTTCATCTGGAATCTTTCCCTTAAGTTTAGTCCAAAGTATGTCATAAGATACCAAGTCGAAGGCTTTAGACAAATCCAAGAAACATACATATACCGGCGTATTCCTATCCACATAATACTTCACTGTACTTTTAAGACACAGTATGGCTGACTCTGTAGATAACGAGCGTCTAAAGCCAAACTGGGCATCATGAAGTTTCAGATGATTATCGAGATGAGAGTTAATCATGTGATCAAAGACCTTTGCAATTGTAGTGGCCAAAGAAATTGGTCTGTAGTTAGATTTATCACATATATCTCCTGTCTTACACTTCAGTACTGGCACAACAAATACCTTAATCATATCTGTCGGTAGATATGAGTGAGACACACACAATGAGTAAAACAGAGACAACACACGAATGGCGTTTTCACCCGCGAACTGTAAGTGTTCAATTGTCAACCCGTCGTGACCGGGAGAGCGACCTCTGTGGATGCCTTTGATGGCGTGTTTGACATCGGCCGATGTAAACGTCATCAATGTTCCCTTCCCCTCAGAGCCTACCTGCAGGTTTGAATTGGATTGACCCAGGGTAGAGCTTACAGAAAAGTGGTTTACAAACATATTAGCAATATCACTTGGCTCAGACACGCCCTCCACGCTCACGGGAAGGCTTGGTTGGATATTGAGTTCATTTGTTGATTTCCAAAATGCCTTAAAGTCTTTGTTATACCTATGTGTTGCTATGATATCCATCTTTATGCGTTCCTGGTTATCAATACACCATTTTAACTTCGATTTAAATGCACGTCGCGTAGTACACATGTCATCATAAATGCTACCAATCCGAGGTTTACCGTATAAACACCAATTAGTATAACATTTTCTAGCCTCCACATGAGCATGTTTAACGTGTCTGTTCCACCCTATCACATGATTGGTTCGCCTTTTTTTGGATTTACACTTAGAGTAACTTTTAATCGAGGCTTCACATAAAATAGAGACAATTTGAGTATATATATTCGCAACAATTTGTCGGTGATTAATATCTGTACAAAAGATACTTTTACAACATTCAACACATTCTTGAGGAAATACAACATTTTTAAATAGTTTTTCTGACTCTTCCTGATAAGTATTGATCTGTTCGTTAGTTCGTTCTCCCCACGCAACCCCCTCACGGAATCTAGGTTTAAGAACAGCAACTTTTGGTCTTAGTAACGATAAATTACAATCTACAAATAGAGGTAAGTGGTCGGACCAAAACACGTCGTATCTGATGTTCACACCCTCAACGGTATTCCACGCAGCGTCAGACACTAGACAGTGATCAAGCCACCTCCTGCTTCCACATGATTCACTAATAAAAGTATAATTGTCAGAAAACATACCCAATTTATCGAAGTCCACACATTTCAGTTGCAAATCCACACAGTACTGTAACATTTCACTACAGAAAACCTCTCCGACATGAGCATTAAAGTCACCAAGTATGAAGATATTGTCCGCGTCGTTACAATTAATTATGGCTCCAAGTTCGCCCATACATTCACTAAACTCTGGTAAATTGTCCACGCAATCCGTCGGCATATATACGCTGGCTAATAACAATGTTCTATTATTAACTATCGCTTTGATTGCACATATACGCACACTTTTGCACTCTATGACGGACACCGAATCGAAAATCCCTTTTCTCCATAATATGCCGACCCCACCGTACGGTCTTCCACTCAGCAAACCTTTTTAGTTTTACATAGAAAAAACGGATGACAGTAAATTGGTGAAAGAGATCTATAAGTTATGTATAAAGCAAATGTTGAAGGTAATGTGAGTAGAGGACAACTACGGAAGACACAGATGGACCAAAAAAAGGGTTTGCTCAAAAAGGCATGTGTCCGAAGTATGAAGAATAAAAGAGCACGTATGAAAAGATTGATGGATGTAAACGAAGCTAAAGAAGTTTGTCAGGATCGTACAAAGTGGCGATCAATAGTATCTGCCTACTCCAATTGGAAATAATGGCGTGAGTATATGTATGTATGTTTGTGTGCATCATCAGCCATCCTTTACTTTTTAATCTTTTTTCTACACAATTCCTAGAATAGGCTCTTAGAAAATTTTAGCTGAGAAACCCTTTTTACCCTCTTTAGGGATTTATAGTCGTGAGTGTTAATATAATACTTTCCTTTTTCCTAGCTCGAATATCTACTTTATTGCTTTTGGAAATGTAACTGGAAAGTAACAGCCAATCTATACTGCTGTTTCGTGAACTTTTTAATCTAGTGTTTTTTACATACCAGTCTATCTTTGTGCGTATTAGTATTCGAACACGTGCTAGTGTCCAAAAAACGCCCTTTATATCCTAAAACATACATAAATACATATACTCACGGCTATAAATCACTAGAAGGGGTAGCCAGAGCATGGGAATTAAAAATGTCGTGGACACTATTGGAAGTTGAATGGAGTTTTAGCCATATCGCCCAACGAACATTCTAAAAGCTTCAGTACCCTTAGTCACCTTGTACTTTAGCGAAACGTAGACTTACACTGCAAATGCAATTATTATATAACAGTCTTAACTTCACTATGTTCGTACATAACAATTTTTATAATTGATGTTTCAATCCCCAATTATAACATATAAAAAAAAATATAAAGTAGGTTAAACTAAACAGTACAGCTTGTGTAGAATACCAGTTTTGTATAATCTAATTTGGCATATCTCCATTGTAAACAGAAGGCGTAGATGAAACGCACATCGCAATTTTATGCTCTCTCTGTCACACCCCAAAGTCGTTTTTGACAGAAAAAAAATACTATTTCGACTAAATGAAGTTCAAATATTGCTGAAGATTAATGACTCTCCAAAGTGGTAAACCATTAAAAAAACACATACTACATACACACTTATACTCACGCCATTGTAACCCATTGTGGTATGCAGAGACTATCGATTGCTACTTTGTATGAACCTGGCAAACCTCTCTACTTTCGTTTACATCTACAAATCTTTTGTTGTGCTTCGTATTGTCGACTTTACATAGCACTATCCCATTTTCGACCAAGGGTTTCGTATGAGGTTACTTAGAGTAGGCTTTTTACGTAATTTTTGGGAAATATAGCTGGAAACTTGTCACTTACTATCGTTAATTTTAAAAAACTGCTGAAAAGTTGTTTAGTGTGTAGCTATGGCTACCCATTTTTAAGATTCATGACCGTGAGTATAACTAGGTAGTTTACAATATTATACAGCACTATAAAAGCTGTGTAGTGTCGGCTTAGAATAGCACTACGCCATTTCGTCCGGTGGGTGTACGTAAGAGGCGACTAACGGTATTGGGGCTTTTAAGGGATTTTTGGGTGATGCGGTTGGGGACCCATCACCAAAAACCTTTATTTTACCATCTCTTCCCCACGCAACTTCCAAAAGTGGCTGAGGAAGTGAGGGAAATTTGTATGTCTTTATTTATTAGTAATAATCCCCACATGAGGTTTTCATGAACAAAAAGATTTAAATTTCCAAACGTGGTTGAGGAATTTCGAATTCCTTAGCTCTGGCTACCCCTTCTAGGGATTTATAGCTTTGAGTATATGTATGTATGTATGTATAAAAGAGATGCTTAAATAAGATTACATTATAAGTTATAACAAACATTGTTGAAATTACACTCTAACTGTAACTGAAGCCATCTCAAAATTCAAAGGTATTATTGCAAAAGATTATATTTCAAGAGCTTAATGCAACTTAATGTTCTTAACATCCCTTTTATTCGGAGGATTTCAGGGTATTACTTTCATCTCTATCTAAAGGATTGTAAATTAATATTTCTGTCTCGCTCTTGCGGTTACCCCTTTGAGAATTTACTTTGAAGCTATCTCCCTTTGTGCTAATTAAATATTTGTTTAGCGGAACAATTGCCTATCTTAATAAAATGGCAAGAAGTATTCATCTGGGATTGTCAAGTTATTAATTGGAATGGACGAAATTAATATATAATGCCATTTTATTTAGTGTTTTATGTTTATAAACTTGTGGTGTTATCTACTTCAAGATTATATCTCAATAATCAATGATATTTTACTGTGAAAACACTGACAGTTTAGATCACTACATACCCCTTTTGTAAATCAGCATGATGTTATAAGGCCTATGTTTTTTGTAAATGTTGTAGCTATCAATTGGTGTAAGTCATTTTTTCATATTGATTTATCTGTTTTTGGGCATATAATAAATAAATTAACTCATAAAAAACGCTTTTTAATATTACTTACTTGTAATTACGGCTATCATTCCCTAAAAAAGGAAGGCCACAGCTACAGAATTGTTAATTCATCAGTCACTTTTGAAAATTGATTTGGTAACATACATACATTCATATACACAAGGCTATAGATCCCTAGAAGGGGTAGCCAGAGCTAAGGAATTACAAATTCCTCAGCCACTTTTGGAAATTTTAGTGGGGAAAAGATGGTATTATAAAGGTTGTTGGTGATGGGTCTCCAACCGCATCGCCCAAAAATCCTTTAAAAGTCCCAATACCGTTAGTCGTCTCTTACGTACACCCACCGGAAGAAATGGGGTAGTGATATTCTAAGCCGACACCACACGGTATTTTACACAGGATTTGGTAAATGATTGTAAAATACTAGATACTTGGTTACTGGGCTCCGAACACATCGCCCAGTTATTATTTAAACACCTGAAAACCCTAAGTCACCTGTTACAATATTTAAAAGAACAAATAGGTTAGTGTTATTCTAAGCTGTCACTACACAAAAGCACAGAGCAGTTAAAGTATACCCCATACATATACCCACGGCTATAAATCCCTAGAAGGGGCAGCCAGAGCTAAGGAATTATAAATTCCTCAGCCACTTTTGGAACTTGCGTGGGGAAAAAATGGTATAATAAATGCTGTTGGTGATGGGTCTCCAACCGCATCGCCCAAAAATCCCTTTATAAGCCCCAATACCGTTAGTCGCCTCTTACGTACACCCACCGGAAGAAATGGGGTAGTGCTATTCTGAGCCGACACTACACAGCAAGTTAAATTAAAGTGTAAAGTTATATTGTTAACAACCATAACATAACTTAGAACAAGTAAGTACTTAGGGTGCTTAATCAGAGGCCCTTTGAAACAGGACGTAAGCTCGTATTAGGCCGTTAAATTTAAATTGATTTTACAGAACCTTCCCTAAAACCTTTTAAGCTCTAAAGGTGTTGACTCGCAAGGGTGATTTAAAAGTAGCCTCCGCCTTTATCCCCTATTGAAAGGTGATTGAGGAGTTAAGTGGAATTTTAAAGGATGAAAGATAAATGAATCTCTTTTAATTTTGCGCCTCTTTAATGTTGCTTCCTTGTTTATGGTGTTTGGGGTTCTGTTCCAATTTCAATTAAAATCCGATAAAAATTAATTATTGAAGATTTGTTGTAAATACAAATTTATATTAATTAATGAAGGATTATGCCGTGTAGTGTCGGCTTAGAATAACACTACCCCATTTCTACCCGTGGGTGATCGTAAGAGGCGACTTAGGGTATAGGGGCTTTTTAAGTGATTTTTGGGCGATGTGGTTGGAGACCCGTCACCAAAACATTTGTTATTACCATCTTTTCCCCAATCAAACTTCCAAAAGTGGCTGAGAAATTTCTCATTCCAAAGCTCTGGCTACCCCGTTAAGGGATTTATAGCCGTGAGTATATGTATGTAATGAAGGATGTTGCTAAAGGGTTTACATTACATTTGAAACAACTATTTATTTTCGGATATTTTAATCGCGTGTTTAATCAATAGTTGTTTCAATTATAATGTGCAATCGTGAAAATCGTAGAAAATACTAGGTTTACATTACAATTTATTTAAAAATCACGTATTTATTTTCGGGAAAGACTAATTGTACTTTTGTTATTTGTGTTTTCTTTAATAGATAGAAATATAATAATTACTCTCATGTTTTCACCTGGTATCATCTATTGTTTATTTTACAATCTTTACCTAGCACATCTTCCACATGCAGAAGAAGTATTTCTAATTCTAAAGCATTGGTTACCCCTTCTTGGAATTTACAGCCGTGAGTATATAGATGTATTTATATTAAAAATATGTAACGTACCCAAAACTATTTTCTAAACAAGAAAACACTTCTTATCGAACTTCAAACAAAAACAAAAGATACCTTATTCCCATCAAATTTTATGGCAAAACTATTCAATGACTTCAGTAAGGCGTCCGTTGTAATAAAGATCCGTATCGGTTGTACAAAGGCACTATAAGCTCTATTATACAGCTACTTTGCTGTATATAGGCTGTTTTAGATGTCGATATAATATAAAGGCTGACACTTTCTTCTGTGATGTAATAATTTACGCACCATAGATGTAAAAATATATGTACCTTTTTAATACAGGATCGGGTCAGCTTTCATTTTTGAAATAATTTTACTTAGTTATGTTATGTATGATAACTATTTATTATGTATATGTATAACAATATTTTTCGGAGATCTCAATGTCTTTTTACGCTGTGTTATATAATATTCTGAAATTATGCTATAATTTGTGAGTATTGTATAGCAGAAAAAAATCTTTAATTTAAATGTTAATGAGAAGAATCCAAACATCTTTACCTATGTGGTCTTGTTATTCTAAGTAACCCTTTTCCACATGAATAAAATGGTATTCCTATGGCTATAAAAAAACAACCAATATTCTTTTTTACAAAAAATAAGATGAAAGGAAAATTACTCAAGTCTTTTGCCATACGAGCTCTGTTACGTTATACATTTCACACCCTTTTTGCGAACAAAGTAAACAAAAGGTGACATATTTTTGGCGCCGACTCGAAGACGCCGCGTCTCGTACTTGTTTTCGTGAATAATGTGAAAAACAAACTTCTTTGTGATTGAAGCCTTTAAGGCTTACTACCAATAAAATATTAATTTAACTTATATTACCCTCTTTGTCGTATCAAACAAAAAACATGAGACAAAAGACCTGAGTTTCGCTTTTTGTTATAAGTTTTACGTTTGACTCTGATTGTCGATCGAATTTCACTTTCTTTTTATGAACCCAATGTAAAGAGTATTCATTTCATTATTTGTATAGGAAAATATCTTTTGTTCAATGAATTGTTGCAACATGTTTTGTCGTTGTCTTGACAACTCTGTGTACTTGGTTGGCTCACTGATTCATATATTCCCTATTGAAAAACATACATATTTATTTTATAAACACATTTACATACACAAAAACGCCCAACCAACACTTACAAAACCAATTCTTAAAATTATCATTCACTTAACTTCAAAATAAGAGAAATAGGGTAGCTAACATAAATTAAGGAAAATGATGTCTTTTCTGTCTTATCTTCTATTTTATTCTATATTATCTTCTTATTTTTGGTGGCAAACTTTTAGTTTCCAAAGAAGCTCGCATAGCCAGTTACAAAGTTTAATTGGCAGTTTCTTTGGCCTGGGATGGTCCACCAAAAAAATAGGTATGACAATAACAGTTTCTTTAAATAATAACTTACTGAAAAAGTACAGACAACTCTGTAGTGTAAGTTTAAATAAGTACTACTCCATTTCTTTCCGTATGCGTTCGTATGAGGTGAATTTAGGTAGTTAGACGTTTGAAGTGATATTTGGGCAATGCGCTTGGAGTTCCATCACCGATAACCTATATTTTATAAAAGTGACTGTGGAATTTCTTACTCTGAAACTAAGGGTTCTATTGATTTGTAGTAGTATAGACTAAGAAACAATTATTTATGCTCATTACATAAGCTGCGGGATTCAAACCCGCACCTCCGGGCCGAGAAGCAAGTCTCCTAACAACTCAGCTACAGACTTCGTCAGTGTGCCTAAAGGATGCTATATCTATAATTTTAATAATTTTAATATAGCAGCATTTTATTATTATGGCAATCCACATCTACGAAAGCAGTTAAAAATTTGTGTCTAATTAAAGCATGTTGCTTTTAGAGTGTTCACCCTAAAAACAGATAAATAATTTCGCCCGTTGTTCGGGATGAGATCCACCCTTTATGGCCGGGAGCACCTTCTACACCCTCGAGAAATAGAACGACACTTTTATTTCTGTGTACTTTTGATGGACATGAGCTCCCAAATTGGGCTACACGACCGTTACACAACTTTTATATGACGTTTTTAAAACGTGCTATTATAGCATCGTATTGCTTTTATATTGTTGTTCCGTTTCAACTTTATGACGTATTTAACTCCGAATGTGGTGGGTTCAAGATCTTTTTATGTGTCACCTTGATGCACATTTATATAGGTGAAGACATTACAGGAAAATAGACGCAAACGTTCACGCCGTATATTTTCCCGAAGGGGTTGGCCGAGGTACTATCTTTCTGAGCATCACGTGACATTAGCACCAGGTGTTTTTAATATCCACGTTTTACTTGGACAGTGTACGCACGTCTATCAGAGGGCAGGCCTTTTGCTGTTTTGTACGAATACACTGACACATGACTAAGTATCACTACATCGTTCGCAAATACATCGTTCAGAATAAGCTGTGTGTTTGAATGCGAGTTTGTGATTATAAACTCATACTGGGTTTTCAGTGTAATAGTTTAAGTTTGGTCAGAGTTTTCAGAATTATATGATAAGTACATAGTGTTGCATAACAAATAATTCATATTTGACAGAAACAATTTCACTGATTTTAAAAAGATACATTCTCAATTATGCTAAACGTTTTTTTTATATTTTTTCTGAAAGATGTGAATCTTTCATATAAGTATAATAAAAACTGGGCAAGCCTTTTAAAATACTTTAACAAAAACCTTAAAAACGTGTAACATGTAGAGGACTTAACTTACATGTACACAACGAAAAGGTTGTGCAAGAAGGATGAAAGAGAATGCAATTTCTCTCAAAGATTCTATAGAAATATTAATTTCGTTTAAATAATAAATGATAATATTTATAGCCGTGAGTATATGTATGTATGTATGTATGTAATAAATGATATAATGAATGTTGATGGACCTTGATGGCTCAAGGTGGTTTTTGACTTTTGTAAATTTTCATTGTCATTATTTCATGTCATGTGGTGAAGAAAGACAAATATATTATTTATTACTAATACTAAAAAAATAAAACGTTGAATGAAATTATTTCTGACGTTACTTTCTTATAAATCGGTTCATTTGTATATGCGAGTAGTTTAAAATATCCCATAAAGATTAACAAACAGAAGTATAATTAGAGAAGTTTGTTAATTTTAGGTTATTGTATCCAAATTAAAGTCCACCAAACATATTTTTGGCCAATATTAAAGTAATTTGAAACTCATTTATATCTGCAAAAATCCCCTTCTGAAATATATAAAATTTACATACATACATACATATACTCACGGCTGTAAATCCCTAGAAGGGGTAGCCAGAGCTAAGGAATTAGAAACTCCTCAGCCACTTTTGGAAAGTTGAGTGGGGTAAAGATGGTAAAATAAAGGTTATTGGTGATGGGTCTCCAACCGTATCGCCCAAAAATTTCTTAAAAGCCCCAATACCGTTAGTCGCCTCTTACGTACACCCACCGGCAGAAATGGCGTAGTGCTATTCTAAGCCGACACTACACAGCAAATATAAATATATAAAATTTATCTAGGATAATGTGGCCTGAATCAAAAATGTCCGCTGGATGCAATAAAATACATTTGAAAAACAAATGAGTTCCAACCAGAAGCGGAACAATACAAAACGGAATTACATCACATTATTTATAGCAGTCATATAACGGTCATTAAGAAGCTCTTTTGCGGCCGATTTTTTTCACTTTTTACGATTGCGCACAAATTATTCACGAACAAAGGCTTTATGGGTTTGGTTCGGCAGAGGCTTTTATTCCTTTTTCCCTCTTTTTATCCGCGGAAATTAAGGGCCCGTACACTAGGGTTATCTTTTTAAAAGGACAATTTATTGTTCATAAATGAAAGTAATTGCGGATCCCTCCGACGTAAATTGTGAGTGAGTGGAAATCGCACGCAAATACAATTCAATCGAGCACAGCCCGGCTAGTATGAGCGCTATATATCGACACGATAACGGTTAGAATGAGATGGCAGTATACGATATTAAGTAAGTGCGTAAGAGATGGCTGCTTAATCCCGTGCGATAACTTGTTTAAACACAGCTCCTACTAGCCGGGCAGGAAGCTGCAATAAAGATATTTAATCAGTGTTCAAAATGGTGCTACATACAAATCTTGCTACTAAATGGCTACCCGAATTCATACAGATTTCTATTGTGTGCGTGTATTTTATGTATCCCAGAAAATTTACATTGAATTTCATTGGGTTGATCTAATTGGAGAATATGGTTGCGTCAGTATTGTTTAAATTTTACCAGCAAGCTGCTATTAATATAGTAAATATATTAATTATTTTGTATTTCTCTTGCTAACGTAATGAAAATTATTTTTCTCGTATGTGATGTTATCACGATATGAATTGGTAAAATATTATGATTTTTTTATCGTTTTAATATCATTAATGCTAGTTTTGATATATCTGTAACACATGAAAAAAACGGCGATAGGCCTGCCCCTATCACGTGAGCACACTGTCCATGCAAAACGTGGGTACTCTGAACACCAGGTGACAAAGTCACGTGATGTTCAGAAGTATTAGTACCTCTGCCAAACCCTTCGGGGATATTCGGCGTGAACGTTTATGTTATGTTATATGTTATGTTATGAAAAATAATAGGTATTTTATCTAGCAATAAATATTATAAGATCAATAATTTCACCATTTATAAAACCATGTTTTTTGTTAATGAACGCAAAAAGTACTGCTGAAAAGTTATGAGGAAACAAAATCGTTAAAAATAATGACGTTTTGATGTAGTTATAATGGAGAAATCGTTAAAATTTCAAGATCTTTAAAAGTATTAGAATAATCTCAAAAGAAAAACCGAAGAAAACACCGTGAGAACCTCTTATTGAAACAGTGCACCTACGTACACTTCATAACAAAAGTATCTATATTGTGCGTTACTCGTATTGGTTAAAAAGTATATTTCAAGATCTAATTAAATATCATTTTTGATTTTTTAACTGTGTTGTTGAGTAGTGTCGGCTTAGAATAACACTACCCCATTTCTCCCCATGGGTGTTCGCAAGAGGCGGCAAAGGGCATTGGGGTATTTTAAGTGAGTTTTAGGCGATGTGGTTAGAGACCTATCACCAAAATCATTGAATTTACAATATCTTCCCCACTCAACTTCCAAAAGTGACTGTGGAATATTGCGAAGCTCCCGCTACCGCTTCTTGGGATTTATTGTAGTGGATATAAAACATAACATAAACGTTCACGACGAATATCCCCGAAGGGGTTGGCAGAGGTACTAATACTTCTGAACATCACGTGACTTTGTCACCTGGTGTTCAGAGTACCCACGTTCTGCATGGACAGTGTACTCACGTGATAGGGGGCAGGCCTATCGCCGTTTTGTACGAATACACTGTCACATGAATAGGTACAACTCAGTCATGTGGGTTTCCTCACGATGTTTTCCCTCACCGTTAACAACCATGATAAATTAACCACACATATGTCTTGTCATATGTCTTGTAGTGGATATGTTTCGGGATATAAACTTATCACCAAATTAAGTAAACTTTGAAATTCTAGGCTTTGCCGTGTAGTGTCGGCTTAGAATAGCACTATCCCATTTCTTCCGGTGAGTGTACGTAAGAGGCGACTAACGGTATTGGGGCTTTTAAGGGATTTTTGGGCTATGCGGTTGGAGACCCATCACTTTCCCCCACTCAACTTTCCAAAAGTGGTTGAGGAATTTCTAATTCCTTAGCTCTGGCTACCCTTTCTAGGGATTTACAGCCGTGAGTATATGTATGTATGAAATTCTAAACTACTTTTCTACCAAAGCGTACGATAAAGAGCCCGCCTATTTGATAAGTAACAATTTTATTGTCCACAAACCGTTTGCGTCCTGGGAAAATACGTTCGAGCATTTATTGTTCTCGACAAATCGACATAGAAAAAATGCAGTTACGTTGGTAACGACATGATTATTGAGCTAGGCCTTACACACTGTTTATTAGGCAGCTTTTATTATCTGTGAAAACGAAAATATGATGCCGTGTAGTGCCGGCTTAGAATGTCGCTACCCCTTTCTACCCACGGGTGTCGTAAGAGGCGACTAAGGGTATTGGGGCTTTTTATTGGATTTTTGGGCGATGCGGTTGGAGACCCATAACCAAAAACGTTTATTCTTACCATCTTTTCCCCACTCAACTTCCAAAAGTGGCTGAGGAATTTATAATTCCTTAGCTCTGGTTACCCCTTCTAGGGAAATATAGCCGTGAGTATATGAATGTATGTATGAAAATATGATATTTTAAGCGCGTTACCTGGTGAATCATGATATATTCATAAAGATAGAAAGATTTTTATTTGTTGCCAATTATATGTCAACAATATATAAAAATCTCAAGTTTGCTGAGTTGTGTTGGTTAAGAATAGCACAAGCCTATTTGGGCCAGCCATCATGGTAACAAGAAATGAAAGAAGACCTGATTTACGCCCGATTTCTGAATTGAGTATTCAAGCTGAGAACGACTTAAGTATCGTTTTGGCTCATTCACTTGTTAAGATTTCAATGCGACAGAACGACACTTAAGTCGTTCTTAGCTGGAATACTCAATTCAGAAATTGGTCGTTAGTATTTAAACCCACGCCTTTCTGCTCACAAGCTGGTACTCTTTTCCACTGGGCTTTCAAGGTTGTAAAGATTACAACAATATTATAATACAGTCGATGTTTATCATAAAGCAGTATTTTTAAGACCGTAGCAAATTTCCATCTAATACAAGAACCCATTAATAACAAGTTAATTACGTTTTTACAACGTTCGTCTTAACGTTTTCATTAAAAATACCTTAAAATAAAACATTTCATTTGCCCGTAAAGCTAATGAAAAGAAAATATTTTGATTGCTTCCGAAATAGCATCGCTGTACGAATTTTTTAATTAAGTCTATTCAAATTAGTATAGTGCTTCTATTTGCTTAATATTCATGTGTATAATAGCATAGTTTACCAGTCCAAAAGTCTAAAAGTTCACTGTCTAGTCTTTATGCTTAGAAAGCTTTTTCGACTTTGTACTTTTCCCCTCTTTCCAAACCAGATACTCATAATTTTCAGAAATTAATGAAATCAAGAAAGCATTGGACAAAATTGTAAGTTTCTATCATGAATGCAACATATTGTTACTAATAAATAAAGGAAAGAAAAATTTCGACACAGGCGGAAATCGAACCCATGACCTCGGGTATTAAAAAAAACATATGGTTATGTTGATAACATGATAATGATAACATAAACTTTCCCATACAAATGGTGTTCATAAACCATCACATATATCTTATAAGTAAAACAAGTGAATGGATATGTTTATTTTCGCTATAGAAGACCAGTGTTGAAATATACATTGAGAGAAGTTACTTGTAGCTGTGTTATGTCGACTTAGAATAACACAATCCTATCTTTTATCATTGGTAGAGATTCCCAATTGTTGGTTTTAAATAGTTTTTTTTTCGATCGAAGCACTGTGAATTTATGGTCGATAAGAATTGCATAGCATAAACATTAGTTTGCTGAATAGTGCCGGCTTAGAATATCACTGCCCTTTTCTACCTACGGGTGTCGTAAGAGGCGACTAACGGTATGGGGCTTTTTCAAGTGGCTTTTGCACGATGCGGTTGGAGACCCATCACCAAAGATACTTTATTTCTACCATCCTTTCCCGTATCATTTTTCAAATGTGGCTGAGGAGTTTCTAGTTCTGAAGCTCTGGCTACCTCTTTTTGAGATTTATGGCCGTGAGATTATGGACATATCGATATGTATTTAATATAATAGCATTCGATTTTCTCATACTATTATAGTCTAAGTGAATATCTCAATGATAAATTATAATTACTTCGTCCTCTCCTCTAATTGCTGTGCCCAACAGGGTCCACAATGCTGTAACATAATTACATACTTACCATCTAAGAAAACCATTGTGGAACGCAATAAATCTATTGAGTATTAATAAAGACTAATATAAAACTTGTAGTTCAAACATTCATTGATCCCAAAGAGAAATTATACACATCTATGGCAACATATACAAAAACCCTTACATTTCCCATCCACAAGCAAACCTTTGATACCTATGTAAAGTATAAAATATCAATGTTTCATACATTATGCATCAAACATCAAACTCCCAACGTTTTCCTGGGCAGTTAAGTAAAGAATAAACATAAAATTGGCCCTCCCAGTTATTGGCTAATATCGATATTATGCCAGAACCGATTCGGATTGATCCTTGCGTTTCTATTCATTTTGTTTACTCAATCCTATATTTTTCCTGTAAACATGTTTATAGCGCTTCACATAGTATATTGCAGAGGAGAAAGTTGTGATAGAGTTCGAATGTAGCTGAAAAATATAGTATACTTCTTTTAAACTAATTATAATGCTGTGTAGTGTCGGCTTAGAATAGCACTACCCCATTTCTTCCGGTGGGTGTACGTAAGAGGCGACTAACGGTATTGGGGCTCTTAAGGGATTTTTTGGCGATGCGGTTAGAGAGCCATCACCAACAACCTTTATTTCACCATCTTTTCCCCACTCAACTTTCCAAGTGGCTGGGGAATTTCTAATTCCTTAGCTCTGGCTACCCCTTTTAGAGATTCACAGCCGTGAGTATATGTATGTATGTATGTATTTGTTTGGAAGTTTTTTTTTGACGGTAATAAAAAGGCCCTGACACTACGGAACTGGTTTTAAAACTTATTTAAACGGAGGATACTTTTACCTTCAGAAAACTTGGGATATATTAGCATCAAGCTTTTTTTATATAATAATTTATAAACTACTTACCAAAACAATATCATAAAAACTGATAGTTTAGTTATTTTTTTTAATTTTGCAAGAAATAAATACAGGTGTAAATCTAGTTGTGATTTGTTTTTTTAACTAATTTGGTTAAGACGAATTTTTATTTACATTACAAAATAAGCAAGCAGTGATTAAAGAAGCCCTAGATATTAAACAAACTAAGTGGGAAAAAAAGACCTTTGAGACCCTGTTACATACATACATATACTCACGGCTGTAAGTCCCTAAAAGAGGTAGCCAGAGCTAAAAAACTAAAAGTTCCTCAGCCACTTTTAGAAAGTTGAGTGGGGAAAAGATGGTAAAATAAAGGTTGTTGGTGATGGGACAACAAAGCTACGAAAGCTTCACATGAGCAAATCAAAACTGCAACATTAATGAAAACTCTACAAATTTATTTAAAAGCTCGTAGATGCCGTGTTCTGTCTTCAGAAGATAAGGTTTACGAGCGAACTTATCCAAGTAATATGTAATACTTCAACCAACCCAAAGCTTATTTACTTTTCCACTGAAGCCTTCGTTACCTACCAACATCACGTTGCTACGACATGGAAGCTTTGATAAGAGCTTTTCAATTCGTGATACAGTTTTCAATTATTTGGTGTCTGTTAAGCTTTTTATTGGACTTTGAATCATCAAATATTTGGGGCTTTTTCATAAAAAAAGTGAGTAGATATTTTTATAGACTGCTGTTTAGTGTCGGCTCAGAATACTACTACCCCAATTCTTCCCATTGGTGATCGTAAGACACGACTTAGGGATCAGGGCTTTTTAAGTGATTTTTGGGCGAAACGGTTGGATACTCATCACCAAAAACATTTATTATACAATCTTTTCCCCACTTTTTTCTAAAAGTGGATGAAGAATTTTCAGCTTCTGTATCTCTGGGTACCTCCTTTAGATTTATAGCAGTGAGTTTATGTTTGACTTCATACAGCAACATGTATGACATGATTGATGAGTGAAAGGGTTGCTTATGGTGTAAGTTATGTAGGTACTTGTCGAGGTAGGTTTGTTAACGGTGAGGGAAAACATCGTGAGGAAACCCACATGGCTGAGTTGTACTTGGTCATGTGTCAGTGTATTCGTAGAAAACGGCGATAGGCCTGCCCCCTATCACGTGAATACACTGTCCATGCAAAACGTGGGTACTCTGAACACTAGGTGACAAAGTCACGTGATGTTCAGAAGTATTAGTACCTCTGCCAACCCCTTCGGGGATATTCGGCGTGAACGTGAATTAGTTAATAAACTTCTAGCTATATTGATTTCCCTTTAGAATATTCTAAAACGTCTGAGGAATCGCTTGTAGGTAAAGAATATATAAATCAGGTTTTAATTAATTTTTTAGCTCTTTTACTCTTTTACTTTCTTCACAGATACTCGTTTCAAAGACTTGATTTCGTGACTAAATTCGAATTTTAACTAAGGTAGAGAAAGACCATAGATGGCGATCTAGCATGCTGTCAATTTCTCAATTCGCTTACATACAATAGCTGTGTTGCTAAAATGGTATTACCGCTTGGTACAGCTTGGTTTTTTCATTGTCCTTTCCTTTATTATTTATTTATTTTGCTTCAAATGTGGCAGACACAGATGTTTTGTTTATATATTATTGAATTATGTGTAGTGTAGTGTAGGCCTTAACTGAAAACCAGTGTTTTGCCACTTGGCAATCTCAAGCGCTGAGTTAGGACTTAGTTTGTGTTACCATAGCACTAATCTTTAGGTCAAAATATTGTTTTTTCACTTTTTGTATTGTTTTTTATATTGTATGGTGTTATGTTAACATAAATAAACGAGTTATCTATCTATCTATCAATGATTCTCTTCAATAACTACACAATCCATCCAAGTATTTCATTATGGTAATTTTTACCCAAATCTATGTTTCTATAGTAACAACTATTCTTTTTTACGAATAAATAATGAATGTTGTATGTATCACACTTGAAGGCCGGTTTGGAATACTCGTATTGTAGAAAGTACAATAAAACATTTTACTGGATCAATGAGTAATTAAAGATAACCCTATTCACGAAGAAAACCGTTTTATTACTCCAAAAAGATTAGAATATCATAATGATATGTGAATCAGTTTTCAAAGCATTGTCCCTTCTGTTTGAAACCATTCTATTGTACGTGTAAACCGCTTTTCGACAATACCCTTTCATTGTCTATTCTGTTGATATGCATTCTTTGTTGCCACACAAAAGAGGTGTTTAAAAATCGAGTTGGAAATTGAAATCTTTAGTTGTATTAAAATACGAAAGCACGAGTATGTCCGCCATTTTGTTTTCACTCTACGTTTTAAACTAAAATTTTAAAGATTTTTTTAAAATAT
Organism: Bedellia somnulentella; assembly: GCA_963576735.1. NCBI lineage: Eukaryota > Metazoa > Arthropoda > Insecta > Lepidoptera > Bedelliidae > Bedellia > Bedellia somnulentella. The sequence continues at coordinate 428,952 of OY755186.1, forward strand.
TATAATTTTATTTGCTAAAACCCAGGAAATGACTTAAGATAGTGTTAATACCAGAAATATTTAACACTGTATCACTTTATCTTATATGCCTATTTTCAATACAATACATACATACATATACTCACGGCTATGTTTCCCTAGAAAGATTACCAGAGCTACGGAATTATAAATTCCTCAGCCACTTTTGGAAGTTAAGTGGGGAAAAGATGGTAAAAATAAAGGTTTTTGGTGATGGGTCTCCAACCGCATCGCCCAAAAATCCAATAAAAAGCCCCAATACCCTTAGTCGCCTCTTACGACACCCGTGGGTAGAAAGGGGTAGCGACATTCTAAGCCGGCACTACACGGCACAATACAATAATTTCAAAAAATCTAAAAAGTAAATTCTATTTATTAGAAGTTATACTTTTCATTGCATCCACAAGGACTAAGACGCGAGCAAAAACTAGTTATTAATAGAAATCTTTGTTTGCATTATATTGATAGGACCCGTTGTGTTTCTCTTATTGAATTGTACAGGTCAGTTTCACCTAAAAGGTTAAGGGCTCGCTATTATGAATAAATTCCCACTAGACAAACAAATAAATGTACTAGAAAATACAAAGGATGAAGTTCATTCAAAAGAACTATGGCTGTGGTTTGAAGACTAGACCATCCGGTCCGGAGGTCCCAGGTTTGATCCCTGTTGAGAGGCAAAATTTTGGATTTTGTTGCTTAGTGTCGTAAAATTAAGACGACGAAGGGTAATGGAGCTTTTTATTGGATTTTTACCATCTTTTCCCCACTCAACTTCCAAAAGTAGCTGAGGAATTTATAATTATTTAGCTCTGGCTACCCCTTCTAGGGGTATAGCCGTGAGTATATGTATGTATGTTGATTTGTGGGGTATATTTATACCATGTAATAATTTTTGGAGTTTAACTTTGATCTTGAAGAGAGGAAATAAGAAGAAAACGAAGGAAAATAATCTTTGTAGTAAGGAAAGAGAGGCATGAAAGCATAATACATACATACATATACTCACGGCTATAAATCCCAAGATGGGGTAGCCAGAGCTAAGGAATCAGAAATTCCTCAGCCACTTTTGGAAAGTTAAGTGGGGAAAAGATGGTTAAATAAAGGTTGTTGGTAATGGGTCTCCAACCGCATCGCCCAAAAATCCCTTTAAAGCCCCAATACCGTTAGTCGCCTCTTACGTACACCCGCCGGAAGAATTGGGGTAGTGCTATTCTAAGCCGACACTACACACTACACAGCACTAGACATCAACATAATTTTAATTTTTATCAAACTTTGAAACCTTAAGGGACCATAACCTATACTATAAGTTTTGCAATCACATAAATTGAACCCAACGCCGCCAAGAAGAGCGAGCCAGATTCTTTCACCAATATAATTCTTGGGACTGAGTAAGTAAAAGTATGAAGAACAAAAGAGCATGTATGAAAAGATTGATGGATGTAAACGAAACTAGAAAGGTTTCCCAGGATCGTACAAAGTGGTGATCAATAGTCTCTGCTTACCCCAATGGAAAATAATGGCCTGAGTATAAAGATGTATTTTCAAGTACAATTTCCTTCATTGAAATAAAACATCACTATCATTTACCATAAATTCCAACGGTTAATAACTGTAAATATATATAATTTAAATCTTTTTTTTCATGAAAACCTCATGAACAAATTAAATTATGTGATAGGCGTTTTCAACATTTGCATTCTATCTGAAAAGGTAGACAAGTGGCCTTCCGAATAAGTGAAAAATTCGGAGGTAGGAAACGCAAAACACTACTTAAACGTGTAAAAGAAACAAAGGATAGAAGAATTTTGCGCTGGCAGCCATTGACCAGGTAGCTCAATTGGCGGAGCGATGGGGGCGTGTACCCGAGGTTGCGGGTTCGATTCCCGCCTGTGTCAAAATTTTTCTTTCATTTATTTTTTTGTAAATATATATATCTAAAATAGTAAATATGAACCATCAAAATTGCAATAATGACCTCAAGTGCCCTCACTCGTCTGAGACGTTATCACTCATTTTATATGTCACTTTGATTACGACTGAGTACCAACATTGTTATTTTATCTAGCCATTACGTTATCAGTAACGCGTGTTGCCCGTATAAATTATTATGTTTCGCTATTATTATTACAAACTTCACGATATGTATTTCAATATAAGGTTAACGAAACGTAATTTTATTTTACCATCGTTTTCCCAATCAACTTTCCAAAAGTGACTGAGGAATTGTCAATTCCTTAGCTCTGGCTAATCCTTATCGGGATTTATACCCGTGAGTGTATGTATGTATTTATGTAAATCCCAAAAATGAGAAGGCAGAGCTTTGGAATTATAAATGCCTCAGTCACTTTTGGAAGATGAGTGAGGATCTAAGGATCTTGAGCCTACATATAATAGTTTGATGAGACCATAGTCCACCACGTTGGCCTTATGGGGGTTGGCAGACTATCGACTACTACCGGGATAGTAGCTGGCAGGGACAGGTTAGCTTGCCCTCTAAAGCACGGAATTATTCTTTTTTTATGTAAGTGTTTAGTTTAAAATAAGTTTTTTTTTTTTTATCATCTGTATCTTTTCTCCGTATATATATCTGCATATATGTTTTTATGCATCTCATATTGTATTGCATATGATTTTTAGTAGTGGGACTCACATTGTCCCAAAGGGTGGTGGCCAAGAATAGGAAACGGAAATCCTTGCGCTTTGAAGTTGGAAAGACCAACAATCACTTTATTCAATTACGAAACTCCGGCTACCCTTGTTTAGAATTGATAGCCGTGAGTATATTTTTAACGTAATTTCTTGTAATAATATAATTGACATGTAACTCATGTTTCACTGATCTTTCGCACCTAAAATAATGTTTCACTGATAAGTTCAGTGATAAATTAAAAATAGAAAAACATACCGGTTCACAATTGTTTTTGTTTAAATAACGAACTACATAAATCTGGTTGCGACTGGTTAATCTTATTTTTGATTACATTTGCCGTGTTACTTAAAATATTTACTCATAATGTAAAAGAAACTTTATCTGTCTTGTTTTTATCTTTGTGGTTTACTTAAAATAAATTATAATAGTTTATAAATAACGGTAAATAATATGAAAAAAATGTAATGTGTTGACCCACCATGACATTATACTCGTACAGATGCTATTCAGACAAACGGAAGTCATCTAAAACATACATACATATACTCACAGCTATAAATCCCTAAAAAGGGTAGTCAGAACTGAGAAATAATAAATTCCTCAGCCACTTTTGGAAGTTGAGTGGGGAAAAGATGGTAGTACAAAGGTTGTTGGTGATGGCTCTCCAACCGCATCGCCCAAAAATCCCTTAAAAAGCCCCATGTCCGTTAGCGTACTTCGATTTCGAAGTTCGTTCGCGTACGTAAGAGGCGTTAGTCGCCTCTTACGTACACCCACCGGAAGAAATGGAATCATCTAAAACTTCTATATATACGTGTAATACCCAGTCGGGATACTAGAGGATAGAACCCACGTTTTTCTGTGTTAGAGGCGATCTCTTTACCATGTATGTATGTTTTCCTGAGCAACATAGAGACTATCCAACCAACTCAAAGTCATCGTTCACGGCATTTATCCCCAAAGGTGTAGAGGAGACTAACTCTTGAACTCAGCGTGTAATTCTTGCACCTGGTGGTAAGAGTTATAATGTGTATTTTATTGATTTCTTTGTCAATTGAAATGGTACGGAATCTCGGTGATATTTATTCCTTCCAACCCGTGCAGTCGGGCTATATCACTAGTGCAGTTTTATCATGCTGTGTAGTGTCGGCTTAGAATAGCACTACCCCATTTCTTCCGGTGGGTGTACGTGAGAGGCGACTAACGGTATAGGGGCTTTTAAGGGATTTTTGGGCGATGCGGTTGGAGACCCATCACCAACAACCTTTATTTTACAATATTTTCCCCACTGAACTTTCCAAACGTTTCTGAGGAATTTCGAATTTTTTAGCTCTGGCTATCCCTTCTAGGGATTTATAGCCGTGAGTATATGTATGTATGTATTCAGTTTTATCATTATCTGCCAACCCTTTCAGGTTTTATGTGCGATAAGCCAACAATAATGCATTCAATCGACACATGTGGCAAACCCACTTGCAGCGAGCTATAAATAAATTTGTAACAGTTTCTTGTTTATATGTGATGCAATACATTGTACAGTTGCAGACTACTTGTCGGATCCAATAAATGTTTTCTATATCATTCACGGGTCATTTGGCAAAGGGTAGACATACTTACTAATGATCTTTGGACCAGAATATACATTTGATTAAATGGTTTTAATCAGAACACTATGGATACAGTTTTAAACTGATAAATATACATACATAATTATCCATCATATAATTAACATGTACATACATACATACATTCACTCACGGCTGTAAATCCATAGAAGGGGTAGCCAGAGCTAAGGAATTAGAAATTCCTCAGCCACTTTTGGAAATGTGAGTGGGGAAAAGGCGGTAAAAATAAAGGTTGTTGGTGATGGGTCTCCAACCGCATCGCCCAAAAATCCCTTAAAAGCCCCAATACCGTTAGTCGCCTCTTACGTACACCCATCGGTAGAAACGGGGTAGTGATATTCTAAGCCAACACTACACGGCGCAATTAACATATATTCTAAATATATTTTCATACAAGCCCTTTTCTTCTTCACACTTCAGATATCTGCCTTTTTATGTACATTATCTTTTTTATCTAAATATGTCCTCCATGGTAGTCAACAATGGCTGTATATATTGCTATCACCAATTTATCTTTCAACCATCCACTTTTTATGCCAAAAACATCTTAACGTTTCAGTTCTATATTTTTTGTAATCGTCTCTCATACGGCACTTTTCACGAATTACATAATTTCTCAACCATCACATATTTACCATTTATAATATAAGCATAAATTAATAAAAGTGTAGTGTCGGCTTCGAATAGCACTACCCCATTTCTTCCGGTGGGTGTACGTAAGAGGCGACTAACGGTATTGGGGCTTTTAAGGGATTTTCGGGCGATGCGGTTGGAGACCCATCACCAACAACCTTTATTTTACCATCTTTACCCACTCAATTTTCCAAAGGTGGCTGAGGAATTTCTCATTCCTTAGCTCTGACTACCCCATCTAGGGATTTATAGCCGTGAGTATATGTATGTATGTATGTAAGTAAATTAATAAAAAAATTCCATTGAAACTGCCATTTACTATGTTACATTTTGCTTGCATGCTTAGTAATGAAATTCTGCAGGTATTGAACCTCTTTCTTTCACTTGTTCCACTTTCTTATTTTTAATTTCAACCCTCTGAAAAACCATGGTTTTGGTTTTATCCACATACACTTTCATTCCCGTGATCATCCCCGTCATTCCCTTTTGTTCCTGTGACTTTAAGAAAACTTCAATGACTTATGAGAAAATATGTGATATAAAATCAATTTAATTAATAAATCCATTACTTTTAGAATGTTTATAAATTGCTTTTTCTATCAGCAAAATTTATCGATAAAAACTATTAAATGCATCACTATACTCTCTCAAATAAAGCAGTTACTTTAAAACACAGATATTGAACTCTAAACAACTACGTAAATATCTATAACTATGCGTTAATAATACGTTGTATTATTAACGCATAGTCATCAGTTTCACCATGTTGTTGTACATCTATCTCACATGACTCTAATTTATTGACCTCTCCATTCAAAGGTTGTCTGGAAGAGATCGCTTTTAGTGATAAGACCGCCAATTGTACTTTTGTTAATTCATTCTGTGTATTTGTAATTGTTTTTCCATATTTGATGTACAATAAAGAGTTTTCTATTCTATTCTATTCTAATCTAAATATCAAAATATGCGTTAATTTCATGCTAAAACAGCTATAAACATCACATACTCATAGCCTTTACTGTCATTACAATAAAGCTCATTTTAAAATGATATAGTAAACACGTGATGCAGTAAACATTAGTACTTCAATACTAATTAATGTTAAGTATACCAATTACTTCGATACATTTTATATTTTTCCATAACAGGTTATGTATTTAAGGATGGAAACTTGATAATTGTCACTCCATCTTTGGAGCGGTAGAAAAACATGTTTTTTTGTAAAAACTGAGAAAACACTTCACAACAATGTAACCTTGGAAGAGGGAGGATTGTTAACGTCAATCTTGTATTAGCTGTGTAGTGTCGGCTTAGAATAGCACTACCCCATTTCTTCCGGTGGGTGTACGTAAGAGGCGACTAACGGTATTGGGGCCTTTAAGGGATTGTTGGGCGATGCGGTTGGAGACCCATCACCAACAACCTTTATTTTAAACATCTTTTCCCCACTCACATTTCCAAAAGTGGCTGAGGAGAGGAATTTCAAATTCCTTAGCTCTGGCTACCCCTTCTAGGGATTTATAGCCGTGAGTATAAGTATGTATGTATGTTGCATTGCCACCTGTTCCTGAAATTCAGATTCCAAACCCCAAGACTCAAGCGTTCACGCCGAATATTCCCCGAAGGGGTTCTAATACTTCTGAACATCACGTGACATTGTCACCTGGTTTTCAGAGTACCAACGTTTTGCTTAAACAGTGTACTCACGTGATCGGGCGCAGGCCAATCGCCGTTTTTCTACGAATACACTGTCGCATGACTAAGAACAACTCAGCCATGTGGGTTTCCTCACGATGTTTCCCCTCACCGTTAACAGATATGACATGATAAATTAATCACACGTATGACTTTTCTAAATTCGAATCTGTTGCTGAATTGTTTGAATTTACACGTCTTTATGTAAATTATCAGTTGTTCTCCCCAGCTTCATATGAGAAGGGTGTTTCGATTGTCTCAACTAAAAACTGGTCAAGTGCGAGTTGGCTTTCCTTCTAATCACCATTAGCTTGAAAAAGGCAAAATATTGTTTTTTATATAAAGAAATTAATGAAACTCTATTTAAAAAAAAACTCTTTATTTCGAAATAAACAACTTGTTTTTAATTTAAAGAAAACAAAATTAATTGATGTAACTCATCAGTATTTTAGCCATAATAATAACTAACACGTTATTGTATTCGAAAACAACAATTTAATTAGCAAAACGAAGCACGTGAAAATTAATTATATAATAAAATAAAATAATTTATTTTATAACCTACTGAAACAGCAAGAAAAACAGTGAATTCAAAATGTACTAAAATAATCCGCATCCTTGGATAAAAAAAGAAACATTGAGTTAGTAAATAAAACAGATAAAAAAATGTAAACATTGACAGATATATATAAATATTCTCCCAGCTGACAATAATGCTGAGTTAATTGACAATAATAATAAAAAGATAATAAATAAAAGTCATACTATGTGTAACTTATTATTATGTATGACTTTTTTTACATACATACATACATATTCTCACGCCATTAGTTCCCATTGGGGTAGGCAGAGACTATCGATCGCCATATTTATTATTTTTATTATACTATTATTTTTTTACATACAGCACATTTTTTTTTCGGCTAAACCTCTACTTATTTGTGTTCATCTTTGATCATCTGAGCCCCTCTTTCGGCCACCATCATGATGGCACCCTGAGGATTACCAGTGGGCTGTGTTGGCATCACGGAAGCATCTATGACTCGGAGACCTGAGGAAACAATAAATGCATAGTTAGTTGAAGTCTGATATACTCACGGCTATAAACTCTTTGCAGGGTAGCCTTGAAAAAAATATATTTATGGAAATTTTGTGGGAGAAGATTGTGTAAGAATAACGGATTGTTGGTAAGTGGTCAAAAAATTGCTGTGTAGTGTCGGCTTACAATAGCACTACCCCATTTCTTCCGGTGGGTGTACGTAAGAGGCGACTAACGGTATTGGGGCTTTTAAGGGATTTTTGGGCGATGCGGTTGGAGACCCATCACCAACAACCTTTATTTTACCATCTTTTCCCCACTCATATTTCCAAAAGTGGCTGAGGAATTTCTAATTCTTTAGCTCTGACTACCCCTTCTTGGGATTTAAAGCCGTGGGTATATGATCCATTTTTAAAGCGATACTTTAAGAAAAACCCTTAGTATTTATATTATTTATATAAAATCACTTTGATACTTAAACCGAAACTAATGCTGTGTTCATGCTTTATCAGATTATTGATATTTTATTAATCTGACATAAAACGTAAACTTCGTATCTTACGAGCTCTGTAACAGAAAATAATATGACAATTTTATGGTCACGTGGGCGTTAAGTGGTATTGAGAAATGTATTGGTTTAAAATGTCATTTTAATTGACAATATATACTTTCTCAGCTTTTCACCTTACATTCTAAAGGAAATAATAGAGTTTTTTCCACCAAATCGGTTTTACGTCATAGCATATGATGTTAAACATGATAGAATGTAGTATTAGAGTAAGATCCCAGAGCGATAAGACATAACTTATTTTCTAAAAGATGAAACTTTAAGTTCTCAGTAGTGTCTCATGTACTTTGTATACCTGCGTGTTTGTGAAGTTTGCACAGTGACACCTGGGCAGGTACCAGGTGAGAAAGGTGACTAAAAATAAGAGTTACTTTACTTAAATTTAGATGGCTGATTTTTAGATATATTTTATAGAATATCATTCTCAAATAGTATCACAAGTATCAGTCACTTTTCATGGACCGAAACTTTTGTCAGACGCTTTTCTATAATATTATTCAAAACCCCTTGTAGGTATCAAAAACTAGAGAGTCTAAAACACAGAATTTAATAATACATTTACTTTAATAACAACGGCTAACTGACTAAATTTTAAACACTGCACGACCTTTATTGCTTCTCTAATGATTGCTGCTGCTAAAGCAGTGATCGAAGGTATATTTAAAAAAAAAACAAAAACTTCAAATTAAAAACTAAACAGAAAAATTAAATATTATTATTTTTTATTTAAAAAAGAACCGCCTTCAAAAATCCAACTGAAAAGTATAAAATAATTTTTATTTATTTTATTATGTACAACTCTATTCAACTTCTTCTTTTTGAAGTCGGTGCCAAACCAATTTTCATGACAAAGAAGAACGAATATTAGTGGCCCGCCCAAGTTGAGTGAGTTCTCCACCCCATCAGCGTATGTCATCCTTATAAACCTTCCTTTTTAATCAATTAATAAAAAAATTCGCATCAAATACATTTCGTAGTTTTACAGATTAAAGTATACATAAGGATGTCCCTATATCCCAGACAGGGAGAGAGAAAGCGACTTTGTATTATGTAGTGATTTAGATTCTCGATCGTCTTTTTACAAAGTGTTAGAAGTATTGGTTGTGCCAACTCGGTGCATGCATGTCTCTGTCGAATTGTTAATTCCGTTAGTTTGAAATCTGATAATCTTACATAACCTAACCTAATGTAGTTTACTATCTCGCTATCTATCTAAAATTATAATTTACTAGTATTTACAGTTTTACGGTGACATGTATATTATGATAATTTCTCTGCGGAGTGCGACGCATGCGCACCAGGCTAAGCACCGCTCACTGTCCCCCAATTCCATCCTTTATAAACCGACGTCGTTGCGAGCGGATGAAATTTCTTGATTTTTGAGCGCGATTGTGTTACCTACTGTTGTTGAGGCACTATCGATTGATTTATTATTCGTATGGTTTTCTCTATGTAGCAATTTTCATTTCGGATTTGTCTGTTTGGCACCGACTTCAAAAAGAAGAAGTTGAATAGAGTTGTACATAATAAAATAAATAAAAATTATTTTATACTTTTCAGTTGGATTTTTGAAGGCGGTTCTTTTTTAAATAAAAAATAATAACATTTAATTTTTCTGTTTAGTTTTTAATTTGAGGTTTTTGTTTTTTTTTATTTTATACTTTTTAGTGATAAGTTCTTAAATCACTCTGAGTTTTTTTAGTGAATTGGTGATAGTTTTTTAGAGATAAGTTTTACTGTCCGTTTATTTTATAGTTTTTTTAACAGGTAGTTATAATATTTGTTATTATGACTTTAACTTACTTGTTACTATTTTGTTTACCTGCGGGCCTAGATAGAAAATCAAAGGATGCTTTAAGGAAATGCAAGTAAGGGAGAACAAAACACCCATCGAAAAAAAACAAAGACTTCAGCAGGGCAAGCACGAGCCGTATTTAAACTAGTTATCGCGTGGGATAAAGCAGCCATCTTTTACGCACTTACTTAGTATCGTATACTGCCATCTCATTCTAACCGTTATCGTGTCGATAACTCGTGCTTGCCCTTCAGAATGAGAGAGATCGTCAGCGTGCTGCTCTTGCTGCCGTAACAGATGAGCAAAGAGAAGTTCACCTATCACAAATGCGAAGAAACACTCTTATATATATATGTAGCGTTGAGTCGTGTAAAATCCCTTGATGAGATGGCTTTAAGTGATATAGATTCAAAGAAATTACTTAACCATCCCCATGACGAAAGAGCCTTGATTGAAATGACCAGGATGAAAAACACGATGTTGCAATATATATTTTTTTCTTCAATATAATTAAGAGTAATTTATTCATGTTTTTATATACTTTTTTGTTTAATAATTTAGTAACTCTGTTTATTACCAATAAAAAAACTTTATTAACATATATTGATAAATCTCTGTCTGGTATTGATAACTTTACATACATACTTATATTTCAAACTAAGAAACCTCCTTTTTTTCGAGTCGGTTAAAGAACTTAAACCCTCTCCTGAATGTAATAACATAAAATGATAACTCTTTGTCTAATAATAACTAAGAACCTTCAAACTTACATACATACTTATAGGTGAAACTCAGAAACTCCTTTTTTGAGACGGTTAGATCACTAAAACCTTGTCCTGAAAGTAACAAGTAGTTTTCTGAAAATCGCATCCAAATATCTTAAGCGAAACGCGAGATAATCGCCGACCAACATACATACATGCAGGTTAAACACAGAACCGCCTTTCTTTTAGAGTCGGTTAAATCACTTAACCCATCTTCTAAATGCACCGAATACTTTTCTGAAAACCGCATCCAAATAGCTTAAGCCAAACGTGAGATAATCGCGGACCAACAGACATACATACAGGTCAAACACAGAACCTCCTTTCTTTTTTTGGTCGGTTAAGGCACTAAAACCTTCTCCTAAATGTAACGAATACTTTTCTGAAAACCGCATCCAAATAGCTTAAGCCAAACATGAGACAATCGCGGACCAACAGACATACATACAGGTCAAACACAGAACCTCCTTCCTTTTTTTGGTCGGTTAAGGTACTAAAACCTTCTCCTAAATGTAACGAATACTGTTCTGAAAACCGCATCCAAATAGCTTAAGCCAAACTCGAGATAATCGCGGACAATTATACATACATACATACATACAAACAATCGAACTGAGAACCTCCTTTTTTGAAGTCGGTTAAAAACAGGTTCAAAAATATACATATTTAAATTCTTCGCTCTGACACGCATGCGCATAGTGCTCTCGCGTTCGTACTCACGGTCGAATATTTTTTGTGTTTAGTGGATTTTTGGTCATTCAAATTTGTCTAGGCTGACTAAATATAATTTTGTGACAGTTATCTTGATAACATGTTAAAAAATCAGACATTAAAAAATAAGTAAAGTTCATTTATTTTTGGTGGAGCTTTAAAGCGTCTGACAAAAGTTTTGGTCCATGAAAAGTGTCTGATACTTGTGAGACTATTTGAGAATGATATTCTATAAAATATATCTAAAAATCAGCCATCTAAATATAAGTAAAGTTATTTTTAGTCACCTTTCTCACCTGGTACCTGCCCAGGTGTCACTGGGCAAACTTCACAAACACGCAGGTATACAAAGTACATGAGACACTACTGAGAACTTAAAGTTTCATCTTTTAGAAAATAAGTTCTGTCTTATCGCTCTGGGATCTTGGACTATATAGTTGTGTGCGACTAATCGCCTCTAAAGGTTTCTAAGTTTCTTAGGGGTTTTTTGGGGATTTTTAATCAATCTTGCTGTGTAGTGTCGGCTTAGAATAACATTACCCCATTTCTGCCGGTGGGTGTACGTAAGAGGCGACTAACGGTATTGGGGCTTTTAAGGGATTTTTGGGCGATGCGGTTTGAAACCCAACACCAACAACCTTTATTTTACCGTCGTTTCCCCACTCAACTGTCCAAAAGTGGCTGAGGAACTTCTAGTTCCTTAGCTCTGGCTACCCCTTCTAGGGATATATATTTCAGAAAATCTTTTCATATCCTTCCTAGGAACAAGCTTAAGAAAATTATGCTGCCTGGTGTTTTTAACATAAAACTAAACTTTACACCTCTTTGTACCCTATTGCTCTCAGAGTATGTATGATAAGTTACCTTTAACATTCTTGACCCTAAGCTCCGTATCGACAACCTGGCCTATCGCCGCCGTCCCCAACTGGTGGTTCTGCGGGTCCGTGTACTCGCGCGCCATGCACTCGAGCCAGTCGTCCGACCACGCCTCGCCGTTGAGGTCACACGGCTTCGTGAAGCGTGGATCGAGGCGTATGCCGTATTTCCGTTTTAGGACCTGCGGTAGATAATGTAATATTTGTAGCTACCATGGTAGATTAATGGGTAAAACCCTGCCTATCGTAAAGATAGGCCTGGATTCAAATCTCGGGTCAGGCCTACTCCAACATGTCTTTTTAAAGTCTTGTGGTGGTTAATAGATCATAGTTGTTAATGGAGGGAAAACATCGTGAGGAAACCCACATGGCAGTTGGCAAGTTGTAAATAGTCATGTGACAGTGTATTTATACAAATCAGCGATGGGCCTGTTGACTATACATTAATGCGCCATCCAATCAAAAGCGTAGGTACTCTGAACACCAGAAGACAATGTCACCTAATGTTCAAAAATATCAGTACCTCTGCCATTCCTACAGGGATACACGTTGTGAAACTTCAGTCTCAGTCTTAGGTGAAATTATCTGTCTGAGTTGATGATGATAAGAAATACATATATTTACCGGTGCCTCAACAATCTTCTTAACATATCGGGCTGCATCTTTAATCATGATGATATCATCAGAATGAGAGAAGTACAGCGGGTTGAATAGAGGAGGTACGAGTGGGTCCTTTGATTGCAGTGTCAGGTACCCCACGCTCCGTGGGAGAAGTGAAACGGCATTTATACTGGAAAATGAAAATTAGTCTTTATTTTACTGCCTTCCAGCTAATATTATCGGTTTTATTAGAAGGTTTACTTTTTCAGCTAAAAGTTAATTTGTTTGACATTCTAGATGATACATTATATATGATGACGTTACCACGTGAGTACACAGTCCAAGCAAAACGTGGATACTCTGAACACCAGATGACAATGTCATGTGCTGTTCAGAACTAATAGTACCCCTGCTAACCTCTTCGGGAATTTACGGCCGCTAAAATAAGCAGAGACTAGTGATCGCCACTTTGTCTGCTTCTGGCAAAAGCAAAACTCTCGATCTTCACTAACTTTATCAATCTATTCATACAATGTCCTTTTAATCTTCACGCTTATGGAACACCTGCCTACTGAAACTTATTAAGAAGCAAATTTTAACTACTTACGAGATATTTTTTCCCCTCAAATTCTGAGGGTCAACTGGTTCTCCAATTTCACCAGTTTGTGAGCACTCGGCGTAGAACCCGTTGAAGAAGAATTGTAAATCTGGTTGGTTCAGCGATTGGTTCGCAAGACTTGAGTATAGAAGACCCGTTAGCTGAAATTTTGTTTGGATATTGATAATATGGTATTATATAGCTGACGTAGTTACATTCGGTGTCAAAAAATCAGTTAAAGTTCTTTGATAAATTAATAAAGAATAAATAAAGGAGAAAAAAAATTCGACACAGGCGAGATTCGAACCCGCGACCTCGGGTATACGCCCCCGTCGCTTTTGCCAATTGAGCTACCGTGTCAATGGCTGCCAGCGCGAAATTCTTCTATCCTTTATTTCTTTTACACGTTTTAGTAGTGTTTGCGTTTCCTACCTCCGAATTTTTTACTAATTTGGAAGGCTTGTTGTTACTTATTCTTTATTTATTAGTAATAATCCCCACATGAGGTTTTCATGAACAAAATGATTTAAATTCTTTGATAAAGTTGGTCGTTGGTATGTTATTATCATAAATGGCAATCGAATCTATGACTTATAGGGATCCAGATGCGCTATGGTTTTTAAGTTTAGTTTCATTTGATCATATATGTATACCAACAAAACATGAAAGCCGGCCAAACAGTGCTTTTTTATATGGTTAGCTAGCACTGTTTTACTGACAGTCTCGTACTAGATCTTGCAATGAAAAATAGGTCTTAAGAAAATGCGGTGAGGTAGATAATGGTAGAAAAATAAATATTTAATTGTTAAACAGTCTTGTCATTCTCGCGGCCCACTTTTGTGCGTTGAATTTGTATGGATTGCGGCATCTTTGGCATATATGATCAAAGTGAGTTTCAGTCAATTACTGTGCTATATGACGTCATCATCACTAAAGTTTTATCAGTTATCCGAATCCATTAATCATATAAGTAATTCAAAATGCACATTAATCAATATACCCTGCAAACAAACTTAAAAGTATACACACCTGAGTCAGTCCAGTTGAAGACATAATCCCAGCTCTCTGCAACAGATACTCAGTGGCAGAAGACCAGTCCAAGTTCTGGGTATTGTCAAGATCTTCCAGCTCAAAGTACAGCGTCATTCCGTAATGGTTTCTCAGATTTTGACCTACTGGAAGATTCGATATCACTGGGATTCCGAATTGTTTTAGAGTCTTCTTTGGTCCGATGCCTGAGAGCATTAAAATTTGGGGAGTATTTAAGGCTCCAGCACTGAGGATCACCTGAAAAATATAACCAAAATTTTAAACTTATTATCATAATCTTTATAACTTTAGCCATATAATATTAAGGACACACCAAATATTTATCAGATTTCCATGCCTTTTAAGATATCGTTGATTAACAGTTATGATTATATGATTTTAAGCTAAAACTATCTGCCATGCACTGGATTGAAAACAAAAACTCGAAAATTAGTGTCAGCTAAGGAATGAAATTAAAAACCACGATTAATATAACCTTATTCCATGCCTACTCTACAAACCATAAGAAAGTGTTCCCTAGTTAAATGATAGAACTAGAAGTTTACTGTAAAATTGCAAAATGCCTACTCCTCACAGACAAACAGTCGTTATATTATATACTCACCTCTTTAGTAGCTTTAACAGTTTTGGTTTCTCCATTATGAATAAATTGCACCCCTCGGGCGGTTTTGTTTCTGATCATCACTTTGGACACGTGAGCGTTGACCATCACGTCGAGATTAGGTCTTTCGGATTTTGGCTTCAAATACGCTCTTGCTGTGGTGTATCGTTGTCCATCACTAATAAAAAAAAAATATTGTCTATGAAGCTGTGTAGTGTCAGCTTAGAATAGCACTACCCCATTTCTTCCGGTGGGTGTACGTAAGAGGCGACTAACGGTATTGGGGCTTTTTATGGGATTTTTGGGCGATGCGGTTGGAGACCCATCACCAACAACCTTTATTCTACCATCTTTTCCCCACTCAACTTCCAAAAGTAGCTGAGAAATTTCTAATTTCTCAGCTCTGGCTACCCCTTTTAGGGATTTATAGCCGTGAGTATATGTATGTCTATGAAGTATAATTTGGGAATATGTATATTATACTAGCTAAGGAGTTTCTAAATCTAATGCTCTAACTATCCCTTTTTCGCTAAATGTACAAGGTGAGACAAAAAGGGGTTGTTAGGGAAATAAGTCTGCATAGTTAATAGGTAATATGAGTCGTGTGATAGCGAGTATGTTATGTGAGAAGTGAGATACTGAAAGATATTGTATGAATAATCAGTCAGCTTTTCATTTCTCACGTGCCATACTCGCTCTCATACACCTCATGCTACGGGGGCTGAACTACTTTTACTATGCGACCAACTTGTTCAGAGCAAATTTATTTTTTCTTTTTATACAAATCTCTTCTTGCATAGAGCTGTAATAGAGCATATAGCATAATAAAAAAATACAAAAACAATAGTCTTATTTATAATCAAAAATAGAATAGCGAACCTAGTAAAAGTTTGAGCCACGGTGATTCCCTCAGGAGTTTTTGGGTCCACCATGTCCGCTATCACAGGCAGGCCGGCTTCCTTCACAGCTTGCAGGAAATCAAACACTACATCCGGTTGGTAACGGAACTGAAAATATTAATTTTTTTTTTTTATTAATTGTATTTTTATATATATATGGACCTAATATTAGTATTCAGCCTAATTCATTTTTGTCATCTTTCTTTTTTACACGGCTGCTTCAGAAGGATGATTATGTTATTCGAATGGGTGTATGTAGTTTATTATGTTACCTGCTACAGCCTGAGCGACTTATTAGCAAAAACTTCTGATTAGAGCAGTAAAGTTCAATCAAATTCATAAATGTTTCTTATCAAATTAATTGTTGAATATAAATAGCGTAAAGGATATACTAAATTAATAATTGATGACCAACTTTACTATTGCAAAGAAGGTCATAATTTTATGTATCCATAAATAAATCTTACTTGCTGAACAGGCATAGGTCCACCAGTACTGTGCCACTCAGCCTCCACCAAAGTGCCTATTTGCCTGTTATCTTCTGTCATATCGAAATATTTGAGGTTGTCATCCCAGGACCAACCCTCAGCTCCTTGGTTGACCCAATCATCATAATCGGCTGGGTGACCCCGGTGGTACATCATTCCATTTAATACTGCGGAGCCACCTGTGAAAGTCTCCTAATTTGAAAAGTTGTAACAACAAACAAACTTGAAACGATAAGGTTATGAATGGAGCCTTAAATATTTTATAGAACATTATCTAAAAGCTTCTTAGGTTCAAAATCCAAACAATACATACATACATATGCTCACGGCTATATATCCCTAAACGGGGTAGCCAGAGCTTTGGAATGAGAAATTCCTCAGTCACTTTTGGAAGTTGATTGGGGAAAAGATGGTAATAATAAATGTTTTTGGTGACGGGTCTCCAACCACATCGCCCAAAAATCACTTAATAAGCCCCTATACCCTTAGTCGCCTCTTACGATCACCCACGGGTAGAAATGGGGTAGTGTTATTCTAAGCCGACACTACACGGCAGTGGCGGCGACAAAAATCTGACACATTTATTTATGTTGTAAAAATGAAAAATGTTTTAAAGCAAAAAATTGTTGGTTATGATTTTTTCACCATTTTCATCTTTACTTCATCCGAAGAGATGAGTAAAATGTAAATGAATGTAAATGACCAGTTTACAATAAGCTCAGGTTAAAAAGAGATAAATATATACGATTCTTTATAAGTGGGAAACAATAGCTGTTTTAAACCACTAGATTTGTTTTCTAATTTGCATCCGTGCTACCACCGCAGGACAATTAACAATGAAACATTATTTTTAGAAAATCACACCTAAAGTTTTTCCTCTCGGCCAGGTGCATCCAAGTTCTTTCTCAGAAAGACAGTAGTTGGCAGGTACAGTGCGATACATCCAGTCCGTTTCGGGGTTGTTCCAGTAAGATCTGTAGAAGGATGGAACTCTTGACGGCACTGGGTCTGGACCTCCTGCTTCTAGCAAGAGCACCTGATAAAGAAATTCTTAAATTATTATGTTAAACCACACAAACCAGGACCAGGACAACACAAATTCACAGGCGTGATTCGCACCAGCGCCATTTTACGATCAAATATTAAAATTTCGTATTTAATTATTTCTTAGATCCTTCAGGATATTTTACTGGAACTTGTTTGTTAACTTGCACAGTTTTGAGTATGTTATTGAATTATTACTCAAAGAACTTGAGCAGTGTCCACGAAACAAATTTTAGTATTCAGGTTGATTTTTCTCAAAGGAAAACGTTGAGATGGTTTGGGCACATCGAGAGGATGGATGATAGGAAATTGGTACGAGGGCTGCTATTTATGTATCCGGAACTGGCCACTTACAGAACAATAATTTAAAAAGTAATTACATCATTTAAAAATAGAACTCTTTAGCTTTAGAATACATTTATTTTTATGTGACTGTCAATTGTTTTCACATCGTAGCGTCATTTTGAAAATTGCGTGTCTTCACCACCATGGATTTAACTCGTGAACATTTTCGTGCCATGATTTTTTACGATTTTCGGCGTGGTCTAACTCAAAAACAGTGCATCGATCAGCTTACTTCGACTTTTGGGGATGAAGCACCCTCAAAGACCACTGTGTATCACTGGTTTAGCGAGTTTAATCGTGGACGATCTAAGCTTACTGATGAAATTAAAGAAGGTCGCCCTAAAACGGTCGTTGTACCTCAAAACATCGATGCTGTCCGGGAACTAATAACTCAAGATCGTCATGTTACATATCGTGAGATAGAGGCATCTCTGGGCATTAGTATGACGAGCATACATAAGATACTTCATGAACATTTAGCTGTAAAAAAAATTTGCTCCCGTTGGATTCCGCACAACTTGAGTATTGATCAAAAACAGGCTCGTGTCGATTGGTGCAAAGAAATGTTAAAAAAATACAACCGTGGTGCGTCAAAAGCTGTTTATAATATCTACACAGGTGACGAATCTTGGATCTACGCTTACGACCCCGAAACTAAGCAGCAGTCCACGGTGTGGGTGTTCCAAGATGAGCCGAACCCAACAAAAGTTATTCGTGCAAAAAGCACATTGAAGCAAATGGTCGCTTGTTTTTTTGGTATAAATGGCCATGTAGCTACAGTGCCTTTAGAGAATCGTAAAACTGTTAATTCGGAGTGGTATACGACCATTTGTTTGCCGGAAGTCTTTGAACAAATAAGAAAGACTAACCGACAACGTAGAATCATTCTGCATCACGACAATGCTAGCTGTCACAGGTCGGCCGTCACAACTCAGTTTTTAGAAGCTCAAAAGATCGAATTGACAGGTCATCCGCCGTACAGCCCTGATTTGGCACCCAATGATTTTTATTTATTTCCAAATGTGAAGAAAAAATTACGTGGTCAACGTTTTTCGAGCCGCGAAGAGGCAGTCGATGCGTTCAAAATGCACGTTTTGGAGATACCTCAGTCTGAGTGGAAAAAGTGCTATGAAAATTGGTTTCAACGCATGCAAAAGTGTATAGATCTGAGCGGCGAATATTTTGAGAAGCAATAAAACCATATTAATTGATATATGTTTGTTTCTTTTTTTTATTCCGGATACATAAATAGCAGCCCTCGTAAAAGGTATCTATAGAGCTAATGTGGAAGGTAATGTTAGTAGAGGACGGCCACGAAAGACACATTTGGACCAAATTAAAAGTGTGCTCAAAAAGGCAGGCGTCCGAAGTATGAAGAATAAAAGAGCATGTATGAAAAGATTGATGGATATAGACGAAGCAAGAGAGGTTTGCCAGGATCGTACGAAGTGGCGATCGATAGTCTCTGCCTACCCCAATGGGAATTAACGGCGTGAGTATATGTATGTATGTATGAAAACGATAGTCACTGCTATAAATATATATACTCACTGCTATTTATCCCTAAAAGGGGTATCTAGAGCTTCAGAAGTAGAAATTAATCAGCCAAATTTGGTAGCTGAGTGGGGAAAAATGGTAAAATAAACGTTGTTAGGTAACGTTGTTGTTTGAAACGTGGTTTGTTTGGTGAAGGGTTTTCAAATCTACATATATACATATTTACATATACTCACGGCTGTAAATCCCTAGAAGGGGTAGCCAGAGCTAAGGAATTAGAAATTCCTCAGCCACTTTTGGAAATGATAGTGGGGAAAAGATGGTAAAAATAAAGGTTGTTGGTGATGGGTCTCCAACCGCATCGCCCAAAAATCCCTTAAAAGCCCCAATACCGTTAGTCGCCTCTTATGTACACCCACCGGAAGAAATGAGGTAGTGCTATTCTAAGCCGACACTACACAGCATTTTCAACACTATCGCCCAAAATACACTTGAAAACCTTAATACCCTTAGCCGCTGATTATATTCGATTACACCGATGAAAACCGACGGGAAGAAATGGTATATGATAAAGCATTACAGTTCTGTCATGTGTCATGTCTTCACTATTTTGATTACCAATGCTTTTACATTTACCTTATAATTAGGATTCTCAGAGAGTCTCCCCGCAACCACCGCCCCAGCAGCCCCTCCTCCAACCACGATGAAGTCATACTTGTCATCAATTTTCCTCACTCCAGTGATCCTATCGCAAGGTTGTGAGATGTCGCAACGACCGCCGAGGAACGCTTGAATGTAAGCCAGGAAGTAGAGGATGCCATTGCAGATAGGTGCGTCTGTGAGTGATGCACCCAATGTTTGGTAGGCACAACCGCAGTTCTGTGGGAATAGATGATATTTATGAATAGATAATTATATTACGGTGATACATCGCAAAAGGGAAACAGATACATACATATACTCACGGCTATAAATCCCTAGAAGGGGTAGCCAGAGCTAAGGAATTAAAAATTCCTCAGTCACTTTTGAAAGTTGCGTGGGGAACAGATGCTAAAATAAAGGTTGTTGGTGATGGGTCTCCAACCGCATCGCCCAAAAATCCCTTAAAAAGCCCCAATACCGTTAGTCGCCTCTTACGTACACCCACCGGAAGAAATGGGGTAGTGCTGTTCTAAGCCGACACTACACAGCAATAATATTATATAACACACTTTATCAATAAACAAGAGTAAATAGAAAGTTAAATGTAAAATAAGTCTACACATTGGACTAACAACTTCCAGCACCATAGCCCGAGGCGTGTGAGAACGAGTATTTCACATTAGAAGTGAGATA
Source organism: Bedellia somnulentella (assembly GCA_963576735.1). Classification (NCBI taxonomy): domain Eukaryota; kingdom Metazoa; phylum Arthropoda; class Insecta; order Lepidoptera; family Bedelliidae; genus Bedellia; species Bedellia somnulentella. The sequence continues at coordinate 449,785 of OY755186.1, forward strand.
CTGACTAATTTTGTATGCCTAATCTGTCAGATTCTCACTTCTCATGTGATATACTGACTCTACCAAGCCTGCTGTGTGGTGTCGGCTTAGAGTAGCACTACCCCATTTGTCCGGTGGGTGTATGTAAGAGGCGACTAACGGTATTGGGGCTTTTAAGGGATTTTTGGGCGATGCGGTTGGCGACCCATCACCAACAACCTTTACTTTTACCATCTTTTACCCACTCACATTTCCAAAAGTGGCTGAGGAATTTCTAATTCCTTAGCTCTGGCTACCCCTTCCTGGGATTTATAGCCGTGAGTATATGTATGTATGTACCAAGCCTCTTGCTACGGGGATAGGTAATTTATCGCTAATCGCTATCTATACCTTGTAGCCCAACCAAGAATATTTTTGCGAGTCTAAGAAACATCCCACCTTTTTATTCTCTAAACTGTACCGCTACTTAACATTGCACATTAGATTTCTATCAAATTCATGTCACTTCTTATTACATAGAAGAATAATTATGCAATATGCAAAACATCTTACTGAGTCATGCCAAGATTTAAATCTATAAATAAATATATATATATGCAACAAAGTATTACTTACTTCAGGAGATAACACCTCCACCATATTTGGTCATCCAAGAACTGCAAAATAATCGAATAACTATAAATTATAACACATTTTACACCATTTTGTTTCGCACACGAATAATAACTGATCTACTCCGGTAGTAACGCAATACTTCACCTGAATAGTTACGTTTGAAGGTTCAACTAATAATGTTAGTTTTGTTAGTGATATTCGGTGTTAATTAATGCAGTAATTATTTTATTAATGCAGTAATTATTTTATTAATCCAATCTAACCTATAAAATATTTTATTGAGAATTTATACATCGTTTTATATCTTTAATTGTGCATGCTTTATGCTCACGGCTATATCTTGAAAAGGAGGCAGTAAGAAGGGTAATTAACAGTATAGGATTGTTGGTGATAAATTGTCAGTTACACCATCACGATTATATACAAAAGAAAATTGACAGTGTTCCTGAATCCAAGAATCCTCAGCCTCTAGGAATTTGTGAAGAGAAAGAGATTCAAATGAAGGATTGTTTATAAGCACATCGCTCACCAATGACTCAGAAAGTCCCAAATCCCTTTAACACTTCATTTGATACTTACTCAATGATTGAATCAAAAATTGACATTGGAGGATAGTTGAAGCCAACCATTAGATTAAAGAGAACGATACACAATCAAATATTCTAAATATATAAAAACTATTAATATATAAAAATATTGCCGTGTAGTGCCGGCTTAGAATGTCGCTACCCCTTTCTGCCCACGGGTGTCATAAGAGGCGACTAAGGGTATTGGGGCTTTTTATTGGATTTTTGGGCGATGCGGTTGGAGACCCATCACCAAAAACCTTTATTTTACCGCCTTTTCCCCACTCAACTTCCAAAAGTGGCTGAGGAATTTATAATTCCTTGGCTCTGGCTACCCCTTCTAGGGAATTATAGCCGTGAGTATATGAATGAATGAATGAATAAAAACTATGAAACTCACCAGAACTTCAAATAAAATGAAACTTATTATTTATTTTGCAATGTTATATACCCACTCATGACAATATATTGAAGATCGTGAACCAATTTCTATGTGGTTCATGTTATTGTAAAAATCAAAGCCTGTTGTGAATTTTACTCTTTAGAAAATAATACAAGAGTGAATCATATTAATTAGGGATTTACATTTACGTTTATCTTAAATTATTCTTTAAAACTAGCTTATTGGTCCAGAGGTTACAGGTTCGAATTCCGCTAAAAGCAACATTAATGTGATGAGCAGAAATGATTTTTTCTTAGCCTTGGATGTTGATACGAGTATATCTTTGAGTTCGAATCCCAAAATACAAGTTATTAAGTTGTTCTTAAATTAGGGCTAACTTAACCTACGTAAAACAAATCCGTATATATTATTATTATATTAAAATGGCTAAGTATTAAATAAATAAATCAAATATATGTTAAACGGGGCTCCCATACAAGAGGCGTTCCAGTCTTAATATTAGCAAGTAACAGTAAAAATAGGGTCCAACTTTTTTAAACCTTACCACTTTATATGAAACTAGCACCACACCGCCTTAAACTTTTGTATGATGCTTAAATTTAGACTTATATTTATATAGGAATACATATTTTAACTCTTTACGGGGTTCCGCTACAACAGAATTTAAACATAATATAACGACAGTTATTGCTCCCAAATGATTTTAATACGTGTATTTATTGGGTCATATTCATGCGATTTTATTTTATTACATTTATGGATGTAAACAGTGTTTTCTTGAGAAAGGACACAATTTTGTACATACATACATACATATACTCACGGCTATAAATGCCTAGAAGGGATAGCCAGAGCTAAGGAATTCGAAATTCCTCAGCCACGTTTGGAAAGTTGAGTGGGGAAAAGATGGTAAAATAAAGGTTGTTGGTGATGGGTCTCCAACCGCATCGCCCAAAAATCCCTTAAAAGCCCCGATACCGTTAGTCGCCTCTTACGTACACCCACCGGAACAAATGGGGTAGTGCTATTCTAAGCCGACACTGCACAGCATTTTGTGTGAATAAGAAAATAATATATTTGAAATAAATAACCTATTTTCAACATTTTATTATTCTATTGAGGCATATTTGTCATTTCGTTAATTTTCTGCCTATATATTATAATTTTTCACATTTAGGAGTGTCGAAAAATCTGTGAAGTTAAATGAGGAGTGCTTTTACGTGCTTTTCATTACTATAGTACTACTTTGTAGGAGTACCCACAAACTATATATATATAAACTTTTCTTTAATTTACCCTTTCTTCTACGAACCCCAAAAAACTCCAAACTTCTAGTTGCTTCGTATGACACCATGATGAAACCTGCTAGAGAAAGAACAATGCTATTTCATGCCGATACACTGCGAGGCATCACCTAACTGTACTAATAATTTTATTTTAACTGAACTTCATGGCCGTTTATCCCCGAAAGAGTGGCTTAGGTAATGATAACATACATACATACATATACTCACGGCTGTAAATCCCTGGAAGGGGTAGCCAGAGCTAAGGAATTACAAATTCCTCAGCCACTTTGGGAAATGTGAGTGGGGAAAAGATGGTAAAAGTAAAGGTTGTTGGTGATGGGTCTCAAACCGCATCGCTCAAAAATCCCTTAAAAGCCCCGATACCGTTAGTCGCCTCTTACGTACACCCACCGGAAGAAATGGGGTAGTGCTATTCTAAGCCGACACAACACAGCTGATAATGATAAATGTATGTCAATACACAAATGAGACTCAGTGCAAGAGGAACCTAGTGAGTCAGGCTTCTCGCTGTTATGTACGAATACACGGTCCATAATTCAGTACAACTCAGCCATATGCCTTACCTCACGAGTTTTTTCCTCACCGTTTCCAACCTTGATAGATTAGCCATACATATGTTATAAGACTGCCTTCGTGGTCTAGCTGTTAAGCGCTTGGTTTCAAGTACGGAGGGCTCGGGTTCGATTCCCGAGGGTTGGTAACCTTACAAATTTAATCAGTAAGATTTAACCCAGTTTGGAAGGATATTGCAGGCTTGAATCACCTGATTATCCGAAAATTAAGATGATTCCGTGCTTCAGAGGGCACGTTAAGCCGTCGGTCCCGGCTACTATTACGGTAGTAGTCGTTAGTCTGCCAACCCGCAATAGGCCAGCGTGGTGGACTATGGCCAAATCGCCCTATTTAGGGTAGGCTCGAGCCCCTTGATGGGGACATATATGGGCTGTGAGAATTGAGAATGTTATAAGACCGTTTTGTCTTATAGCATATGTATGGGTAATTGGCGTAGATTTGTCTCAGGATTCGAACTCAAGTCTCCTGCATTAGAAGCGGAGGTCTTCTCTCTGACCTATCGCGGTTTATATTATTAAAATATAATAATTGGACAACCCTATCGAAAGTAACGAAGGAGTATATTATCTAATACAAACACTAGACCACGCACGTGTACTTCCGTGATTGTTGAACATTTATTGCAATGTTTCTTTATGTCCCAGCACTATTGTTCCGGAAATAATGGCCGTACGTCGATACCGCACGAATCTTATTGGGGTCGGTAGAATAGTTATAATTTTATGGAATAATTGTTCTTAAATAATAGTAATTTTGGATAGAGTATTGGTGTAAGTATCTTGTGCTGTTTATAAAATTAATAATAAATTCTGGAGTGGCTGCCACGTATCGGATAGCGGTGTGGTCAGCTCGATGGAGACATATGAACAACAATTCACTTTATTAAAAAATCATCTTCCTAAAGTGCCTGCAAATTTTCTTATTCTAAAGCTCTGGCTACGCATGTTTGGAATTTTAGTCAAAAATATAATGTAGGTAGGCAAAGAGAAATACTAACGAAAGAAGATCTAGACTAAGAGAAAATGTAGTAGAGGATGGACATATGTGAAAAAAAAACAGGGTGGTTTGTCAGGATCATACAAAGTGACAAGTCTGCCCAGCTTAATAAGAATTTAAAGCATGATTTTAAGAAACAGTATGTTAGTTATTACATGCATACATACACACATATACTCACGGCTATATATGATTTTTGGGCGCTGCGGTTGGAAACCCATCCCTAACGACACTGCATTTCTACCATCTTGTCTCTTATATACTTCCAAATGTGTCTGAGGAGTTTCTAGCTCTGAAGCACTGGCTACCCCTTTTAGGGATTTATGGTCGTGAGTATATGTACCTATATATGTATGTATGTAAATTTCTAACTGTCTATAAGATATACACGTGTGAACACTGCGCATGCGTAAAAGATAGTTCTATGCTTTACATTACAAAGATAGAAATCTTAACAGCTTATAATCGACGTGCTCGTCTGAATAACAATGATTTGTTAAAACTCCTCAAGTAAATTCGCACTGCTGTTGTTTAATAAATGGACTGGAAGATACGAAGCGTAAAGTATTTAATTTTGCGTATTTTTAATTGGCATACAGATCTCAAAAATAGGACCTACATTTTCTTGACCTGTAATCTGAATTGAGAAAAATATTAACTTCCAAATGTGGCTGAGGAGTTTCTAGCTCTGAAGCTCTGCCTACCCCTTTTTCGGGTTTATGGCCATAAGTATATGTATGTATGAAATTGTTGTGACATATAGACAGACAGAAATGGCGGATCTATCATATATATTTTGCCATTCGAATACAAAACCATAGAGAGAGTATGTTCCGAACATGAATAAGTGTAGGAAAGAGGATAAGGTTGTAAGGATATAGGTTTTAGCCTAACCTACCCAGTGCAAATTAATGGCGTGAGTATAGGTAAGTGTCGAAGGAGTTTCATACGCAACTCCGTGGAAAAGGAGGTTATGAAAAAAGAGATAGAACAACGGCTTATATCTTTGTTATTTTTTATAGACTTATTCTTGGCTTATAATAATCGCCTTATGTTTGACTCCTTAGGACTTCCTTTTCAGCAAACTATTATACTTACTATACATACATACATATACTCACGGCTATAAATCCCTAGAAGGGGTAGCCAGAGCTAAGGGATTCGAAATTCCTCAGCCACGTTTGGAAAATTGAGTAGGGAAAAGATGGTAAAATAAAGGTTGTTGGTGATGGGTCTCCAACCGCATCGCCCGAAAATCCCTTAAAGCCCCGATACCGTTAGTCGCCTCTTACGTACACCCACCAGAAGAAATGGGGTAGTGCTATTCTAAGCCGACACTTAACTTACACTACTTACTTAGCAACTTACACTTACTATACTACTGTTATACAACATCAGTCGAAGACTTTCAATATTAATAACTTTAAAAGCATGAAGAGTTTTAAATCACATGCACGTGCAATGTCCAAATAAAATGAATATCTCATTAAACAGGATTGTTCATACTCGTTAAAACATTTAATTAACCACAAAAGCCGTAACATCCCTTACGTTGTTCACAAATTAATGACTCGAAAGCACCCGAAAACCTAAACTACAAGCATAAAGTGAGTCGTAAACTCATCGTGCATTTAAACTGAATGTAATTAACTCAGGAAAATGAGTTATAAATAAGGTTTGCCTGACATAATGTCTGGACCCCGAGGGTCAAAAGTAAGGAACTATTAATTCATTTGTTCGGTCTGTTGCTGTGTAGTGTCGGCTTAGAATAACACTACCCCATTTCTACCCGTGAGTGATCTTAAGAGGCGACTAAGGGTATAAGGGCTTTTCAAGTGATTTTTGGGCGATGTGGTTGGAGGCCCGTCTCCAAAAACAATTATTATTACCATCTTTTCCCCACTCAACAGCCATAAGTGGCTGAGGAATTTCTCATTCCAAAGCTCTGGCTACCCCGTTTAAGGAATTATAGCCGTGAGTTTATACATATGTATGTATGTATGTTCGGTCTGTAAATGGTATTTTAAATTATAATGATTATAATGGTATAGTTTCTTCATTGTCATCACCTGTCGAGTCTATGTGTTCAGTGTTGATGTTTTGTTTTCAAGTAAAGGGCTCAACAAATAAGAGACTTAAAATTGGAGCTCAAAAAGCTCGCAAAAGTAATGAAAAATATTTTGCATAAAGTATTTCCAAAGTATTTTACTATCAAATCTATCCTATCTATCTAAGGAAATGTTCATCAGTGTAAACTCATTTTCGTTTCAGCTTTAAAATGGGGTAGTGCTAATTTTAAACCTCTTCACTGCAAATCTTCTCACTAACTTACTTAGCCATAAATATATTAAGTACAGGTTTCTTACACCTAGTTTCATTAATTTTGATTATAACTGTATCTTAACTTTTTTACTCTTCCCTTGTGATATATTGTAATTATACATAAAGATGGATGAGCAATAAAAAACCGTATAAAATGTGAAAATATTAGAAATCAGCCCACCCTTTCAACAAAGAAAGGTTAACAATGAATACGCGCGAATTGACACACAATAGCTAAAATGGTATCGTGCGTGCGAGCCGCGTGCGTTATCATTACTAATACTAATTGGATGTCTGTTTGTCGGTTTGTTCTCTTTTCTATTATATTTTGAATTTTAACTATGTATAGCTTCGGCTTAGCATAGCAATACCCCATTTCTACTCGTGGGTGTTCGTAAGAGGCGACTAAGGGTATAAGGACTTTTTAAGTGATTATTTGTTTCTACCATCTTCTCCCCTATCAACTTCACATAGTGGCTGAGGAGTTTCTAGATCTGAAGCTCTGGCTACCCCTTTTTGGGTTTTATAGCCGTGAGGATTGTTTATATATATGTACAAGTAAGGATTCGAGAGGCAAGAGTTTTAATATGCACCTTATTTTTCTGCGTAAACGAGAATGTAGAAAGATTATAATGATATATAATATTATCTTGGCATCAGAAAACTGCATAGTATCGATTAACCATTCAATATAGTAAAATAAAAATTAAATCTTTACAGAAACCTTACAAAAATCTAACAAAAAACGACACCTACATACATAAAAACCCCAAAAAACTTCAGAACATAATACTTTTCTTTAGTAAAACGCAAACGAAGTCGGGACATAGCGCTAGTGAAACATAATTGCAGTAATAATAGCATGGCTGCGCCTAGCAACAATGTGCGTTGCGCTCCAAAACTTACATCAGATTTCTTTTTACAATCACGACTGCAATTCTCGAAAAGGTAATTAAAAACAACACCAGACCAGTCATTTGATCGGTAGTTAAGTTGAAAACAGCTAGCACAGATTTTTAATGGGATCTATTCGTGTATGTAATTCGATTCGAAAATCGGGTTTTATAACGTGTAATCTGTATTGTGTTTAGGGCTCGAACTATGAGCAGCCTTTGTGTTTTTTTATCTGGTTGACATGAGACTCAAAACAGGTTACAAAACATTTACAATATAGATTCATAACTAAAATCCTCCCTTTAAATATGATTTATAGGAGGACGAAATAAGTAACGCTGTGTAGCTGTGTTGCTGTGTAGTGTTGGCTTAGAATAATATAGAATAGCACTACCCCATTTGTTCCGGTGGGTGTACGTAAGAGGCGACTAACGGTAACGGGGCTTTTAAGGCTTTTTGGGCGATGCGGTTGGAGACCCATCACCAACAACCTTTATTTCACCATCTTTTTCCCACGCAACTTCTAAAAGTGGCTGAGGAATTTTTAATTTCTTAGCTCTGGCTACCCCTTCCAGGGATTTATAGCCGTGACTATATGTGTGTATGTATGTATGTATGTATGAAATAAGTAACGGTAAAATGACAAATATTTGTTAAATAGTAGTTTTGTTTTAGAATATAAGTATACCTGCTTGCTCTCACTCATTGGATAAACAATGACCAGCCATCTTTAATAACTAAATCTTCCTTCATATTTCTATCTTTATAAATTATATTAAGCTTTGTAGTGTCGGCTTGGAATAGCACTACCCCCTTTCTTCTCGTGGGTGTTCGCAAGCGGCGACTAGGAATATCGGCTAAGAATTATACTTGTGGTTTTCTTTCCGCAGACACTCATCACCGTCCACTGTTTAATTATTATTTTTTAACATATTTAATTTCCACAAGTCGCTGAATAATTTCAAAATATCTGGTTGGCTGGATCTACCCTTTCTTAGGGATGTAGCCGTGAGTATAGGTAATGTATAGATCACTCCGTAAGTTTTTAGCTGTATGAAGGAATCTTATTTGGTGATTTATGTCTAAAGTGATAACCCATTTCCAAAACTTTTGTTTGATCATCATTTTTCTTATAAAATCTTTCAGTGACTAACCATGGTCCGATTGTATTTATTGGAATTATGTTTACGCATATAGGAATAGATGATTGTAAATTTTTATTCTAAATGCTTTCATGGGAAGTGAGACACCTTTTTCAGATTGCATTACATTATAACGGTGAGGGAAAACATCGTGAGGAAACCCACATGGCTGAGTTGTACTTAGTCATGTGACAGTGTATTCGTACAAAACGGCGATAGGCCTGCCCCCTACACGTGAGTACACTGTCCATGCAAAACGTGGGTACTCTGAACACCAGGTGACAAAGTCACGTGATGTTCAGAAGTATTAGTACCTCTGCCAACCCCTTCGGGGATATTCGGCGTGAATGTTTATGTTTATTATGTTATATTTATGCATTACATTACAATGGCACAATCTCACTTCTTAACACGGTTAAGAAGAAATTAGACTTCTATACTAGTTTTCTTTGTCTCAATATTTCTTCATCCCTTTAATTAGACAAACGGAGCCTTAGTCCATATTTCTTACGGCTTTAACTTACTCCACACAAAAATATTACCAAGATCTTTTTTAAGTATACTCAAAGCTCCTACCATCATGTACGTCTCGTAAAGTAGTCGAACCCGTGACCCCTAGTTTATCGGCAATTACTGTTCAAAGGGATGCCAGCTTAAACTTATAAATAACCAAACTCGTTTAACTAATCCTGGCCACCCATTAAGATAAAATGCAAACTAAAACTAAAAACAATAAATTTGAGGAACAAAAATAATTCGGGTGTTGAAACCCCCTTCGGAGTTTCGGGTCTGCATACCACGATCAGGGTTCGAACGCAGGACTTCCGAACCATTGTCCAAAATAGTCATAACTTAAAAACAATATGGGTTTAGGGGAGAATGCCTATTACGTGAATCTATGTACTGTATGCTGTAGTGATGGGTATATTCTATATTTATATCGATAGTTTCACAACAGGAAATTAACACATTCGTATACTGATACTATATTACCAAATGCCGTTTGCTCTTAAATTAGTTTTGACATTGATGAAAAACAACATTTATTAGCGTTTTTTAAATTAAAATGCAATAAAATGTACGATTGTATGATAGTGACTAAAACTCGTAACAAAAATTCACAGCCTTAACCGGAGTTGATACATCAAACCACTTAATTCAATCCATAAAATAACCGTGATAGCCCAGTGGGTAGAACACTCGGTTATCGTGCAAACGACTAGTGTTCAAATCCTGAGTCGGGCCTACACCAATTTGTCTTTTCTAAAGACATATGTGTGGTTAATTTATCATGGTTGTTAACGGTGAGAGAAAACATCGTGAGGAAACCCACATGGCTGAGTTGTACTTAGTCATGTGACAGTGTATTCGTACAAAACGGCGATAGGCCTGCCCCCTATCACGTGAGTACACTGTCCATGCAAAACGTGGGTACTCTGAACACCAGGTGACAAAGTCACGTGATGTTCAGAAGTATTAGTACCTCTGCCAACCCCTTCGGGGATACTCAGCGTGAACGTTTATGTTATTATGTAATAAAATATGTGGCTGAAAACAAATAACTCGATCATGTAATCGATCAACGCTGTCGCAAAAGTCCACCGATTTATCGATAACCCCCATCCCTAGCGAAGTGTCGATACCGCATCAGACGCAGGGACTTATCGCTTGCGATTATTAAGGGTAACAAAGAAGGGGCATACAACGAGCACTATCTGAAAAGGGCACAACAATGGACATTTTGAGCTCAGAATTTACGAGGCACTTTTATGGGAGCAAAATAGCGGGGATAAGTTTATGAGAACATTCGAGCTACCGGGCTTCTACTGCTTTCATTTCCTACAAAATGTATTCGCTTTTCTTTGTTATTCTGTTGTATGTGTTTTAAGTTTAGCTGTTTCTCGTTTTTGTATGGGAAAGTTTGTACTTGTATACTTTTATAGTTCTATATAAAATGTGTACCAATATTATGTATAAATTACATACATATACTCACGGCTATAAATCCCTAAAAGGGGGTAGCCAGCGCTGAGAAATAATAAATTCCTCAGCCACTTTTGGAAGTTGAGTGGGGAAAAGATGGTAGTACAAAGGTTGTTGGTGATGGGTCTCCAACCGCATCGCCCAAAAATCCCTTAAAAAGCCCCAAGTCCGTTAGTCGCCTCTTACGTACACCCACCGGAAGAAATGGGGTAGTGCTATTCTAAGCCGACACTACACACACATGTATAAATTAAAACATATATTTGTCGTGGAATTTCGCTGGTATAGTAATTTTAAGCGTCTCCTCCTGCACGTATGAATGGACAAATTAAATAGACTCAAGTCAATGTAAGGTGATGAATATCACTTTTTCCTTTTACTTTCAAAAGTGGCTAAGTGCTCTCATATTCTAAAATTTGCTATTTATCTTACGGTAATAGTCGTGAGTATAAAGTAAATAAGCTCACAGATCAATCAAAAGTAAAAATAATATTTTTGTAAGGTATATTAACTTAATTTTGTCTCTCAACCTTCAATGATTAACACATTATGGAATCGGAAGATCTGGCTATACCTTTTTAATAATCGCCGTGAATATAAACAGTTACAACTTCTCCTAATGTTTTATTCTATCTAAAAATATTCTCAGGAGGGAACTAAGAGCCCATTCGAAACAGGTGTCTTACAAGGGGGACTATTTTTACAACACCGATGGAAGTTTTTTGTCAGCAAATTCTATTTAACTGCAACTTAAGAAAATACGATTACAATTCGACGATTGTGTGATGTATTTTTGTATTCTTTAGGTCCTATTATTTCTACTTTGTAAATTAAGGTGAACTCAGCCAAAGAGGTTTGCCAGGATCGTACAAAGTGGCCATCGATAGTCTCTGCTTACCCCAATGGGAACTAACGGCGTAGAATATGTATATTTGTAAGTTAAGGAAATTATCAGACTGAAAGATACATATACTCACGGCTATAAATTCCTAGAAGGGGATGCCAGAACTTCGGAATAAGAAATTACACAGCCACTTTTGGAAGTCTAGAGGGGAAAAGAATGTAAAATAAAATGTCATGGTACTGGGTCTTCAACTGCATCGCCCAAAAATAACTTTAAAAGCCCCAATACCCTTAGTCGGCTCTTACGATCACCCACGTGTAGCAATGGGGTAGTGTTATTATAAGCCGACACTACACAGCAACTACTGTTTCCTTAAATAAAATAAAATATGTGTTTTTTATATTTGTCGATCGATGTAGATGGAAAACCATCAGCAAGGTGTTCTTTTCATTACATTTTTACACATCAAAACCTACCCCTTTGTGTTATTGCAGCTAAAATATATTTTCGAGTCAAAAAGTACTAGAATAGTTTTTTCCTCTAATTATTATTGGGTTGGTATGTTATTTCAAATATAAAGTACTTTAACATAACATATACTCACGGCTATAAATCCCTAGAAGGGGTAGCCAGAGCTAAGGAATTAGAAATTCCTCAGCCACTTTTGGAAATTGAGTAGGGAAAAGATGGTAAAAATAAAGGTTGTTGGTGATGCCCTTAAAAGCCCCAATACCGTTAGTCGCCTCTTACGTACACCCATCGGTAGAAACGGGGTAGTGCTATTCTAAGCCGACACTACACGGCCACACTTTACTGTGGCCATAAAAATAAACTTTAGCAAGCATCCATATATATATTTGCAACATAAACCAAGCCGAGTAGCATTTAACTAAACCTTGCTAATCCTTGTTTATAACTCTTAAAATTGTTAATGAAGATTACGATAATGAAAGAAGCGAACGGGGTTTTATAATGAAACATCAACAAGAGGGTTCGGTAATGCTTTTTTTATTGCATTTAGTAAGTAAAATGGAGAAAGGGTGAACAATTTAATTAATTTTCTTATAAAAACCTTTTACTAATTAAACACTTTTCATTTTAAAAACCTGCCAAAGTTCCGGGTAAATCAAAATACTCGTAATATACTCGTATCTAGAATTGTGGTATATTTTTTTTATTTATCCAAAAAAGACTAATATATGAAACAGTTCTGTAATTTTAGTCGCTTCGGAGATAAGGCAGCACAATAATCTAACTTTACGTTATTTTAAAATTTCTATATAAATTTTCTATTTCAACATGTCACCGTGCGATTAGAAATCACGCGCATGAAAACATTTTTATATAAAGCGCATTCCAAATGCCCGGATCGCACTAAGAAGCCGGACTGCAATACTATAATTAACCAAACGATCATCATCATCACACTACTTTTAGTGAATAAATGCGTGGCGTGCCTCGCGCGATCCAAATTCCATAAAGCTGACACAAAATGGCGCGCGCTCCCCACCACGCCTCGTGCGATCCATATTTTATAAAGACAAAGATAGCCCGCAGGCGCGCACTCCCCTCCACGCCTCGCGCGATCCACATACTATACTGTCGAGTTTTCGTTTCGATGCTTCAATTTTAGTTGCTCGGCGCGTTCCGTATAAACAGTTCGTGCGCTATCAATATATCTAAAACGATGGACAGATCTCAGTGCTCCCGTTTAATATCTCTTTATGCAGCCCACAAATGTTTATGGAATCACAATGACCCAAAATTCGCACAGAAATCTGCACGAGATAAAGCTTGGTGGAGAATCAGCCGGCAAATGGGCAATATTCCACTTACAGTGTTGAGGAGGAAAATGAGATCTTTAGCTGGGGGCTATAGAAGAGAAAGATACAGAGAAAGACATAGTCGTGCTGCAGGATCAGGTATATATTCTCTTGCTTGACTTTTCTTCCATTCTTATATAGGTACTCGTAGATACGTAGACCTCTTCAGCCGGGCAAGCACGAGCCGTGTTTAAACTAGTTATCGCGTGGTATAAAGCAGCCATCTCTTACGCACTTACTTAGTATCGTATGCAGCCATCTCATTCTAACCGTTATCGTGTCGATAAAATAGTGCTCATGTTTGCCCTGCAGGTACTACACACAGTCACACAATCGCCCAAACAAAGAAATACGACGTTATGTAGTTGTAAAAAACGTTGCTAAGTTTCATTTACTGAGTTTCAGAGGTAATGTCCAGTTTTGTTAAATAAAATCGGAGGTTCCTATCATGTTTGTTGTTTATTTCAGGTGCTAAGGAACCTTATAAATCAAGATGGTTTGCTTATAAAGATTTCGCTTTCTTGGCACATAAAAATGACGCGGGGACATCTAAGGACGTTACTCAAGGGGTATGTTTTTCCATTATTTTTTTGGTAATATAAATTGAGCTACACGACATTATAATTGCATTTGAAATATAGAGAATAATGTAATTGCATTTGAAATTGTGGCGATCGATATTCTCTGCCTATCCAATGGGAACTAATAGCGTGAGTATATATGTATGTATGTAAATAGTATTTCTATACCGGATTTCATTCTGTTTTATTCTGCCACGGTTGTGGGGGTGTCACTGCAGGTAAATACTTTGCATTCTTTTTAAGGTCTGTGAAGTATTTTAACTCAATTCATCAAAATTTTGACATAGGTCACTGTAGTATTAAGCGTGCGATTTGACCCTTGCGGGTATACAACTTAGCTAAGGTAACTGAGAAAATTCCAAATCTAGACTCAGAATAAACCTTTTTTGGAACTTATAGCCGTGAGTATATTGATGAATTGAGTAACAATATTACACATACCTTAAATAGCATGCTCTACATACATTATGAATACGAGACGATAAAGACCCAAGTGAAATTGAACCTTTTTGTATTTAGAATACGGGTGTTTTCTCGTGCCTACTACTACTGCTTTATTTTTTTATCTATTGATTAGATTGTAAAGTACCTGCCCACCTGTTTAAAATTATTATGGTAAATTATAATTTTAAAAGTACACACAACATGTAGAACTGGAATTCTACCCCGCACGAATTTTTCATCATTCATAAATTTTTCATTAACGAAAATATCAGGGTTAGAATAGTACACGTTCCGATGTTTGTCGTACGTAAAATATGATGAGAAATTGTATTTGAATTATTATGTCTCATGGAAATTATTGTACAATAACAATATCCGACCCCATTATAACAAGAATAAAGTCAAAATACTGCGATAAATCGGTTAAACATAATTTCGTATAAACCATCACTAATTTAAAAATGGCCGCTAACCACGACCCACTCACTCGATCTCTTAACCTCAACGCTCAAAGAAGGTCCAATGGTCCAACGCATCACCGACCTTATTCGACAAAACCGCAACCAAAGTTTGTGATCTTTATTACTTCAGGAAAACACATTACCGTAGACCTATCTTCACTGGACATAACCACCAAACATCTTGGTCTATCATATAGTATCTTATTGTATTGATGCGACAGTCAAGGAAAGGTCATTTTATATTGGCGTTCATAAACTTTTTTATAGTCTTCCTGTTTTTTGGCTGTTAAATTGGGCGAGAATAAAAAAGTTGATTTTACGAGCGGTAATCTATAGGTTTAGTGATAAACTTTCTTGGATAACCAACCTCTTTTGTTAAAGGTGAAACTACTTTTTCCGATCTGATTGCATTTTGTTGAGGAAACAATTTCGGAAAGAGGTTTCACTACTGGGATATACGCCTATAGGTTTTTGATTTTGTGCGTTTTGCTATCATTTACAGGATTTACTGCCTCATGAAAATCAGAAATAAATTTCATTGCAGAACATAGTCACATCACATTATAGACCGAATTATCGAAAAAAAGAAGCAGTGAAAGAGTATAATGATTAACACAATTTAGTTTATAGAACACCATACTAAACAACTGCTGATCTTAGCTAAGCGACTAACGGTATTGGGGCTTTTAAGGGATTTTTGGGCGATGCGGTTGGAGACCCATCACCAACAACCTTTACTTTTACCATCTTTTCCGCACTCACATTTCCAAAAGTGGCTGAGGAATTTCTAATTCCTTAGCTCTGGCTACCCCTTCTAGGGATTTACAGCCGTAAGTATGTATATGTATGTAAATAAAATATGATCTTCTAGAGGTATTATATATTGTCTGACTTTCCCAATGGAAACTAATGTCGTGGTTTTACCATGTAATAACTAAGTTAACAAAACGTGTTTAGTTGTATCATTTTCTATGTGCGTGTAAGGCTTTTTTGATAACGATGTTGAATTGAGAATAATTCATTTGGGCATTAAAAAAAGCCAGGTGACAATTTATACCTTTTGCCTACTCCAAGAGAGGTATTATGGGGGTATAAATACCGAATGGGGACTAAAAAATAAATTAGAAAAAGAAATCATTTTCTCACATCAACTTAAACTCGAACGTTCACGTCATACATCCCCGAAGAGGTTGGCAGAGGTACTAATATTTATGAACATCGCGTGACATTGGCACCTGGTGTTCCGAGTATCTAGGTTTTGCTTAGACAGTGTACTCACGTGATAGGGGGCAGGACTATCGCCATACGATACAAATACTCTGTCACATGATTAAGTACAGCTTTAACCACGTGGGTTTCCTCACGATGTTTTCCCTCGCCGTTAACAACCATGATGAATTATCTACACATATGACTTTTAGAAAAGACAAATTGGTGTAGGCCCGACCCAGGATTTGAATCCTCATTGCCTACGCGATAAGCGGTGTTGTATCCACTGAGCTATTACGGTTGCTACCGACCATCCTTTATTTTAAAACCCTTTTTAAAGTATTTTTGCATTTTTAATTAACAATATTATTATATCAACATACTCGTAAAAGTTTTTTATTCACTCAGTATTGTGATATAGTAAATATGTAAAACGAAATTAAAGTGTGTATAAACGGCGAAGGCAAAACGTGGGTACTCAGAACAGCAGGTGACAATGTTACATGATGTTCAGAAATATTAGTAGCTCTGTCAACCCCTTCGGGGGTATACGGTGTGAAGTTGGAGTTTGAGTATGTTATACGTGAAAGAAAAATTAGAAACTACATATAGAAAGAAAAATATTCCCCATGATATCCAGTTTAGTATATAATAGTAACCCTGCAAACCCTTTGCGGATATAGGAGGTGTGTTAAGGTGTAACTCTTTTTACTTTGGCTTTTTTCAATTTTTATTATTGGCTTCGAATTTTATGCTTTGCTTGCGTTACTGGTAAAATACTTTATGTATGCCCCTACTCACGAAGCCCAATGTTAATGACTATAATTATAAAAAAGGGGTAAGAAACTCTTTTGGAATGTTTAGGTGGTACTAGAATTTCATATAAAATATGATAAGTATGGTAATAGTTAAATAATTATCGAATCTTTTTAAAAAAACCATACCTTTAGTCGCCTCATCACCCACCCACGCCCACGCCACTATATATTATACTAGCGACCCGCCCCGGCTTCGCACGGGTGCAATGCAAAATATACCTACTACAGAATGTCCTTATACACAACATTCACAGCTTTTTTGTCATTAGCCAATACAAACATGTTTAATTCTTGATATTTTCCTCGCTAGAGAGCTCCGATAAACGCGTGCGATCGCTGCAAATCATAAAGTGCTATAAGGCGAAGCGCTTTTTTTTTTTTTGTTTACCGGAGGGGAAATCCTCATGGATCCGGTATGTCGGACTTTTACCGACTAAAACCCCTCCGGCTCGGTGCTGCTGGCCCTGCGGCCTATGCGGCGTCACCTTGATGTGTTGTGCCGGGCGGTGAAAAGGAGTGTACCTAAGCTAAGTCGGATAGGTGTACCTAAGCTAAGTCGGATAGGTGTACCTAAGCTAAGTCGGATAGGTGTACCTAAGCTAAGTCGGATAGGAAAGGCGAAGCGCGGCCATCGACGCGCTATTTATAGGCACGCGCCGCCCGGCGCAAACAACTACGACCCTGCATTTTAAATTTGTAATATCTTCGGTAATATTCACTTAAATTACATGCTGTAAAAAGCATATTGATCTATAATAAATGCACAATTTATTTAAGGTACTTAATTGGATAAGGATTAATGCTGTATTGTTTAAAATCACTTCGTAAATTACCATTTTTTAGTAAAGAATAAAAATGGTTATGCTGGGTTATCCCTAAGAGATAGACATATACCATTGCGGACTTTTTTGTTGAACTTTTTAAGGTGAACAATACTGTAGTACATTATTTTGGTCTATCTCGTAGGGTTCAGCCAGCGTTTGCAATATAAGCGCAAAAAAACGTGCTTATTTACGACATCACATTAGAAACCTTTAAATTTATCAGTGTTTCTCTACTATATTATGCATTTATTATACATACAAACCTTCCTTAAGAATCACTCTATCTATTAAAAAAAACCGCATCAAAATCCGTTGCGTAGTTTTAAAGATCTAAGCATACATACGGACATACAGCGAAAGCGACTTTGTTTTATACTATGTATTGATACCCACGGAAACAGATGCGATAGTGATTTTCTGAGCCGATACTGTACGGTATTATTCTTTAGCTATGTAATGTCAGCTTAGAATAGCAATAACCTATTTTTGTCGTTCGTCGTAAAAAGGTTCGTCGGAGAATTACTAATTCTGAGTCACTCTGGCTACCTCTTTTTGGTATTTTCTGCCTTAAGTATATGTATGCATTAATTTATTCTCAATACAAGACAGTTTCCTATCACAACTGATAGACAAACGTATGATATAAAATATTCCTAGCACGAATTTCAGGTCAGCGACATCAAAAAATTCAATCCAAAACCGGTCTTAAATTAAAGCAATAAGAGCGAGTCATTTTTATTGAAATTCACTTGGCGGTAATCTGAATTCCGAACGCTCTGTCAGTGACACGCGCTGTTCGCCGAGCCAAGCCGAGTGAAGCCGAGTGACGCCGAACGATCACGAGCCGCTTGTTCATGTTCCCCGCTCTCCGCGCCTCAGAGACGCTCGCGTAATCATCGACCGTGCACGCTCACCGATTGTTCGCGGTAAATTCTCGCTCTAACAATATAAATCGCGATTTATACAAATACAGAAAACTATAGCGACGAGTTGAGTTGCTATGTGCTAAAGTTTGACATTGACAGTTTGACGTTTGATTGACATTCCGATTCTGACAGTTCGGTGACGTTCCGAATCACAAAATGCAAGGCGAACCATGGACTAGACAGAACATAAAACTGTTAGTCAAAGAGTATGAGAAGAAGCCTGTTCTTTGGGATATGAAGAATGATAAGTACCGGATACCTTCGGCGAAGTTTAAAGCATGGAAGGCGTTGGCAGATACCTTTTGTTGTGATGTTTTGGATTTAAGGAAGAAAATGAACTCGATTCTCGCCTCACATAGACGAGAAAGGGGCAAAATCCGGGCCGGCAATGGTCAATCGACATGGTTCCTTTACAAACATTTAAAGTTTCTACCAGCACACGTGCCCAGTTCTAATGATGATAATATAAGTGTAAGACCTTTTTATTATTAGTTATAAAAAAAACCTTGATACTTAATTCAGTGAACAAGAATTCGGCATCTTCGTTTCGCTTGAATTCGCTTGGGTTCGAATCGAATCTTTTACAGCGCCTATAAGACTTTTTTTTTTACAATCATAAGGGTTATTCATTTGTAATAGTTTGGCGAGAAAAAACATCGAGAGGTAACCCACGTGAGTTATAGTACTTATACTATGTCATGGATCAGTCAATGCGAAAAAAAAAACGTTGTCACTTGACCGACAAAAAGCAATGCTTTGCAATTATTGAACATCACATGAATGTTCAAATTTGCCTCGTAGTGCCGGCTTAGAATGTCAATACCCCTTTCTACCCACGGGTGTCGTAAGAGACGGCTAATGGTATGGGGCTTATTTAAGTGGTTCTTGGGCGATGCGGTTGGAAACCCATCACAAATGATACTTTATTTCTATCATCTTGTCCCCTATCAACTTCCAAATGTGGCTGAACAGTTTTCAGCTCTGAAACTCTGACTTCCCCTATTTGGGATTCATGGTCGTTAGTATATGTATGTATGAACACCACATGAAATGGTACCACGTGGTATTTGGTGACCTGGTTTTGTTTATACTATGTTTTCTGGCTCGTGTGTCAGTTGACAAGCGGCGAACATTTAAACTTCGAACGTACTCAGACTCAAACGTTCACGCTGTATTATGTCCGAGGGGGTGGTAGAGGTACCAATACTTCTGGACATATATTGACATTATTGTTACCTAGTGTTCTGTGTTGTACGGTGAGGGAAAACATCGTGAGGAAACCCACATGGCTGAGTTGTACTTAGTCATGTTACAGTGTATTCGTACAAAACGGCGATAGGCCTGCCCCCTATCACGTGAGTACACTATCCATGCAAAACGTGGGTACTCTGAACACCAGGTGACAAAGTCACGTGATGTTCAGAAGTATTAGTACCTCTGCCAACCCCTTCGGAGATATTCGGCGTGAACGTTTATGTTATGTTATGTTCTGTGTACATAACAAACATACATTTTGTCACATGACTAGTTAAATATCACTCAGTCACGTTTGTACGTATGAACTTAGAATAGTGATATGTGAAGAACAGATTTAGGATTTGAATCAGTAAAACCGACTTTATTCAAAACATAATGTTCATTTATTTAATGTATTTCAAATCATATTTATTTAATTGCTTCGTGTACTCTTTGTCAATACATACATACATATACTCACGGCTATAAATCCCAGGAAGGGGTAGCCAGAGCTAAGGGATTAGAAATTCCTCAGCCACTTTTGAAAATTTGAGTGGGGAAAAAGGATAGTAAAAATAAAGATCGTTGGTGATGGGTCTCCAACCGCATCGCCCGAAAATTCCTTAATAGCCCCAATACCGTTAGTCGCCTCTTACGTACACCCACCGGAAGAAATGGGGTAGTGCTATTCTAAACCGACACTACACGGCAAACTGTAAAAGTACTAAATTTCATACTCCTTCGTAAAAAAACTTAAGCAAACTATTGCTTCACATATAAATATTACGTGACGACTGATGACATTCTGCCAACCCCTCCCAGTAGTAATACTCTGAAGCTATGCTATTAATATCTGTGACTGAATATGAACTACAGTTTGGCAACGATTCTCATATTGACGTTGGTTCACCATTAATATTAATAGGATGGTGTCACTTTTTACAAAATATAGGGATATAAGTATATTCACGATATTCATCTTCGAAGGGGTGAGCTGTAGCTCATAAACTTACCTAAATCTCATTTTAATGAACATTCAAGTTTGGGACACGGAAAATAGCATATCCCTTTCAAAAAACTGTTTGATGCTCACGGCCTTAATTTCTAAAATGGTAGCTAATGGTAGCCATGATTTAGAAATATTCGTTGACTGACTTTAAAGCTCCTCATGCTACCAGATTTTATGAAACAAAATATATCATTATGTTCTGAAGTAGTGCCTTAACTCTTAATAAGGCTCTAGTAATACATTGGATACCATAATTTCAACCTTATCTACCTTCAAATAGAACATACATACATATACTCACGGCCATAAGTCCCAAAAAGGGGTAGCTCTAGAGCTGGAAACTCCTCAGCCACATTTGGAAGTTTATAGGGGACAAGATGGTAGAAATGAAGTAGCGTTGGTGATGGATCTTCAACCGCATCGCCCAAAACCCACTTAAAAACGCCCCATACCCTTAGTCGCCTCTTACGACACTCGTGGGTAGAAAGGGGTAGTGACATTCTAAGCCAAACGGCAAAAGAATAGGAATACTCAAATAAAGTGAAATACAATGAACTTTTGATTATACATACATACATACATACATATACTCACGGCTATAAATGTCTTAACGGGGTAGCCAGAGCTTTGAATTAAAAATTCCTCAGCCACTTTTGAAAGTTGATTGGGAATTAGTGTTATTCTAAGCCGACACTACACGGCTAATCGGTTGATTTATACATCTGCCTTATAAAGGGTTAAAATTTTCTTTCTAGAATATTCGGTACCAACTCGATTTATATAATGCAACAAAACAAAAACCAGTTAGCAATCAAACTACTAATTACTGAAGAATAAAGCAGTAATTGAAGCCACTTAACAAATAAAACGCTTAATAAGCAGTTATATCTATCTATGAAGTATTTCAACGCATAGATATGTAATACATACCCATGTTAGTCGTATAGCAGTGGCTATAAGACGCTTATATGGCTAATCCGCCTATTTCGTCTTACATTTTAATCCCTAATGCTTATGAAGCCAGTGTTGCGTTTTCGCTTATACGGCAAATATAGGAAATGCCTAGTTAATTGCTTAGTAGACGCACTGTCATGTTCGTTTCAAGATTAATTAAATTTATTTCTGTTTATAGGCAGTTTGTTGAATTCGTCTGACTTATAATTCTTTCGTACGCGGGTAGCCACTTCTTTGTGATTGAACTCCTCTGTAATGGCTCGACCGATTTCAATCAAATTTGGCACAGTGATCGTCGCATGTCGTGATGAAACCTACCGTTGAGGAATAATCAACAAACAACCCTTACCTAACTCCCTCAGCTCAATTTTTTCAAATCGAAATTTGCATTGAAGTTCTATTTAAACTTTACTATGCATATATCTGCTAATGTAGTTTTGCGTTTATTAATGAGGTGAATGAATCATTGATTATTATGATTCGAAATTACGCATTATAATTACTTACTTACTTATACTCACGCCCATTATTCCCATTGGGGTAAGCAGAGACTATCGATCGCCACTTAGTACGATCTTGACAAACCCCTCTTGCTTCCCTTACATTCATTATTCTCTTTTATTCTTCTCACTTCGGAATTATTATAATTGAAGAATTAATTTTCATTGTGCATTGATTTTAAAAAAAACCCTGAAAGTCGTCCGTCGTTTACATTATACATACATATACTCACGCCATTAGTTTCCATTCATCAGCTCATAGCTGAGGCGTACTAAATGGAAAATTTTAATTGTTATATATAAGTTTATGTGGTCTTTTTTGTTTAGTTTTAATAATTATTAATTTTTTAGTTTATAAGCTTATTGTTTTAAGATGACTGTTGTGTGTTTAAAGCGTACCTTTAGTTATGAATAAATGTTTTTCTTTCTTCATTCTTTCTTTCCATTAGGGTAGGCAGATACTCTAGATCGCTACTTTGAACCCTCCTGACAAACCTCTCTAGCTTCTTTTACATCTATCAATCTTCTCATACATGCTGTTTTATTCTTCATACTTCGGACGCATGACTTTTTGAGCACACTCGCTTTTTGGTCCAAATGTGTCCTCCGAGGTCGTCCTCTACTGACATTACTATCCACATTACATTGTGTTACATTGAAAAGTAAACGGAGGGCACCTTAAGCCGTCTGTCCCGGCTACTATCAAGATATAAGTCGTTAGTCTGCCAAACCGCAATTGGCCAGCGTGGTGGACTAAGGTAAAATCACCCTGTCCATGGTAGGCTCGAGCCCCTCAGTGGAGACTTATATGGGCTATGAGGAACATCGGAAATATGATTGGTGTTGGTGGCCTATTCTGCACTTTGACGTTATCATTCTCGTGCAATTCCCACTAGACTTACTTACTTATACTATCGATCGCCACGTAGTATCTTGACGAACCTCTCCTGCTTCCCTTACATTCATTATTCTTCTCATACATGCTCTTTTATTCTTCTCACTTCGGACCCCCGCCTTTATAAGAACGTTTTCTATCTGGTCAAGAAACGTTTTACGAGGCCGTCCTCTACTAACAATCCCATCCACATTGGCTCTATATACATTCCCACTAGACCAAAGAAGTAATTTTATTCCTTTATTGTTGCAGGAAACTTCAAACCAATCTGACACAGAAGAACAACAAATTGAAGAACCAGAGTATTTGGAAATCCACAATGACAATCTAACAGATGAAATAACAATTAAAGAAGAAATGGTATCATCCAATATTATGTACAGAGACGAATCACCAAC
Organism: Bedellia somnulentella; assembly: GCA_963576735.1. Classification (NCBI taxonomy): domain Eukaryota; kingdom Metazoa; phylum Arthropoda; class Insecta; order Lepidoptera; family Bedelliidae; genus Bedellia; species Bedellia somnulentella. The sequence goes on from OY755186.1 coordinate 473,487, forward strand.
ATCTACACCACCAAAGAAAAAGGTTGTAAGTCGTAAAGTTTCACGGCCCGTTCACGGTTCTTTGAAAAGGACAATGATGAGACCAAAAACTATTCATAATTACGTGACAGAAGAATCACATCCGAAATACCATAAGAAACTAGAATTGTTAAGAAAGAAAGATGAATGCGATAGTTTTGGTGAATACATAGCTACGTCGCTTAGAAAACATGATGATAGAACAAGATCTATGATCAAACATGCTATCAATAATATTCTGTTTGAGCAGGAAATGAAGAAATATGGCGGTGGTAGTGGTTACTACAATGTGGAAGGTGAAGATGGGGAAGACACGAATCCATTGATTTTGGAAAATTAAAGTAGTTTTAAATTATGTACTGTTACTAAAGTATAATAAAATTGGTTTACTATAAAAATTTACGTGATAACATCGAGAAAAACAACCAAACCAAACAGTTCACGTAGAGGCTGTGCTGGTATCAACATGTATATCAATATCGATCAAGACACCATGAGAAAGTAAGAAGAAAATATTAAACTTTTAAACCCTGTGTTTAATCGAATTGGTATAAAAATGGGAAATGGAGCAATTGAAGTACTTTAAATCAATGTTCCTTGTAATAAAGGGAATTACTATTCCTATGGGTTTTGGTATAAGTTGAATTTGAATTGTACGAGAGTAAATCGTATAAAATTGTCATGATTTCCAAAAAAAGTCTTAATTGTTTTTTATTCTTGAAATCTTCTATTTTCGATAGACATAAATATAAGCTAACTAAAGATTTAGTTGTAATATAGTCTTTAACAAATTTATAATAAATCGTTAACGAAATTTACCTACTTATTTGGTTTTTATATTTCCTGAAAAGATATAAACTTATTGAACTAAAGCAATAAACACATGTATCCCTAAATACTCCATATTTATATACTCTAAACAAACCTATATTTTTGGGCGATGTGGTTGGAGACCCATCAACAACAATCTTTATTTTACCATCTTTTCCCCACTCAACTTCCAAAAGTGGCTGAGGAATTTCTAATTCCTTAGCTCTGGCTACCCCTTCTAGGGATTTATGTATGTATGTATGTATGTATATGTATGTGAGTATATGTATGTATGTATGTATGTTATATACTCTATTTCTATTTGATATAAATGTGTCCTAGAGGCTCATGAACTCAACAATACTCTCTTACTTACCAAAAGCAGCTGAGGAATTGTAAATGATAAACCCTAGTTCCACATTGGAACCATAACCGTAGGAATATGAAACGAACATGCATTCATATACTCACGGCCATACCTCCCATAAAGGGGTAGCCAGAGCTTCAGAGCTAGAAACTCCTCAGCCACATGTAGAAGTTTCATCGGGGACAATATGGTAAAAATAAAACATCGTTGGTGATGGCCCAACACTGATGGGTCTCCAACTGCATCGCCCAAAAACAACTTCAAAAAACCCTATACCCTTAGTCGCCTCTTACGACACCCGTGGGTAGAAAGGGGTAGTGACATTCTAAGCCGGCACTTCATGGAAAACGTAGGTATACTTATATAGACCACATATTTAGCATTAAATGCACGACCTTGAAATCGTTATGAAGTAATTTTATTACCACACACAAGTCTATCAACCATTTCATTTCTCAAAATATCTCGCATCTGGATATTATCGTTTTAGAGCCATAACTTTACGCATGATCGACCATACCAATTAGTACCACGAAACGATCTCAAACCACTACATTTCTGACTTTCAATTCCAATACTCCTACACAATAAAGAAAAACGTTGAATACTGTTCAGAATCAGCAATGGATTTATTCAATTTAATCATGTTTGTCTGTCTAGTGGAAAATTGATGTTTATCGAAGCGTGTTGTATTAACGAGCATGTGGAGTATTAAGCTGTACATTACTGGTTAATATAGGTTTAATTTCGCCTCGTTTCTGAATAAACAAGCAATGTATATAGCGTGATTGCGGATCGTAGAATAGGTGCGTTTGAGAGGAAATGATTGATGTAGATCAGATCACACCAGATGACGTCACTGTAGAATTATTTATTTTACTCCAATTAACAAATGCATTCGTGTTTTTGCTCCGTTGCAGTTTTTTTTCGACGGAAAATTTTCCTTGTTTCTGTTTGCGGAATAAGATTCGATTTTTCCTAAAGCGAATGTAATAGAGGTTTAATACTGGCATGCTCATTAAACGTGTAGTCATACTATAATGATGGAGTACTTAAATCGAGTTTTTCTCAGAATTATTTACAAACAGGGTGACTCATATCTTTGTCTCTAGGGCATTAATTATGGTGTATGTTTTGAATAACACTACACTAGTACCCATATTTTACCCGTAGGTACTAGTAGGTAGTGTTTAATAGAGTTGATTTTATAGTATTTGGACTGTTTGATTAGCATTCCACCTTATTTAACATTACATATTCTTCTTTGTTAATATTAATATTAAGCTGTGTAGTATCGGCTTAGAATAGCACTACCCCATTTCTTCCGGTGTGTGTACGTAAGAGGCGACTAACGGACTTGGGGCTTTTTAAGGGATTTTTGGGCGATGCGGTTGGAGACCCATCACCAACAACCTTTATTCTAACATCTTTTCCCCACTCAACTTCCAAAAGTGGCTGAGGAATTTATAATTTCTCAGCTCTGGCTTCCCCTTTTAGGGATTTATAGCCGTGAGTATATGTGTACGTATGTAATATCTTCTTGAAACGGGTGGACAGGGTACCCACTTTAAGCCAGAATAATGTAACTATAATGTATAGATAACACGTTGTCCGCATACATATGACAGTGTCACATGAATAATTATAACTCAGCCAGGCGAGTTTCCTAATGGTGTCTTCCCTCACCGATGACTCTGGGGTAGGCAGAGGCTATCAATCGCCACTTTCTACGATACTGGCTAACCTCTCCATCCTCATTTACATCTTTCAATAATTTACATCATACATATACTCACGGCTATAAATCCCTAGAAGGGTATCCAGAGCTAAGGAACTCGAAATTCCTCAGCCATTTTTGGAAAGTTGAGAGGGGAAAAGACGGCAAAATAAAGGTTGTTGGTGATGGGTCTCCAACCGCATCGCCCAAAAATCCCTTAAAAGCCCCAATACCGTATTTAGTCGCCTCTTACGTACACCCACCGGCAGAAATGGGGTAGTGTTATTCTAAGCCGACACTACAAATATCAATAATATAATACAACTCTTTACAAACGAATAATGTATCGTGGACTCAAGCATACATTTGTGTAGCTTTACAGTTTCTCTTTCTTACAATCAGTAAAAAAATTGTCTAAAAGTTAGATAACTGTATTATTTATGACTCATAGGTGACTAGCTTCATGGTCCCGAGGTTGCGGGTTCGATCCCCGCTGAGAGTACTATTATGTGATGAGCATTAATGATTGTGTCTTAGTCTTGGGTGATACATATATCGTTGAGTTAGTATCCCATAAAACAAGTTTTATTTAGTTGGATAATTTGTCCTTATATATTTTTATTATTTACGGAGAACACACTTGGACCAAATTGAGAGTGTGCTCAAGAAGGCTGGCGTCCGAAGTATGAAGAATAAAAGAGCATGTATGAAAAGATTGATTGATTTAAACGAAGCAAGAGAGGTTTGTCTGTGAGTCTCTGCCTACCCCAGTGCGAATTGATGGCGTGAGTATATGTATGTATGTATTTACCAAGGCTGTTAAAGAAGGCAAATAATGCAAAGAACCAACATAACTGTTTGTCCTTGACCCAGTTACAGTTTTATACCCTGAAAGAAGAAAACTGAAAAGGAATTTCTGTGACGGCATTCTGAGCTCAAATATAACCCGGGAAAATATATTACCGTGGACCTTTTTTTATTAAATTTCTAACAGTATACATAAATGGAGATTGTAAAATGGAAACTTTGAATACATAAAATCAATTTTGAGGGTTTATAACCATATACTCACGACTGTAATCCCTAAACATGGTATCCAGAGCCATGGAATTAGCAATTCAGCGTAAAGGATCTGGAAGTTGATTGAGGAAATTCTTCAATTAATAAATTATTCCTACATACATACATATAGCTAGGGTAGCCAGAGCTAAGAAATTGGAAATTCCTCAGCCACTTTTGGAAATTAGAGAGGGGAAAAGATGGTAAAATAAAGGTTATTGGTGATGGGTCCATCGCATCCAGCCGCATCGCCCGAAAATCCCTTTAAAGCCCCAATACCGTTAGTCACCTCTTACGTATACCCACCGGAAGACATGGGGTTGTGCTATTCTAAGCCGACACTACACAGCAGAAATTATTCCAATAGAATATTATTAGACCCAGTCATAAATTGAATATATTGACTTCGCATTTAACAAAGCAATTTAGATACTTACATACATACATTTACTCACGTCTATAAATCACCGGAAGAAATGGGGTAGTGCTATTTTAAGCCGACGATACACAGCGATTAGATAATTAGTAGCAGTTAATAAATATTGTTAAGTCTCTACCATGCTGAACTGACCCCTTTTAGGGTTTAGGTCGTGAATGTATATTTGTGGTATATTGTAAAAGAAACTCTATACAAATCACCTTCAACCATTTTCAATGTTAAATCATTATACTGGCAAGTCAAGGTCAGCCCAGCTCTGCTAGACTGCAAGGCATATCAAATGCTAGCAATGGAAAATAAACTTTAGTAATATTTAAATAAGGTCTAATTTTGCTAAAAATGGATAATCTGGATTCGTGTACAGAGAAAAAACTTCATTATTATCATGGTCATTAGGTTGGTATTTGTAGAATGTATTTTATTTGCAATGATGCAAGTGGTCGGCCATGTTACTCTTTAGTTAATTACGCATGTGTGCTGTTACTGGGGTAGGCAGACTTCTAGGTCAATTGTAACAAAGCTTAACATGTTTTTGTTGTTAGTACATGAGGGTTTATTTTGTGACTTAACTATTATTATATATATAAAATATACTATACATGGCAGATTTATCTTTGCTTATAATTTGGTGTATTAATTACTGATCGACGTTAGAATATAACTAAAAACATGTCTTTGGATTTCAACTGAGATTATGACTAAGATATTTCTTACTAACTAATACTTACGCCCGTTGTTCCCATTGGGGTAGGCAGAGACTATAGATCGCCACTTTTGAACGGTCCAACTCTCTTGCTTGTAACACATTTATAATTCTTCTCAAATATGATCTTCTATTCTTTTCACTACGGACTTTCGCCTTCGTAATAATGTTTTTATAAAAAAATATTCTTATATCAGTAAATTCACAAAAAATCCTAAAATTATTATCAAACATTTATATTTCATGTTATCGCTGCCTACACTTTCTGAGAAGAAGGTTGATACCACTTCGTTCTCAGCATAAATTTATTCATTCATATCCGTTGAATCGATAACTGATTAATTGCTGAAAAATTAAAACGTGATTATAAACAACATTTTGCCGTGTAGTGTCGGCTGTGCCGTGTAGTGTCGGCTTAGAATAGCACTACCCCGTTTCTACCGATGGGTGTACGTAAGAAGCGACTAACGGTATTGGGGCTTTTAAGGGATTTTTGGGCGATGCGGCTGGAGACCCATCACCAACAACCTTTACTTTACCATCTTTTCCCCACTCAACGTCCAAAAGTGGCTGAGGAATTTCTAATTCCTTAGCTCTGGCTCCTTTTAGGGATTTATAGCCGTGAGTATATGTTATGTTATGTTATGTAATCTTGCAGTAGTGGAGCAACCGTGATAGCCCAGTGGGTAGGGTTATCGTGCAAACGACCAGTGTTCAAATCCTGGGTCGGTTCTACACCAATTTGTCTTTTCTAAAGACATATGTGTGGTTAATTTATCATGGTTGTTAACGGTGAGGGAAAACATCATGAGGAAACCCACATGGCTGAGTTGTACTTAGTCATGTGACAGTGTATTCGTATAAAACGGCGATAGGCCTGCCCCCTATCACGTGAGTACACTGTCCATGCAAAACGTGGGTACTCTGAACACCAGGTGACAAAGTCACGTGATGTTCAGAAGTATTAGTACCTCTGCCAACCCCTTCGGGGATATTCGGCGTGAACGTTTATGTTATGTATGTTATATTATCTAAGTCGCCTTTGTCCATTACTCTTAGGAGAAAATGGTATAGATAAAATTACTATTCGAAGCTGCTATTAAATCATATTTTTTTCCTATTGATTTAGTTCCTCGCGTGTTTTCTTTAACATTTCCATGATTTATCGATAACTTGTACCGTTCTTATCAGATATCATACGTTGTTTATAAATATAGGAAATTTGAAGGTCGCGGGAAGCGGGTGGATGCGGGTGGAAAAAGACTAGTCAGTGTGCCCATAAGACGAACACTGAATTATTAATTACTTATTTAAAAGTCGCACTAAAAGAAAAGTTTGCAGTGTAGTGTCGGCTTAGAATAGCACTACCCCATATATTTCTTCCGGTGGGTGTACGTAAGAGGCGATTAACAGTATTTGGGCTATTAAGGGATTTTTGTGCGATGCGGTTTGAGACCTATCACCAACAATCTTTATTTCACCATCTTTTCCCCACTAAACTTTCCAAAAGTGGCTGAGGAATTCCTAATTCCTTAGCTCTGGCTATCCCTTTTAGGGATGTATAGCCGTGAGTATATTGTATGTATGTAATTGAAAAGTAAAAGCAACGCTTTTTTACTACTACAAAAAATCGATAAATTTTAAATCAATATTCACGCCATTAATAGTCCGGTCAATTTATACATTCAAGGTTACATAAATTCATAAGGAGCTGAAAATTGGCACAATTGTTCAAAACATGATCATAAATGAAACCTTAAAAGTCCCCATCGTTCCGAGGTGTGCTAAAAATTTTACACGAGGTCAAAGGTCAAAAAAATTAGATTTTTGCGATTTTAAGCGAAACGGTGTGTTTTTTCGAGAAATCACCCAAATACAAAATTGTAGATCAGAAAATTCTTTACAAAAAAGATATCAATATTTTTTTTTAACCATTTTGATGATATAACGCGTTGAAAAGATCGATCATTGGTAATCTTCATACTTTGCAAACGTTTCCACGCCACCTATGAGGTAGTGTACTTAGCGTGTTTTATTTTAACGTGGTATCCCCTGTAGGCCTATTCCACGGGTCTGCAGTGATTTTATTTGTTTTAAAACTATTGTAAAATATTATTGTACATATCGGTTGGTTGAAATAATGGCGGTGTAATTGAAAATGAAATGATTAATATTCCTCGTCTGATTCGTAATTTTCCAGGATTACTGTTTCTTGTTCTTCGTCTTCTTTTGTTCTTCTTCCTGTTCTTCTTCTTTTTCTTCTATTTCACAGATCAACTGTCCCACTAGCGATTCCTCATTGGTATCATATGAGTCTTCTAGATTAGCTGCCTCAACATTAGAGCACGATCGGCCTTGGCAGTTTGTGCATGCCAGGGAACAAAACAGTCCAACTTTTCTGCATCCACATTGAGCATTACAACCTTTTTTACAGTTGCAAAATATTGAGTGGAGAAGTTTCTCAGGTGCTGGTGGAAGTAAAGTTAGAACTGGCTCTAATGTATTGTCGACCAACTTCCAACCCCAGTCTTTAGGGTCCAGCTGATTACCAAGCCACACTTGAACTTGGTAATATACCCGAAATAAATGTTGGTGAGCAGCTCAGTAGCGGGTAACCTCAGTAGGTTGGAGGTAAAGAAGCTAGTTGCACTTGCTTTTTATTACGCGTAATTTTAACAAAAGTTGCGTATCGCAACTTATCTAAGCAAGTGGTTGTATAGGAACAAGTTACAATCACCAATAGCAAATGAATTTAAGTTATAACACCTAATAAGTGATGTTCATACGAGGCGTACATGTGAAAAGTATGAAGATTACCAATGATCGAACTTTTCAACGCGTTATATCTTCAAATCAGGAAAAAAATATTGATATCTTTTTTGTAGAGAATTTTCTGATCTACAATTTCATACTGGGGTGATTTTGCGAAAAAACTCACTGTTTCGCTTAAAATCGCAAAATACTCATTTTTTTTACCTTTGACCTCGTGTAAAATTTTTAGCACACCTCGGTACGATGGGGACTTTTGAGGTTTCATTTATAATCATGTTTTGAACAATTGTGCCAATTTTCAGCTTCTTATGAATTTATGTAACCTTCCTCCTTATTTTAGGCCTAAATTGACCGGACTATAATCCCTACAGGTGTTTTAGAAGTACTAATACTACGAATACTCTGAACATCACGTGATATTTTGCACGTTTTTTGGGATAATGTTATTCATGATAGGGGCAGACCAACGATTGTCCTGACCTACATCCATATGGGTTTCCTCACGATGTTTTCCCTCACCACTTTAATACATACATTTTAGTTTTACTTAGACGTTATCACGTATATTTTTTGTCCATAAAACGGTTTTATATTTAAGTTTTCTTTTTCATGAAATTAAGAGTTAAAAAATATTTATAAGGCAATAATGACTCACTTGTTTTTAACTGAACATAGGAAAATTTATGTATGCTTATTGATTCGATGTAAATACTGAATTACTGTAAACATGAAATATACCTACTTTTCCATACTTATGGCAATAATCGCTTAAGGAGTTAGCCGTAACTTTGGCAATAAACAATGACTCAGTCACTATACATACATACATACATATACTCACGGCTATAAATCCCAAGTAGGGGTAGCCAGAGCTAAGAAACTAGAAGTTCCTCAGCCACTTTTGGAAAGTTGAGTGGGAAAAAGATGGCAAAATAAAGGTTGTTGGTGATGGGTCTCCAACCGCATCGCCCAAAAATCCCTTAAAAGCCCCAACACCGTTAGTCGCCTCTTACGTACACCCACCCGCAGAAATGGGGTAGTGTTATTCTAAGCCAACACTACACAGCAACACAAGCAAGCAAGCACAGCAGTCATTATGTATTGTTTTTTTTATGGATGGTAATTTTTGTAAGGAGAGGAAGACCATTCATGACACATTTAGATCTAAAAGGATCAGAAGATGCTCTAAAAGAGACAGGCAAAGAAAGGACTATCAAGAATAGCATGTAAGAAAGAGATTTATGAATGTGAAGCTTGTTAGGTTTGTGAGGAGAGTACAAAGTGGTAAATTATATTCTATACCTACCTAAATGGGAACTCATGGCATGACTAAACGTATGATCTATCTTTTTTTCACCTACGCCACTTTCACCTACCACCTATATATATTTAATTTCCAATTTAAATATTCTGCAAAACATACTGCATCCATTGGTATCTCTCCATATCAAGATTTACCAGCAATCTGCCAACCCATTTAATATAACGCTTTGCGATAGTTATCTAGAACAATTCCCAAAGCCAACATCAAATCTATTTTACACCTTAACTACCAATATATAAAGGTTATTTTTGATTCTAAAATACGCTGCCAACTGGTTGACGTAAGTTTTATATTAAGATATTGTTTGTCGATATTATTTATGTACTTTGATTATATGAGAATTGAATGAAATGTATGTTCAATACAAGTACGTAGATATTTCCCGCGGTTTTTCCAACATGGCGACAGTATGTCTATCATTGCAAACTGAATACAGAACTCCGTACTATTGTAACTCGTTTTTAGTTCTATATTTACAATTAACAAACGATAAGGCTGAGGGAAAACATCGCGATGTTGATCATGATGCATCGTGAGGAAACCCAGATGGCTAAGCTGCACTTACTAAATTAACAGTGTATTCGTGCAAAGCAGCAATAGACAGATTTTTTATGAGCACCTGTCAGTTTCTCACTCCTCACGTAACATACGCGCTCTCACACGCGACATGCTACTGGTGCAGATGACAGCATGTTACGTCATGTACGGAAATATTGGTACCTCTGCCATGCCTATATAGGGAACACATGCCCTTGTCTTGTCTCTGTTCTTGTCTTTATTTAGTGTTACTAAGTATAGTGCTGTGTAGTGTCGGCTTAGAATAGCACTACCCCATTTCTTCCGGTGGGTGTACGTAAGAGGCGACTGACAGTACAGGGGCTTTTAAGGGATTTTTGGGCGAAGAGGTTGGAGACCCATCACCAACAACCTTTATTTTACCATCTTTTCCCCACTCACGTTTTCAAAAGTGGCTGAGGAATTTCTGATTCCTTAGCTTTGGCTACCCCTTCTAGGGATTTAGAGCCGTGAGTATATGTATGTATGTATATATAGTAACCGATTACCATGTCCCAGTTTTTGTACATGCAACATACTACTCACGCCTTCAGTTCCCATTGGGGTTTGCAGAGATTATCGATCACTACTATGTACCATCCTGGCAAACCCTTCAAGCTGGTTCTACATTCTTGAATCTTTTCAAACATGTTTTTTTTATTTTTCTAACTTCGTTTTAATACTTCGGACAACTGCCTTTTTGAGCACATTTTCATAAACATAAACATTCAAATTATGAGATAGTTCAGCGTTCTCAACATTTGCATTCTATCTGAAAAGGTAAACAAGTGGCCTTCCGAATTTGTTGAAAATTCGGAGGTAGGGAACGCAAACACTACTTAAAAGTGTAAAAGAAACAAAGGATAGAAGAATTTCGCGCTGGCAGCCATTGACGCGGTAGCTCAATTGGCAGAGCGACGGGGGCGTATACCCGAGGTCGCGGGTTCGATTCCCGCCTGTGTCGAAATTTTTCTTTCCTTTATTTATTCTTAATTTATTAGTAAACATGAGGTTTTCATGAACATAAACATTCAAATCATATTTATCTATTTGATCTAAATATTGTACATGCAAGTTTTATTTTATTAATAGCTCATAGACATTAGTAAGGGATTCGTTGGCTATATGATATCGTGTTCAGAAATACGTGTGTGTGTGTCTGTATGTGTGTTTGTGAGTACAAGTGTGTGTTGTTGTCACCTTTTGTAGCATTCAAGGTTGCGGTTTTATAATCATACCTTCTATGTATTTTACTGTAAACAGCACCTTTAATGAAATTGTATATTGTGTTTCCAATTGTGTTGATTTAGAATAGAAGATTTGGGGAAATGAAATGATAAGTAGTTTAAATTAATGCGATTCGTGAAAGGTGTGGTGTGAAAGATGATACATTAAATAAAGGAATGTTAATATGGTTTCCGCACATGGAGAGAATGGATGACAGTAAATTGGTTAAAGAGATCTATAGAGCTAAAGTGGAAGGTAATGTGAGTAGAGGACGACCACGGAGGACATATTTAGACCAAATAAAGAGTGTGCTCAAAAAGGCAGGCCATGGATGTAAACGAATTACGAGAGGTTTTCCAGGATCATACAAAGTGGCGATCAATAGTCTCTACCTACCCAAATGGAAAATAATGGCGTGAGTATGTATATTACAACTAAAAAAAGTATTTTTCGGGCTGCGTCTTCTGAAGTGAATAATTGTTGATCATTGTGGTTTTACGGGTGGAAATGTTGAATTTAGGTAAGCCGGTCACTTGTCTTGAAATGGCATCGACACTTTTTCTTAGCCTTTCTTGTGTCTGTGTAGTGTCGGCTAAGAATACCACTGCCCCGATTCTTCCCGTGTGTGTACATAAGAGGCGACTAAGGGTACTGGGGTTTTTTTATTGTTTTTTTTTATATGCATCGGACATACATATACTCACGGCTATAACTCCCTAGAAGGGGTAACCAGAGCTAAGGAAGATAGAAAATCCTCAGCCATTTATGGAAGTTAAGTGGGTAGTGGTTTAAGGTTAAATGGGTAGATGTTATTCTAAGCCAACACTAAATAGCTACGTCTATGCATGCAATTATAGATAGTTTAACTAGTAATCATTCAACTAGCCTAGAATATACTTAATAGGCGATGATTATTATTTATACCTATCGTTTTGTTTCATGTTGTCTGTTGAAGTTAAGTGAGTCAAGATAATAATTATTACATAATAATTACACAGATACAATTGCAAATCCTACATTTAAATGAGTTGGCAGAGGTCTAGTACATCTGACAATCAAGTGAAATTTTATCACTACATAGAGTATAAGTTCTTCAGTATACTAAATTACATTTACATACATACATATACTTACGGCTATAAATCCCTTAACGGGGTAGCCAGAGCTTTGGAATGAGAAATTCTTCAGCCACTTTTGAAAGTTTATTGGGTAAACGATGGTAATAATAAATGTTTTAGGTGACGGGTCTCCAACCACATCGCCCAAAAATCACTTAAAAAGCCCCTATACCCTTAGTCGCCTCTTACGATCACCCACGGGTAGAAATGGGGTAGTGTTATCCTAAGCCGACACTACACAGCAATTATAGATATTTACATTTAGTGATTAATTTTATATGTACATATGCTCATGCCATTATTTCTCATTGGGATAGGTAGAGCGATCGCCACTTTGCAAGATTCTGGCAAACTTCTCAAGCTTCATTTCGTCCATCAACCAGATTGAATCATCAGTGATTAAAACTGGTTTGGGATCCATTACCAACGATACTTTATTCCTATCAACTTTCAAATTTGGCTGAGGAGTTTCTAGCTCTTAATATCTGGCTACCCCTTTTTGGGATTTATGGCCGTGAGTATATGTATTGTACGATTAATTCTCAGGTGTTTTTTTAGTAAAATATATCCTGATGATAAACCGACTTGGACAGTTTTCTCTAAGCAACGAAAGAAACGATATAATAATAATCTAAATAATTACACACAAATAGGCACGTGGCCTGTTTATCAATATTTCCTATATAGATACGGCTGCGGAATAATTTGGTGCGACTTATCGTATGCGAAAAGCATTTTATTTATTTATCGTACACATTGCCACCTTACGTAATCGCGTGACCTAATTTTGAAATTACATACATACATATACTCACGCCATTAGTTCCCATTGGAGTAGGCAGAGACTATCGATCGCCACTTCGTACGATCCTGACAAACCTCTCTAGCTTTGTTTACATCCATCAATCTTTTCATACATGCTCTTCTATTCTTCATACTTCGGACGCCTGCCTTTTTGAGCACACTCTCAATTTCGTCCAAGTGTGTTCTCCGTAGTCGTCCTCTACTAACATTACCATCCACACTAGCTCTATAGATCCCTTTTATCAATTTTCTATCATCCATCCTCTCTATGTGCCCAAACCATCTCAACATTCCTTTTTCTATCTTTCTTACAATATCATCTTCACATCACTTTTTTCACGAATAACACTATTTCTCACTTGAAACATTTTGAAAATGTTTATTCTAATTTATATACATCTTCACGACGAAAGCCCTAAATGTAGGTAGAGTCTTGTAATATTCGTATCAACATAACACATATACTCAAACCATAAATTCCCTTTGGGGTAGACAGATACTATAGATCGTCACTTTGTACGACCCTGACAAACCTCTCTAGCTTCGTTAACATCCATCAGTCTTTTCATACATTCTCTGTTAATCTTCATCCTTTGGACGTCTGCCTTTTTGAGCACGCTTTGTATTTGATCCAATGTGTTTATACTAATTTATATTTTGACGAATCCCCTAAAGGTAGGTAGAGTTTTGTAATATTTGTATCTAGTTAATAGAATTCTTAAAAAAATAATTGCTTGTTTACTTTTACATACACATTCACATGAAGTACACTAAGGAATTAGAAATTCCTCAGACTTTTGGAAAGTTGTGTTGGGAAAAGATGGCAAAATGAAGGTTGGAATGATGAAAGTAGTTGCTGTGTAGTGTCGGCTTAGAATAGCACTACCCCTTTTCTTCCGGTGGGTGAACGTAAGAGGCGACTAACGGTAATGGGACTTTTTAAGGGATTTTTGGGCGATGCGGTTGGAGACCCATCACCAACAACCTTTATTTTACCATCTTTTCCCCACGCAACTTCCAAAGTGGCTGAGGAATTTCTAATTCGTTAGCTCTGGCTACCCCTTCTAGGGATTTATAGCCGTGAGTATATGTATGTATATATGTAATGATGCATTACATAATACATAACCGAAAATACATAATTAACCTGACTCCTCACCCATATATCACTGAGACAACAGTGCCAACTGCAAACCAGTTTTAAATATCATGTTTATATGCATAAAAATATGATATAACGTAGAACCAGTTACATCATGATAATTTAAGATAAACAGCCATTAGTACGAACATAATGGCAGTTTTATATTGTTATTTAAATTTAATTCACATAATTTTAGGCAACCGTGATAGCTCAATGGGTAGAACACCGGTTATCGTGCAGACGACTGGTGTTTAAATCCCGGGTCGAGCCTACACCAATTTGTCTTTTCTAAAGACTTATGTGTGGTTAATTTATCATGGTTATAAACGGTGAGGGAAAACATCGTGAGGAAACATGGCTGAGTTGTACTTAGTCCTGTGATAGTGTATTCGTACAAAACGGCGATAGGCCTGCCCCCTATCACGTGAGTACACTGTCCATGCAAAACGTTGGTACTCTGAACACCAGGTGACAAAGTCACGTAATTTTCAGAAGTATTAGAACCTCTGCCAACCCCTTCGGGGATATTCGGCGTGAACGTTTATATTTTGTTATGTATGTAATTTAAAGTTATGTAGTGTCGGTTTAAAAAGATTTTACCCACTTTTGAGAGTATAGCGATTAATGGTTAGTAATCAAATCACTATTCAGTTTCAAGCAACATCGCCCAACAATCAGTTCAAAACCCAAAAAATGAATCCTACGCAAAGAAATAGATTAGTGCTTTTCAAAGCTAACATATGCAGTAAAGAGCTGTAGGTTTGATCATATACATACATACATACATACATATACTCACGGCTATAAATCGCTAGAAGGGGTAGCCAGAGCTAAGGAATTAGAAATTCTTCAGCCACTTTTGGAAACTTGTGTGGGGAAAGGCGGTAAAATAAAGGCTGTTGGTGATGAGTCACCAACCGCATCGCCCAAAAATCCCTTAAAAGCCCCAAAACCGTAAGTCGCCTCTTACGTACACCGGAAGAAATGGGGTAGTGCTATTCTAAGCCGACACTACACAGCGTTGACCATTATACACGATGGTTTAATTTCCATAACATTGTTATATTTAAGTTTTAGTGGCTTAATGATACCATAAAAATGTCCACAAGGCCATCTGATGACCTAATAAGGTTTATATCTGGATTCGACTACACCTAAACAGGTTTAGTTTGGCGACGAATTTAAAACTGGTTTTTTCTAACCGATATTATCATAAAATTTGTCAAAACAAACTCGAAATAGCTTTGCGTGTTTCTTTTTTTGTAATTCAACACATGATACATATATGCATATACTCACAGCTATAAATCCCAAGAAGGGGTCGCCAGAGCTAAGAAATTACAAATACCTCAGCCACTTTTGGAAAGTTCAGTGGGGAGAAGATGGTAAAATAAAGGTTGTTGGTGATGGTCTCCAACCGCATCGCCCAAAAATCCCTTAAAAACCCCAATACCGTTAGTCGCCTCTTACGTACAGCCACCGGAAGAAATGGGGTAGTGCTATTCTAAGCCGGCACTACACAGAACAGATGATCACAGTATAATTTTATGCTAGTAGTTGTTTTGTAGAATAAGTGATCCACGAATATTTTATTTTAAGTTGGATGCGAATGTAAAGGAAAAAATAACGTATTATTTAAAAGTATTTAGTGGAAATAACTAGGTCCAAAGCAGAGCGCTATTTTATCGACACGATAACGGTTAGAATGAGATGGCAGTATACGATACTAGGTAAGTGCGTAAGAGGTGGCTGCTTTATCCCACGCGATAACTAGTTTAAACACCTCTCGTGCTTGCGCTTCGGAGGCCTAGTTAGACACGTTATGTTATTGTAACACTTTTGATTCGAATGAGATGAAAATAAACGATACTATGGAAGTGCGAAAGAATGGCTTTTTATACTACGCGTTGTCTAGTTAAAAGGTCGCTCGTGCCAGCTGGGCTTGAAGCTCAGAGGTATGAATATTGTGCAATTAATAATGAAGATGAATTTGCATCTTAAAGTCTACATTATTCAAAAATATATAAAATCACCATTTAAACATATTACACCCTACGGTACGACATCTAGTATAATGTTAGAAACATCAAAATTTTAGCACCAACTAATATGCTGTGTAGTGTCGGCTTAGAATAGCACTACCCCATTTCTTGCGGTGGGTGTACGTAAGAGGCGACTAACGGTATTGGCTTTTAAGGGATTTTTGGGCGATGCGGTTGGAGACCCATCACCAACAACCTTTATTTTTACCATCTTTTCCCCACTATCATTTCCAAAAGTGGCTGCGGAATTTCTGATTCCTTAGCTCTGGCTACCCCTTCTAGGGATTTACAGCCGTGAGTATATGTATGTATGTAACTAATATATTTTTCAAACAAGCTTATAAAATAGTACATAAAACATATACATTACGTAATTAAGCTGCAAGAAGCACAGGACTTGTAAGTTGTAACCATACACTAGAGGTCGAGAAAGCTGACTCGCTTGACCAATGACCTCACTAGGAAGTGTCTTTAGGAGGAAGCTGGTTGTAAATTTTCAAGTCTGTCTTTCTAGAAAAGGTTATACGCCTTATATCCCCGAAGGGGTAGGCAGAAGTAATAATACTAATAGTTAATAAATAAAGGAGAGAAAAATTTTGACACCGGCGGGAAACAAACCCTCGACCTCCGGGTAAAAAAAACGTTCCTTTATCTATTAGTAAATATCCTAACATGAGGTTTTCATGAACAATAAAATCTTATTAAGAGGTACTAATACTTCTGAACAACACATGACATTGTCACCTGGTGTTCAGAGTACCCACGTTTTGCATGGACAGTGTACTCACGTGATAGGGGGCAGGCCTATCGCCGTTTTGTACGAATACACTGTCACATGACTAAGTACAACTCAGCCATGTGGGTTTCCTTACGATGTTTTCCGTCATCGTTAACTATTACTATAAATTAACCACACAAATGACTTTAGAAAAGACAATTTAATGTAGGCCTGACCCAGAATTGGAACCCTTATTGTCTGCACGATAAGACGTTCAACCAACTGAGCTATCACGATTATGTTCATTCATTCTGTCTACCGCATTAAAAAAGGCTGGCGTCCGAAGTATGAAGAATAAAAGAGCATGCATGAAAAGATTGATGGATGTAAACGAAGCTAGAGAGGTTTGTCAGGATAGTACGAAGTGGCGATCAATAGTCTCTGCCTACCCAACCAATGGGAACTAATGGCGTGAGTATATGTATGTATGTATGTCTACCCCATTTAAGATATGAGGTGTAAATATATGACGTTTCACAAAATATAGTACAATATTGCACGAGCAACTCAATGGATAAGTGCCAGATTTTAACGTTAGAAGCAAACAAGGACAGATATACACGGATAGCCTAAGAGCGAAAGAGACAACACGGGGTGTATGACCGACTGAAAATTAGTACAGTAATATCGTGTTTGAGCGCACGTACGCGTGTTTTCATGAAATTGTTCCTGTTGTTTACCTATTAATACTAAAGATACTATTTATTTGCTCTGGGATATCTGTTGGAGGTCACACCCAATACTATAGTGTGTAATGAGGATTTCGACATGAATTAAGTTTATGGTAGATTTATTATGGTCAAAAAGAAGGTCAGAAGTCAAAAAGTTTATATATCAAAATTAAGTCAAAACCATCAAATTTTGAACGTCAAAATTTTAAATTTGCTTATTAATCCGTTACTTTGGAAGGTTCTCGTAAAGAGAAGAAGCAACAAATAAACTCTTTACATTCTCATTTCTTCATATACATATTTTTTTATATATTTTTTGTAGTTAGTTGATGGCGTCAGCTGTTTTTTGTGGGCTTAGAACTACTAAGGCGACAAAGGGTTTCAGATTTTAAGTGTTTGTTGAGCAATGTGACTGGACACATCTCTAGAAATCTATCACAACCTCACCCACAATAGAGGGATGACCTTCAATGATCGCCTCACAATCCAAGATTATATAGTTGATTTTTATTTTTAACAATTTGTTTTGCATACAAGTAGATAAAAGTGAGGAAGGCCACGAAGATAATATTGCGACAAATATTTTCAACAACACTACGATATGCATGCATTTGATCACGTCTGCACTGGGTTTCATGTATATAACATAACACATATACTCACGGCTATAAATCCATAAGAGGGGTAGCCAGAGCTTTAGAGGTATGAAGATTGTACAATTTAAGTATAGCAGAGATAGACATACATACATATACTCACGGCTATATTTCCCTAGAAGGGGTAGCCAGAGCTAAGGAATTATAAATTCCTCAGCCTCTTTTGGAAGTTGAGCGGGGAAAAGATGGTAAAAATAAAGGTTTTTAGTGATGGGTCTCCAACCGCATCGCCCAAAAATCCCTAAAAGCCCCAATACCGTTAGTTGCCTCTTACGTACACCCACCGGAAGAAATGGGGTAGTGCTATTCTAAGCCGGCACTACACAGCATAGTTAGAATAGTTTCCTAAAATATATAAAGCATCATTTAAACATATCACAACCCATCTCACGACTTCTAGTTTAACATAAAAATACATACATATACTCACGGCCTTAAATCTTATAAAGGGGTAGCCAGAATTTTAGAGCTAGAGACTCCTCAGCCACATTTGGAACTTGATAAGGGACAAGATGGTAGAAATAAAGCATTGTTGGTGATGGGTCTCCAACCACATCGCTAAAAACTACTTCAAAAAGCCCCATACCCTTAGTCGCCTCTTACGACAACCATGGGTAGAAAGGGGTAGCGACATTCTAAGCCGGCACTACACGGCAAATATTAACTTATAAAACCTCTAGAAGGGGCAAGAACATCTTGATCATGCTGAACCGATAAAGGTTACTAATAAATAAAATTAGTTTTGTAATTTTTTTATTTTTATTTTAAAATGAACATTATACGGACAGATATCATCATGTTTCTAATCTTCATTTTGCTTGGCACTAACATTTTCTTAGTTCGCTTGTTTATTTCTCATTTATATTCAAGACCTTTTTGTGTATGATCTCTTTTCTCTTGCATTTTACTGGTCAAATGTTGCTGTGAAAATATAATTTTACTTAAACTTTTTAAAACTATGACTAATTTAGTTAATTGATTTCTGGAACTTGATATTACGCATAGGGGGTCTTTTGGGTGTAAACAGATACACTATACGAGTAGAAATATAAATGAAAACAAACATACATATATTGGCAAATCACAAATCGTGCTTGCCAATAAATAAAAAAAACATAGGTTTGCTCAGAACTATAAATACAGTTGGAATTAAACTGGGAAAACGATAGTAGAAATAAACTAAGTTTCGTGAAAAATACCCTTCTATACCTTTACCTTTAGTCGCCTCATACACCACTTGCCTGAAAAAATAGGGTAGTGCTATTCTAAGCTGAAACAAAAAGCTCCAACGTCGTAAAAATACATACCATCAAGTTCTGGTTGTTCCGATTTGATATTAATCACTTCTCCAGTCGCAGGATTGTAAATTTGCTCAGTGATTTCTAGGTTCTCGGGACTTATAATTATACTTATAGTTGATGTTTCAATCTTAAAACAAGAAAGTACAAATAAATACAGTCAGTAAGTATTATATAATCACAATATAATATTAAGCAATCATTTCAAGAACAGAATTTATATTGACAAAAACAATTGTGCTTACCGACTCTCTTTCTTCGTCAACACCATCTCTAATAGCTTCCTAAAAACATTATTGAATTAATATATTTAATAATCCCTGATTGTACGTTTTTATTGACATATACATAGATAGCGCCGTATAGTTCTGGCTTAAAATACCACCACCCTATTTCTTCCGGTGGGTGTACATAAGTGGCGACTAACGATATTAGGGCTTTTAAGGGATTTTTGGGCGAGGCGGTTAGAGACCCATTATTCATTCTTAATTTTGCCATCTTTTCCCCACCCAAATTTTGTTAAGTGGCTGAGGAATTTCCAATTCCTTAGCTCTGGCTACCACTTCGAGGGATGAATAGCCGTGAATATATGTATATAACTAATAAAAAGAAGATTACTATGGGTTCCTCCTTGACAATGACATCAGCAAGCGTTTCTTCATGTGGTCCCCATAAGTACTGCAAAAAAAGAGCGTTCAATAAATTGCCGATGTTAATAATTTACAAATATTAATTCAAAAATAAATTATGATATTTATTTATGTTTTTTTTTAAGTAGCCTGGGCCATTGTGTCCCACTGCTGGGCAAAGGCCTCCCCCTGTTTAGTCCACACGTCCCGTTTTTTTTATTTATGTAAATTGTATAATTAAAAATAAAAAACGATACTTTATTTCTACCATCTTGCCCCATCAACTTCCAAATGTGGCTGAGGAGTTTCCAGTTTGGAAGCTCTGGCTACCCCTTTCTGGTATTTATGGCACTGAATATATGCATGTACGTAAATATAAATAAAAAATGGTCAAAAAACGTCAACCCAACGGTTTTATTTTAGCCTAGTCACAGACTATGATTATAATTCCCACGACTGTATCTATTCTATTATTTTTTAGCTTTTAGTAAATTTATCCTAAACATTACAATGTATGTTTAACATAAAACTGTGTAACTAAAAAGTTTTTACCATTTTTTATTTTCTTGTTTTAAGTCTTTATTTCGCATTCTGTTTTTAGCCACCCTTACGCCACTCAGTTCTCAACACGATACGAACTCTTGACTTGGGTGGTGGATTCAGGCTGGATTAATCAGATACCTACATTTCAGTTTCAATATCTAAACTTAACGATCCAAATATAATACGCCATTTTGTGGCAGCGCCCATTTTAGGATTCAATTTTGAAGTTGTATGTACTATACATTGTCAGGGCCGCGCCGACCCCAGGCAGCGCCTGTGTGCGGAACCTCTGAAGCGCCTCTTTTTAGGGTTCCCTACCAAAAGGTAAAACGGGACCCAATTACTACGACTTTGCTGTTTATCTGTCTGTCTGCCTCCAGGCTGTATCTCATAAAACGTGATAGCTAGAACACTGGAATATTCACAAATGATTTATTTCTGTTGCCGCTATGACAACAAATACAAAAAAAAACATTTCATACAATAAACGTGTTTTTATCGTATTTTTACGATTTTTTTTTAGACGTTAATTTTTTTTACAGAATAATTACTTGTATATCACCTTTCAAAACAAATAATTTAATAACAGTAAAGTAAATAACAAAGGAGGGCTCCCATACAAAAACGTAATTTTCTATTATAGGTGATAGTGCGGAATCTTTCGTGCGTGAGCCGACTCGCACTTGGCCAGTTTTTTGACGATTTTAGACTTTTAATTAATATTTTTAATTGTAAATTTTGACTGAAATAAAGTAATATTTAAATCACAGCTTTAACTAAATGCTTCAAGGTGTAACGGTATAAGCATTTGGTAAAAAGTACACAAAATTAAATATCATTTTTTTGTTTTTGTTTTTTTTTTTTTATGAAAAATATACTTAAATTTACATATGCAATTTACAACTTATTTACTAATATTTACAAGTCACAATTGGCGCCCCGTGTCATATCTGGTGTAAAAGTGCCTAGCACGCTTGCAGCATTGCCACGTTGTATTGCCAAAGATATTTTTTGAACCAGATAAGACACGGAGCGTGGATCTGATCATTAATTAATGTCTGTTCCTTCCACCTAGTCTCTAAAACAGCCGGGAAAAAGTATTTTTTTTCTATTTAAAATTAGTTTTTTGTTTTATATCTTAAACAGAACTTATATTTATTTGTGTAGAAAATTACATAAGAATTTATACCGACCACTACTTGAAGCGTTTTTTAATCAGATTTAATAACACTTTCATCGATGACCTGACTGCTTTCTGTCTCTTATGATGGTGTCCAAATGGATGGTTGAGCCGTAAACTATTTACTTATTTTAGTTGCATTTTTATTACGTTCTTCTTCTTGTTTTCTTTTCCTGATAAGATTCTCGTAACCAGACCAAATCTTTCTAACTATTTATTATAAAAAATCAACCTTACACACAATTGCAATCAAATGATTGTTCAATTGTTTTGTTTTGTCTTGGCTATCTCGTTCGTTATATCGCACGCATCTCATTGGATTGCGTACACAACACAAACTCACTAATACATACTAATACAAACTCGACGCCGCTACGGCTCAAAAGAACTGCCGCCGTTTTAACTTTGAGCCCATAAGTAATGTAAAATAAAACCCTAAGCGTAAAATGAAACCTTAAACGTGAATAATAATAAACATTAAATATTGAGAGACTTGTTCAATGAGCGTAATATATGTTTTGTTGTTTACAAGGCGTAAGTTAAGGCCTATTCTACCTACTAACTTCTAAATCTTTTAGGTAACAAGGTAGGTAGGTAACAAAAATAATTTAGGTGGCGCGGGCGCGGCGCCCCTATAGTCCTGGCGCCTGTGTGCGCCGCACACTTCGCACACAAGGGCGGCGCGGCCCTGTACATTGTATTCTACTTGTTGAGCCTTTTCATTTAACACCCATATTGATGGGATTGATAAAGAACTATTTTATCCGCCATTTTGTAGCGGCGGCCATCTTGAATTTACAGTGATATTGAATAAACATAATAACATTAGGGGTAGAAATTTATATTACTAAATTTGACCCAGGAATAAAACAACGGGGTAAGCTAAATAAAACCGTTTAATAATTAATTATTAAATATCTTCGATACAACCTTTTGATGGTAAGGTCAGTGTATTACCAAATAGTTTTATTTCTATTTCTCGGTATTCTTTGTTTCAATTGTATACTTGTTTTAATTTTTTTGTGTTTTATTATATTTCTTTCTTTCCAATCGATTGAATGAACTTACTATTTTCATTTTCTCCGAAGTTTTCTTACTCCGCTTCTTCTGACTTCGAGTTCTTGATTTCTGGCGTTCTATTTCACGCTTAAAAAAGATAGAAAAAGCAATGTTGATATTGTTTTGGCTCATAGAGGATGATAGTATATCGGTGAATGAGATCTATAAAGCCAATGTGAGAGGTAATGTTAGTAGAGGACGACCTCGGAGGACTCATTTGGACCAATAGTGAATGTGCTCCGTATGATAAATAAAAGAGCAGGTATAAAAGGATCGATGGGCGTGAATGTAGCTAAAGAGGTTTTCCAGGATCTTACAAAGATACCAGGATAGTCTCTGCCTACCCCAATGGGAACCAACGGCGTGATTATGTGTCATTTGCATTAAATGTGTTCATGTTCTTTATATGTCTATTACATAATTATTATATATATCTTTGGGTAAGTATCCCATAATACAAGTTATACTTAGTTTGGGGCTAACTTGATCTGTGCGTAAAATGTCCATATATATTAATTTTATACCCTTTATTTTACTATCCTTTTCCCCCTCAAAATCCAAAAGTGGCTGAGGAATTTGTTATTTTGAACCTCTGGCTACTCCTTCTAGGGAATTATAGCCGTGAGTGAGAAGTATGAACGCTAAGAAAACGCCTCTTACGACACCGACAGAAAGAAAAGGGTTAGTTCAGTTCTAAGCCTGGACGTATACCCCCGAAAGGGTTGTGCAGAGGTACTTATACTTCTGAACAATGTCACCTGGTGTTCAGAGTACCCACATTTTGCTTGGATAGTGTACTCACGTGATAGAGGGTAGGCCTAGCGCTTTTTTGTACGAATAAGTACATTTAAGCCAAGTGGGTTTCCTCACGATGTTTTCCCCCACTTTTATTAACCATGATAAATAATTGAACTCTCATCGCTTACACGACAAGCGTTCTACACAGCTATCACAGTCCACAAATAGAAAGAATGTCGTTTAGTTCCTGAAGTGAGAGATCCTTACTTTTTGTTCATGAAGACGTTGGGATCGTTTCATCTGTTCGATCCTGCGTGCCCGTAGCTCAGCGGTTCTCACTCGGTTTCGTTCATTTCGTTCCGCCCGTTCTGCACTCGACTCCCGAGCGCGGGCCAGGGCCGACCTCAGCCTTTGCTTAGCAAGGCGAAGCAAACGTTCAGGTGAAGATTCTGCCATACGTTGTTTTTTTAAATTCCGTGCTTTGGAAGTGTGTGTTGAAAGTTGAGACTTGGCTCTTCGCATTTTCAAATGGTAAGAAAGACGACCGCGTGAAATATTCTAGCTCTGGAAAACGGTTGTGAAGCCCTGAAAAGAACTGTGGTTTAGATTTGAAAATAACAGTTTTACCTTGAAAAGAACTTGAACTTTAGGAAGTTTCTAAGAACAACTACTAGTTTTAAAACCCTTTTTCACGGAGCTACTCAAAAATGACGCTACTAGTTCGCACTCGCCGCTACTCAAGATCCAAAGTTTTTGTCCGTTCAGTTTATGTCACAATAAAAAAAACAAAATGATTTGGTAACTTCATTATCTTCCTCCTGCCCCTCCCTCATTGGTCAACCTCTTCCTAAATATATCATTGTATATACATACCTACCTATAATATTGTACTGTCATGCGCACTTATCTGTTTCATTACCACTCTCGTACTTATAAGTATATGTTTATATTCCTATGTATTTCTTAAGTATATTTTGTACATATCTATGAAGTTTAAATTTCCTCGAACATTTTACCAATGTACAGTTGTTTTATTTTTTATTATTATTGTAATGATTTTATCTATTTTTGTTTGGTTCAAATAAATTACGAAATAAGCTATAACCATATATGGAGTACGTTTCTTTCCTTTTTTATCTGTTACAGTATTTGTTTCTTATTATTTAATTAGTATTATTTTGCTTTATGTATTAGTTAGTATGTAGTAGATATAAGTTTGAGGTGTTGGCTGAAAACCAGCGTACTCAGCGTTTGTGTCCTGCGAGACTTGCGCTGGGTACATTTTATACTGAGCCAAGACCTTTTTGGTATCATTGCATGTTGTATCTAATTGTTATAAACTGTTTGTAATTTTGTTTTTAATACCAAATAAACATTTTACTTCCTTACTTACTAACTTACTTACTTAACTAATAGCGCGGCGACTGGCGTGATTAGTTACTAATCGGTTTGTGACTGGTCGCGTTGGTGCGAAAATGTCAATAAGAATGTATGGGTGGTCACGCTCAAGCAACTGGTTAGTAATTTAAGTTTGCAACTGGATTTTTTTAGTGTCGCCCGCTCTGAAACGGGTCATGCAGCGGAAATAGTAATACTTTATTTTCGCCACAACTTCAAAATCAAAAGTCCAATTTTAAACATCAAAAGACCAAATTTTGATCTACATAAACTATACTTTGTGATTTGATTTGATAACGATTAAGAATATGAGTAAAATAAACGTAGTACTTAAAAAAAAACAAGATTATTCAATAAAAAAATGGTTGTAGTGCCTCACTCGGCATGGCCAGGTATAGTGTGACGCGGACTATTTTGTAGTATGTATACGAACTACAATTAGTGTAACGAACAAAACTATATTTTTAAATAAAAGATAGGTTTTATCGTTCATATAATATTAAATATTCTATACCACTAAAGAATTTAGTAGCTCCCTATTGGTAAAATAATCATAAAAAGATATTCATCATCTTAACAGATTATAACAAACACTCTTTATTTCTTGGAGGATTAACTATTTCATGACCGATATGGTTGCGGTTATTAACACCACAAATACATGAATGAGTGAGAAAGCAGATGTCATAAGAAAGACACAGATATATCTACCAGCTGATAGCGCCTCGTGGTATTTATGTTTGTGCCAGTAAAGAAAACCAACATTAAAACATTACGGACTTTTGATGCACGAGATTAATAAAAAAATAAATTAAAACGATAATAAGAAATAAATCTGACTTACCAAGTTATTTAATTCGCCAATTTTTATTTAGAAAAACGGTTGACAATTTAACATTAAGACGCGCGTATTCACGCGGCGGTTGGCCACGCCCAACTGACAAGCGTGTCTTTCTCCTTCTCGAGTTGTGACGTCACAGCAATGGCGTCGAAACTTTTACCGTGTGTGATTGTATAAAAACAACAATACTTACTTATTGTAATAAATGAGGTGCCAATTTAT
The DNA here is from genome assembly GCA_963576735.1 of Bedellia somnulentella. NCBI lineage: Eukaryota > Metazoa > Arthropoda > Insecta > Lepidoptera > Bedelliidae > Bedellia > Bedellia somnulentella. The sequence goes on from OY755186.1 coordinate 499,599, forward strand.
ATTTTATGGTTAATTTTTATATGAATTTTGTATAACATAAACCTCGGAAGATATAATTCTAAATCACGCAAAAATCTGAACTGACATGATAGATGGCAGGAAAACTTTAATTTGCCAATTTTGGACAAAATAGGGGCATTTGTAGTCTTTCATACTTTTTGAAAACTTCATTATATAAAAGAAATTCTTGTTAGTTAAACTATTTATAACTCAAGAACGGCTCAACACAAACACTATTTTTGCAATTTTATGGGCATTGATTTTGATTGATAATTATGTTTGTTTGTCGTTCTTTCACGCAACGACGGATCAAGTTGAATTTTCGCATAGGGATAGATATTGAAATACCCCTAATTAACTAATGGCTTGAGCAGATGTAAAATTGACAATCCATTTTCTTCAATAATCTACTTATATATATAAAACAGATCAGATTATTTGCTGTGTAGTGTCGGCTTAGAATAACACTACCCCATTTCTACCCGTGGGTGATCGGAAGAGGCGACTAATGTATAGGGGCTTTCTAAGTGATTTTTGGGCGATGTGGTTGGAGACCTGTCACCAAAAACATTTATTATTACCATCTTTTCCCCAATCAACTTCCAAAAGTGGCTGAAGAATTTCTCATTACAAAGCTTTGGCTACCCCGTTAAGGGATTTATAGCCGTGAGTATATTTATGTAGATCAGATTAGTTCCCATTGGGGTAGGCAGAAACTATCGATAATAAAATAACATACATATACTCACGGCCCTACATCCCTAAAAGGGGTAGCCAGAGCTTTAGAAACTCCTTAGCTACATTTGAAAGTTGATACAAGGAAGAACAAGATGGTACAAATGAATTATCGTTGTCGATGGATTGTAAAATTGTAAATCAAGGCTGTATTATTGTAACTCATCACGCTAGATATCATAGGGGGTAGGCAGTAAAAATACTTAACGCGGAAAGCCGGGGTGGACCACTAGTAGTTTAATTAATACAGTGACCGCCCTTACCGTGACACCGAGATAGCTCAGTGGGTAGGACACCGCATATCGTGCACACGATGAGGCCTCAAATCCCGGGTCAGGCCTTCACCAATTTGTCTTTTCTGAAGACATATGTGTGGTTAATTTTGTTGTTAACGGTGAGGAAAAACATCGTGAGGAAACTTATATGGCTAAGTTGTACTTATTCATGTGACAGTGTATTCGTACAAAAACGGAGATCGGTCTGCCCTATCACTTGAGTACACTGGTCTTGGGTACTCTGAACTAGGTGACAATGTCATGTGATGTTAAGAAGTATTAGTAACTCTTCCCTTCGGGATATACAGAGTGAACGTTTGAGTTGAGTTGAATTATTTCTATGTTTTAGTTTTAGCTGTGTAGTGTCGGCTTAGAATAGCACTACCCCATTTCTTCTGGTGGGTGTACGTAAGAGGCGACTAACAGTATTGGGGCTTTTAAGGGATTTTTGGGCGATGCGGTTGGAGACCCATCACCAACAACCTTTATTATACCATTTTTCCCCACTCAACTTCCAAAAGTGGCTGAGGAATTTCTAATTCCTTAGCTCTGGCTACCCCTTCTAGGGATTTATAGCCGTGAGTATATGTATGTATGTTTTAGTTTTAATCAATTTAACAAGCGCTCAATGACTTCAAAGTCATATTATGTATGGTTAGTGATGTAATTATGTACTGTGTTCAGAGTACCCACGTTTTTCCCGGACAGTGCATTTACGAGATAGGGGACAGACCAATTGTCGATTTGTATGAATACACTGTCACATGACTCAGTACAGGTTGAACCGCTTCTAGATTTCGTAGGTTCGATTCTCGCTCAGTACAACCATTCATACGTTTATATTTGTCATTGGTTTATTTTAATTAATGCAATAATAATAAAAATTGTATTTCAATGAGTAGTAAAAAAAACCGTGTAGTGTCGGCTTAGAATGTCACTACCCCTTTCTACCCACAGGTGTCGTAAGAGGCTACTAAGGGTATGGGACTTTTTTAAGTGGTTTTTGGCGATGCGGTTGGAGAGCCATCGAAAACAACATTATTTCTACCATCTTGTCCCTCCTCGTATCAATTTTAACTGTGGCTGAGGAGTTTCTAGCTCTAAAGATCTGGCTACCTTCTTATGGCATTTATGACCGTGAGTGTATGTATGTATGTATGTTAAAATGGGTGTCCAGATTTTATGAAGAATCAACAACGCTCTAGGGCCTAGGGACGACGTAGGAAAAAAGCTTTTTAATAAGTCTTGTTACAATATGACTACACAATAATATGAAAAAAATACAGCATGTTTCCGTTTCAATATTATTTTAATTTAATAAATTTTAACAATTTTTCACAGTAGCAAAACTACATTATAAAATTATACAATATACAATTAGAACTTATCTTTCATGAAATATGAAAAATGAGAGATAAAGTACGTATTTTAATATTACAGTAGTAAGTGGTATAATGAACAAAATATATAATTAATGAATATGTTGGAAGACACTTTGACTTAGTTTTTAACACTTGAATATCATCGATGATGTTTTTTTTTAAAGCTCGATCACTTGAAAGTAGTAGTAGTAGTAGAAGTTGTAGCCACTCATTAAATTTATTCTATTCTAAAACTTTCTTATCGAATATTCAACATTTTCTTACTCTCATTCATTTTTCTTGGCAAGAGACATCAGTATAGCAAGCACGAGCGCTATTTCATCGACACGATAACGGTTAGAATGAGATGGCAGTATACGATACTAAGTAAGTGCGTAAGAGATGGCTGCTTTATCCCACGCGATAACTAGTTTAAACATGGCTCGTGCTTGCCCTTCTGGGAGCCTAGTACAAGAGTTATTTTATCGTTACTCTGTCGGTCGGAATGAGATAAAAATATACGATAATATGTAAGTGAGAAAGAGATGGCTGTTTTATATCTCGTCTTATCTAGTTAAAAGGTCGCTTGTGCTAGCTGGGCTGGATAGTAATTCATTTTAAAAATAAAAAGATATATATGATAATGATGCCGTGTAGTGCCGGCTTAGAATGTCACTACCCCTTTCTACCCAAGGGTGTCGTAAGAGGCGATTAAGGGTATTGGGGCTTTTTATTGGATTTTTTGGCGATGCGGTTGGAGACCCATCACCAAAAACCTTTATTTTTACCATCTTTTCCCCACTCAACTTCCAAAAGTGGCTGAGGAATTTATAATTCCTTAGCTCTGGTTACCCCTTCTAGGGAAATATAGCCGTGAGTATATGTATGTATGAAAATGATGTCATATAACCAAATTTAAGTGGTAATATTGAAATAATACGAACAATCTATGCTATTTCAGTTTTAATATGTATCACTTCTCCGGTACAGGGATTTATTAATTGCTCAGTTATCTCCATATTTATGCATTCAGGTTCGTTCACTTCTTCGAACTCCTCCTCAACCTTCACTGTTACATAACTAGATGATGGCACCTCCTTAAAAATATTATAAGTCACATGTCATTAATGCGAATATATTTATTACAAAAAAAGACTCAGAAATATATTTTATTTTACATATAATAACTGATAATAATTTATTAAAAAAATCATTAAAAACATATTGTTTGTTGTTTTTTTCAGTTTTATATAAATAAAATCCGATTTAAATAGGCACAGACTATCGAGCACCATTTTGTACGATCCTACAAATTCTGTTTGACTAGATATAAGATTATATCATAATGAATATTATTTGAATGTTCTCATTGTTTTATCTTAATTATTTATTTTATTATAAGTTAGAATAACAGAGCATGTATGACAAGATTGATGGATGTAAACGAAGCTAGAGAGGTGTGCCGGGATCGTACAAAGTGGCGATCAATAGTCTCTGCCTACCCCAATTGAATAAATAAAAAATTTTGAAAACAGACCTGTGATTCCACATGGCTACCCAGTTCTTCTTGTGTTTTTTTAGTATACTGCTGCAAAAGAAAATTCTTAAGTTTAACATTTATTTTCAAGGTAATTCACAAATTCCACTAAGGGCCAGCGCTGACTGCCGGCATGGCATGGCAAAGGATTTCGGTACAGATATAGCATTTTTAATCTTATTACCATGAGTATAGAATTCATTTTACTTCATTTTGACACAACGATGCCGACGTTCTGCCCTACCGCGGCCTCCCTCGGCATCGTTGTGTCAAAATGAATTCTATACGCATGGCAATAAGATTAAAAATGCTGTATCTGTACCGAAATCCTTTGCCATGCCATGCCGGCAGTGAGCGCCGGCCCTTACAAGAAAAAACAACCATATGAAACAAAAAGTATTCATTAATAGATAACAGACGTCCAGTGCTTGAGGCAGAGATCTCCACGAGGACCTCTAATGGGGGGACTACCCTCACTAGGTAGTCCTGTACGTGGCTGCCACTCGGCCAACGCGATTAATGTAAAATACATACATACATATAATCACGGCCATTCATCCAAAAAAGGGGTTGCCTCAGCCACATTTGGAAGTTGATAGGGGACAAGATGGTAGAAATGAAGACGACTAACGGTATTGGGGCTTTTAAGGGATTTTTGGGCGATGCGTTTGGAGACTCATCACCAACAACCTTTATTTTACCATCTTTTCCCCACACAACTTTCCAAAAATGGCTGAGGAATTTCTAATTCCTTAGCTCTAACTACCCCTTTGAGGGATTTATAGCCGTGTGCATGTATGTATGTATGTACACGCTTAGTATGTGTGTGTGCGGAGTGGGAGTGATAGCAAAACAATTTCATAATATTTTCTTTTAATGGATTAATATAAAAGTGAAATCACTTCATAATAAAGTTCTAGATGAGCTTCCACAAAATTCGAGCTATGTTAATACTTGATTCTTTTATTTTAACTTATAAATACATGAAATCATATACTTTACATAAAGGTAAATGATAATCATAAAAGACTACATATATATTCAGGTCCATAAATAAAAAAACTGAATGTTGAAGGTGTAAAGAAGTCGATTAAGAAAACTATTGTACAATTAAGGATAGATGGTGATGGGTCGCCACACCAACCATATTGCTCCACATGCACATTACCCAACTATGATTTGAAAATGCCAATGCCCTAAGTCTGAGTCCGAAGATCCCTTAAGATACACTCGGGAAGAAATGGTTAAGTGCTATTTTAAGCCGACGCTGCACAAAAATCAAGGAAGTTAAAAGACAAGTTTTTTGCCAATCATTTTTAATGTTATGTTAAATTTTAAAAAATATTCATTTTAATGACTGTTTATGTCTTCACTATTTTTGTCGAAGTGTACTAAAACTTAGAAGTGCCAGTCAGCTACTAGACTATTTTATCAAAATGTAATACTAAAGTTATTAATTAATATTTCAATGTACCAAGACTGAAACTGTATTTGGATATTACCTAAGGGGAACGATAGTGGCAACTGTATTAATTCCTTGAGTTATATGTTACATGCATATATATATATACTCACAGCCATAAATGCCAAAAAGGGTTAGCCAAAACTTCAGTGCTAGAAAATCCTCGGCCCCATTTGGAAGTTGATAGATAAATAGATGGTAGAGGTAAAGTATCGTTGATGATGGGTCGCCATTTGCATTGCTCAAAAACCATTAAAAAAGCCCCATACCCTGAGTCATCTCTTACGACACCCGTGGGTAGAAAGGGGTCGTGATATTCCTAAGCCGGCACAATACGGCAAAATGCCTCATTTGTAAATGTGTACCTTTCTGTTTCTTGCGCGACGATAAGGCGTCGGAGGCACATATTTTGAGGAACGTCGAGGGTTTTCTTCTCGCAATATTTCTTTAAGAGTACTTTTACTAACTCCAGTTGCCTCGGCAGTACGCTGTACAATATCACTCAATGGCGATAAATCGCAGGTTTCTGGGTTGATCTCGACCATATGCGAATATTCATCTTTTAAAAAGTGATACACGTTTGCAATAATTTCACGTTCCTATAAAATAAACGACAATGTAATTCCTTACAAAACAAAATGTATTGAAATTGAAATAAAACTACCAACCTGTTTTGAATATTCCATTTCTATGCTACGCTACTTAATGTAGCCGTTTTAATGTACGCGTCTCGTATACGTACGTCTTACCTCGTCCGCAGTAAGAACGGTACTAAATTGAGTGAGAGAGAGCGGGAGCTCTTACGCGCGCACACATACGTAAACGTTTATGTATACTAGTTTACTACTACCATAGCGTGCATTGCTTCGGGAGATAAAAGTAATAAAATATGTAACTTTGAAAAATTAATACTTTAAATGGACATAGAACTCAAATAGTAATACTAGTGCTGTGTAGTGTCGGCTTAGAATAGCACTTCCTCATTTCTTCCGGTGTACGTAAGAGGCGACTAACGGTATTGGGGCTTTTAAGGGATTTTTGGGCGATGCGGTTGGAGACCCATCACCAACAACCTTTAGGAATTGTATTAATATCATACATACATACATATACTCACGTCTATAAATCCCTAGAAGGGGTAGCCAGAGATAAGGAATTAGATATTCCTCAGCCACTTTTGGAAAGTTGAGTGGGGAGAAGATGGTAAATTAATTTACCATCATTACATTTAATTTTACATACATTTAATTTACCATCTATTCCCCACTCAACTTTCCAAAAGTGGCCGAGGAATTTCTAATTCCTTAGCTCTGACTACCCCTTTAAGGGATTTATAGCCGTGAGTATATGTATGTATGTATGATATTAATACCATTAAAAAAAAACTCACACAAACATGTTACCGAAAAAGCTTACTTACCTGTTTATTAGCTATTTTTCGCCGCGTTTTGCAGGATTTTTTTTTCGATTCTATAAGGAGTTCTCCCCCTGGATATTCCTTTGCTCGGTTCGCCTAAAGTTATACAAATAAGGTAAATTAACTAGTTTTACATAGCTGGTGACAAATAGACAGACATTAAAAAAGCCGTGTAGTACCGGCTTAGAATATCACTACACCTTACTACCCACGGGTGTCGTAAGAGGCGACTAAGGGTATGGGGCTTGCAAGTGGTTTTTGGGCGATGCATGTGGAGCCCCATAACCATCGATACTTTATTTCTACCATCTTCTCTTCTATCAACTTCCAAATGTGGCTGAGGAGTTTCTAGCTCTGACGCTCTGCCTACCTCTTTTTGGATTTATGGCCGTGAGTATTACCCTTAGCATGGAAAAATCTCCCTATTCAAATAGGTAAAACCATTGTGGGATCGTTATACATACATACATATTCTCACGCTGTTAGTTCCCATTGGGGTAGGCACAGACTATCGATCGCCACTTTGTACGATCCTGGCAAACCTCTCTGGCTTCGTTTACATCCATCAATCTTTTCATACATGCTGTTTTATTCTTCATACTGCGGACACCTGCCTTTTTGAGCACATTTTCTATTTGATCCAAATGTGTCCTCCGAGGTCGTCCTCTACTAACATTACCACATTGGCTCTGAATATCCCTTTCACCAATTTACTGTCATCCATCGTCTCTATATGCCCAAACCATCTCAACATTCCTTTTTCTATCTTTCTTACAATATCATCTTTTACACCACATCTTTCACGAATCACATCATTAACACACATAACCTTACATTACACACTTTTTATAGGCTGTAATAATAAAGGCAAATATAAGAAGAAGATGAAAAGAACAAGAAAAAACGTTTATTTGTTGCCAGTCACACACGAACATACGTAAATATTTCTACAAAATAAATAAAGGGAAAATACGGTTAACAATAAAAACAGTTTTGATCTTACGAAATGAAAAAAAAAGCAAAATGGCGTCTGACGCAGCATCATCGTTGTGAGTTTTACTTCACAACACTGATTTTCAGTCAGCGCCAGACTTGAAGAAGAAATCACTACAGCCCATTGATTGTAATACATATAAAAAAAATGTGACCAAATGTGCTACAAAAAGACATACACAAATATAACACAAAACTACAAAAATAAGAATAAGAATACAAATCATTAATAACTTAAATAATAAATAGCTATATATCTGTATACAAAACATAACATACATAACATAAACGTTCACGCCGAATATCCCCGAAGGGTTTGGCAGAGGTACTAATATTTCCGAACATCACGTGACTTTGTCACCTGGTGTTCAGAGTACCCACGTTTTGCTTTGACAGTACACTGTTACATGACTAAGTACGGCTCAGCTATGTGGGTTTCCTCACGATGTTTTCCCTCACCGTTAACGACCATGATAAATTAACCACACATATGTCTTTAGAAAAGACAAATTGGTGTAGGCTCGACCCGGGATTTAAACACTAGTCGCTTGCACGTTAACCGGTGTCCTACCCATTGAGGTATCACGTCGTCTACAACAACTTATAATATGAATTAGTAATCGTACATACCCTCCTAATTTTGGCAGCTTCTCTCTTCTCACGGGCTTTTTCTTCAGCTATGCGAGCTAAGGCCTTTCTTCTTTCCTCTCTTGCAATCTGCGATATCAAATCACTTATTAAAAGCTCAAATGATGAACACAAGAATCCACCTTCCATAATCATAGGGGCATTCTACTTTACCTTTTGTTCCTGTAGTAACTGACGTTGTATTCGTCTCATTTCTTGTCTTTTTCTTCTTTCTTCCTGCGTCAACTTGGGGTACTTCCTATTTTCTTTCAATTTCTGAATTCTTAATTCCCGTTGTTCTGGAGTCTCCTGCAAAAGCTGTAGTCTTCTTCTTTGAGCATTTCTTGTTCTTCTTCCAAGCGAGGATGTTCTTTTGGCAGGCTAAAAAATATACTTTCTTTAGGGTATGCAGCACCGATAATAGCTCAATGGGTAGAACACCGCTTATCATGCCGACGATAAGGGTTCAAATCCCGGGTCGGGCCTACACTAATTCGTCTTTTATAAAGACATATGTGTGGTTAATTTATCATGGTTGTTATCGGTGAGGGAAAGCATTGCGAGGAAACCCACATGGCTGAGTCGTACTTAGTCATGTGACAGTGTATTCGTACAAAACGGCGATAGGCCTGCCTCCTAATTGCGTGAGTACCCAGTCCAAACAAAACGTGGGTACTTTGAACACCAGGTTACAATGTCAGGTGATGGTCAGAAGTATTAGTACTTCTGCCAACCTCTTCGAGGATATGCGGCATAAACGTTTGTGTTGAGTTTCTTTAAGGTTTCATGACTTTTATTACTATATGTTTACAATATAAACAGTGTTATTGAGCAATCGGTACATTAGGCCTACATTCTGGAGGTCTCGGATTCACATCCGGCGGGGGGGGGGGGTATTTGGGACTATAAAACTCGTTTGATAGAATATTTCAGGCTCGTATCTCCTGGTTATATGAAAATTAAGGTTTTGTGTTTCGGATGGTTCGGAGGACACGTTTAGCCTTTGGTCCAGGCTACTACCACGGTAGTAGTAGTATACTATAGTAGTAGTAATGTGGAGTCTGCCCACCTTCACAACGTTAGCGTGGTGGACTGAGGACAAACCACCCTATTTCTGATGTGCTCGAGTCCCTCGGGCACATTTGGCTGTGATGTGTTCTCAAAACTGAGCCTTACTTAATATAATTATTCTAGCAAATAATATTTATATGAAATACTTGAAAAAAGTGTTTATTAATAAACAATGAAACATATATAAATGATTGTCTTTTAAAATAAAATAACACTCTAAAATATATATAAAAGAAAATGATAAATTATTCGAGACCCATCACCAACGATACTTTATTTCTACCTTTCTACTTCCAACTCGTTTTAAGTGCTGTGTAGTGTCGGCTTAGAATAGCACTACCCCATTTCTTCCGGTGGGTGTACGTAAGAGGCGACTAACGGTATTGGGGCTTTTTAAGGGATTTTTGGCCGATGCGGTTGGAGACCCATCACCAACAACCTTTATTCTACCATCTTTTCCCCACTCAACTTCCAAAAATGGCTGAGAAATTTCTAATTTCTCAGCTCTGTCTACCCCTTTTAGGGATTTATATCCGTGAGTATATGTATGTGTATGTATGTAATAAATTATTAGAGACCCATCACCAACGATACTTTATTTCTACCATCTACTTCCAAACGTGGCTGACGAGTTTTTAGCTTTCGATACTCCTTTTTGGGGTTTATGGCCATGAGTATTTATGTATGTATCAAACATACATTTATGTATTATTAGTCTTATACCTATGAGAGATTGCGTGCAGACTTGAGAAGGTATAGAAGAATTAGCTGTTAAAAAACGATTATAAAAAAATATAATACTAACCCCGTTGATGGCTAAATTATTTTTATAATAATTAAAACTTACCATGATTTCTAGCGCCAATTTAAACAAAATTCTTCCAAAATGGGACGTGGAGACTAGCCTCCGCTTGCGGCGCGTGGTCACGCCCGACTAAAGTGAAGCGTGGCGAGTTCCCCCTCCCTTGTTTCCCACGCTTCGCTGCGGGTAGTGACGTCACAATATTTACTGGTTTGATATGTACGCTTTTTTTTCTGAGTAATGTCGTCACTACCCACGGGTGTCGTAAGAGGCGACAAAAGGTATGGGACTTTATTAAGTGGTTTTTAGAAAATACCAATTGATGTAGATTACTAGTATTAATATGTAGATTGACCCAGGATTTGAACCCCTAATCGACTGCACGATAAGCCTTGTTCTACCCACTGAGCCACGGTTGTTGGTGTGCGCAATTTAGCCAAAACAAAGCTTAGCCCTTTCATTGTTTACGAGCTACATAATTTTGGTGCTTGCAATTTCCTTGTAACTTCAATCTAATTAAATTGAAAAAATCAATCTGAAGTTATATAAATGATTAAATCTCAAAACTAGTTTCACACATTACACCAACAATCTAAAGTTCACATAGTATTTTCTAAGATTTTCACGATTGCACACATTATAATTAAAACAACTATTGACGTAGTGTAGCTACTCGCATAAAAGAACATATTGCTGATATGAAGAATAGGCGTCCTGGAAGATCTGCTTTGTGTGAACACACCTTCGATAACCTAAACGCGAATCTATTGAAATAAAGAAACATCCAAACTTCAATAGAGATGATGGTTGGCAATTACCACCTGCTTGGAACCCGATCATTAGCATAACTAAGCAAGGGAAGAACACTAGCAAGCTACACTAGAAGCTCTTTTTGTATAGCAAATGTTAAACGCAATGTAACTTAAATTTTGTGAAGGTAGTAAGTATTAAAAATTTTATAGTACTGTATAATGACAAATAACACCTCAGTCTTCCCGTGACCATGATAACTGAAAAGTTTTTGAAACGTCGGGCTTTAAAAACAATATAATGCAAGCAATTAAAATATCCGAAATTCAATAGTTGTTTTAATGATAATCTACGGTTCATTAAAACATTATGAGTATAACGTATTGAAAACAAGGTAAAATAACTTGAAATTTAAAAATCATGTTGTGAAAATACATAGGAAATTTGCTGTGAAGTGCCGGTTTAGAATTGCACTACCATATTTCCTTTTAACGATTGTAAGTGATCCATGGGTGATTGTAAGTGGTAAATGAGAGTACCAGTACTTTTTAAGTGATTTTTGGGCGATGCGGTTGGACACCCGTCACTAAAAACATTTATTTTACAATCTTTTTCTTACTTAGATTCCAAAAGTGGCTGAATTTTTTTCTGATTCTGGAGCTCTGGCCCAATCCTCTTAGCTATTTTTAGCGTGAATGTAGTACGTATGTATGTAAAGGAAATCCTGTTAGTAGAATAATAAGTAATCTTTGTATGCCCATTTAGTGTTCTTTTAGGTTCAACTTTGAATTGAACCAAAGGAAAATTTATCTATAAACTTATAAAAAATCTGTAGAGAGGTCAATTCTTTACAAGAAATATATTTTCAAAATAAATATCAGGGGGTGATTAGTGATCGATACTGAAGCCTAAAATACAATCAGTAAAATTTTTGTCTGTCTGTCGGGAAAACGGGAGAAGTTACTCCATTTTTTAAGCTTCCGTCGCGTGTGCAGCCTTAATGGTTAAAGTTACATAGAAATAATGTATCACGAAAATATTCTTCACAAAATTGTCTAAAAAGTATCCCGCAACAGCATATGTCTATCTTTTATGGTTGACTCACAATAACACATGTAACTCCTGACAGCTTAGCAGTTCGGAGCATTCTGATTATATTTGTTTACTCTAACGTTTATAATACTATCACTAATCCCTAATTTAAAAAAGTTAACATAATTACCTATTCAATAAAAAAAAACATAGTAATTGGTTGAGAAACACCGAAACATGAAATAAGCCATCGCGCCCGTGACCAAAACAAAATCTTTAATAACATTTACATATTACATACTCGATGGCGCCAGTAGTTGTATCCAACATCGCGATATGTTTACTTTTTGAATGTTATAAATACTTCATAGCGTTTTACTTAACTTCAACTCAACCTAATTTTTTTCTCAAGAACGGAGATATTGAACCGTGCATCAAAGCGCATTCAAAATCACTAAGATACACTGTTCAGGAGTGCTATAAATTGCGCTAAATTTCACAAAGAATGAGCAGTGATTGAAGAAATCTCAGATATTTAAAAAACAACGCTACCCGTGCGAAGCTGGGCCGATCCACTAGTATATCCATATATATAAAAGAAAGTCGTTTTAGTTACACAATTTATAACTCAAGAACAGCTGAATCGATTTGGCTGTAAACTGGTAGGAGGATATATATCATCACGCTAAAAATCATAGGGGTAAGCAGAAAAATATTTTACATCATCCGTACGAAGCCGAGGCGGACCACTAGTCTGACAATAAAATAAAGACACATTCAACTTCATTATTTATTTTTAATAGATAAGATAAATTAAAAACAAACTCAACCCATTTTTAAATCATGAACTTATTCTATATCAAATCTTAATTACGTCTTTCCTTATCTTTTTGGCAATTATTTATCGTATCAAAAAGTTACATGAAATTTTTGAAAGGGCATTCAAATATAGCTTACTTTTAATACACACACATTGATGGAGGGACACGATAACATGAAATGAAAGATGATTATGTAAGATTAATATATCTATAAACAAATAAATCACATTCCAACTTAACACTACAAAATTAATCTTGTATATTTTCATTCACAATCAGATCAACTATCTTAGGTTGTAACCGCATCGCTTTGCTAACAGGTAAAGTTCTTAAAAGCGAAGCTATATATCTTCCAAAATGATCGTAAGCATCGCTCATATTTGTATGAGCTGGTTCACTGCCTGCATCATTTCTTATTTGTAACAAAGGATCATCTTCCGATTGCATAGTATGCATTTCGTCTAAATTTACTGTATAACTCTGAGAAGCATTTGCGGAACCCGTTTCTGAGAACGTTTCTTCATTTTCAGTTTCAGGATTTTCAATTAGGTTAGATATTTCAATGTCTAAGCACTCAGTTTCAGTTTTAATACTCGGAAGCCCGTGTTCTATGGACACTAAGTTTGGTCCTTTCATTCTCATTACTGACTTCGTTGAGTAGGGCACTGGTACTTTATCTGGGGCGTATTTGGGTCCCTTTATCGACTTTATTGGTTTCGATTTGTACGGTACTTCTACTGTATTTGTGTTTTCAGTCTGAAACACAAATTATAATTTAGGAATCGAAAAAATAATCTTACAAGACTTAAAATGGGAAGGGGAATTCTGAGGAAGTTTTTGCCCAACTACTAGTACTCAACTCAAACTCAAACGTTCCTCAAATCGCTTGACACTCCAGAAAAACACATTTATTTGGCACTTTCAATCAATTCAGATATTTTTAAGAAAATTATCTATTTAATAAAGAAACATTATTACTAAATATATTGTTTAAAAGTCATTACCGGGTCCTCCTTGCTCCAGGATGGTTTCAGGTGCGGCTTAATAAAGGCTATTTTCGAAAACCATTGACTTGTTGGAGTAAACTTCTTATGATTTTTCCTTACTCTAGCTTCTCTTCGGAGTTCCTGACAATAACAGTTTCTTAGATTCTTCAGTTTGTGTTTAACACATTCTTCATCGAAATAGGGGAGACCCATTTCTTGAACTATTTGCGTTAGTGCCTGATGTCTTAACGCTACATTTCTGTAATCTCCATGATTCGTGTCCCATAGAAGAGAATATTTTTGGTATAATTCGATTAACCTTAATGTATCTTCTTCGCTTATTTTTAACAATTGGGCCCGGGGTATATTTTGGGTCTGTGGAAATATAACAAAATTAGTGACAATACAATATTAGACCTTTATAATGCATGAAACATGCCCGGCTAGTACGAGCGGTGTTTAAACCAGTTATCGCAGCCATCTCTTACGCACTTGCTTAGTATTGTATACTGCCATCTCATTCTAACCGTTATCGTGTCAATAAAATAGCGCTCCTGCTTGCCCTTCTGCCCGGCTAGTACGAGCGGTGTTTAAACTAGTTATCGCGTGTGATAAAGCAGCCATCTCTTACGCACTTACTTAGTATCGTATACTGCCATCTCATTCTAACCGTTATCGTGTCGATATAAGAGCGCTCGTGCTTGCCCTTCTGATGTGGGTATTATTTTACTAACCAATCAAAAAAGATATCAGAGCAGTTGGCAGAGCGACTGGGGCGTAGATCGGGATGTCGCGGGTTCTATTCCTGCTGGTGTCAAGGTTTTTCTTTCCGTGATTGATTAGTAAAACAATACAATGGTAACTTATGATGGGATCCTAAGCTATAAGGTCGCATAATGAACGATAACAGTGGAACTACGCTAGTCTATTAAAATACATGTGAGTATAACTTTGTATGTGCGTTTATAATTGTTATTTGTTCAGTGTGTGTGTACATTACATACATATACATATACTCACGGCTGTAAATCCCTTACGGGGTAGCCAGAGCTTTGGAATGAGAAATCAGCCACTTTTGGAAGTTGATTGGGAAGAAGATGGTAATAATAAATAAATGTTTTTGGTAACGGGTCTCCAACCACATCGCCCAAAAATCACTCAAGAAGCCCCTATACCCTTAGTCGCCTCTTACAATCACCCACGGGTAGAATTGTAGAAATGTGTGTAGTGTGTGTGTGTTATTAAAAATTAAGTTTCAGTAGCTTATATAATATTAAAACTGGGTATTTTACAATATTTATCTTACTCAATTTTCAAAGTGCCTGAAGTCTTTCTACTTCTGAAGCTCTGACTACCCTTTTCTGAGATTTATAGCCCTGAGTATATAAATGTGCGTCTGACGCCCGATTTCTGAATTGAGTATTCAAGCTGAGAACGACTTAAGTATCGTTTTGTCTCATTCAGTTTTTAAGATTTCAATGCGACAGAACGATACTTAGGTTGTTCTCAGGTGGAATACTCAATACAGAAATCGGACGTTAATATATTAAACTTTAATCTTGGTTCAATATGAAATCTCGTTTTGCATATAACTAGTGAGTCTCTCGCCATCTTTGTTTTATCAGTTTGCCGCCATTTATACATACAATTAATTTACGATATCTAGGTCAACGGCCTTCAGAGCATCAATTAATTTGCATTGGTAATGGTTTGAACAATTATTAAGTTTCGGTTTATAATAAAATCTAAATCTTATTGTATGTATCTGTAGTGGCTCAGAATAGCACATACAATCTCAACAAGGGTGTAGTATGAGACGACTAACGGTATTGGTGATTTTTTAACGTTTATAATAAAGATCTATGTTTGCCGTGTAGTGTCGGCTAAGAATAGCACTACCCCATTTCTACCCGTGGGTGATCGTAAGAGGCAACTAAGGGTATAGGGGCTTTTTAAGTGATTTTTGGGCGATGTGGTTGGAGACCCATCACCAAAACGTTTATTATTATCATCTTTTCCCCAATCAACTTCCAAAAGTGGCTGAGGAATTTATCATTCCAAAGCTCTGGCTACCCCGTTAAGGGATTTATGGCCGTGAGTATATGTATGTATGATCTATGTTTGATATAAATTATGTATGTTAAGTTCATCATCTTAGTATTCTCAGGGAATGGTGACGAAATATGCGGCGGGTCACCCGACCAAAATGGCGACCACGACCACTGTCAGTCAACAGTGTTACGACTGAGAAGAAGAAGTATTCTCAAGAGAATGAAAGAAGTTAATATTACAGAATTGTAATTAATAAAAGGGCATGTACGTAAAGACTGATATATGTAAATGAAACTAGAGAACTATGCTGTGTAGTGTCGGCTTAGAATAGCACTACCCCATTTCTTCCGGTGGATGTACATAAGAGGCGACTAACGGTATTGGGGCTTTTAAGGGATTTTTGGGCGATGCGGTTGGAGACCCATCACCAACAACCTTTATTTCACCATCTTTTCCCCACGCAACTTCCAAAAATGGCTAAGGAATTTCTAATTCCTTAGCTCTGGCTACCCCTTCATGTGATTTATAGCCGTGAGTATATGTATGTATGTATGAAACTAGAGAGGTTTGCCAGGATCGTATAAAGTGCGAACTAATGGCTAAGTGTATTATGTATGTAACTCTAGTTGACAGTCAAAACATAAAATTAGATTACCATCTTTAATTTCTTCTTTTAAAGAGATGTGAAAGTCATTACTTTCTTCTGCCAATTAAACTGGCTTGTCCTTTTTTTGTCACGTGATACTTCTAAGAAATATTCTGAAAAAAAATGAAACTATCACATAACTAATTAATGTTAACGAAAACTTAATATATCTTAAACAGTCTTCGTCCCGCTGAACTTCCGAAAGAATTCTTTAATTCTGAACCATTTAAGCCATTTAAGGGCTTAATAATTAGGAACACGTAAGTACATACATACATATACTCACGGCCATAAATCCCAAAAGAGGTAACAAGAGCTTTAGAGACAGAAACTCCTCAGCTACATTTAGAAGTTGATACGACGGTAGAATTAAACAATATGTAAGTAAGAGAAAAAATTAACTTTGTAATACTACAACCCATATACATAATATGATCTTGGCATTTAGTACTTTATGGTGTTGTTTCTTATTCCTAACTATAAATTATAATAATAATAAATAAATCATTTATTATCAGACAACAAGGTCCATATAATATTAGTAAACTTAGTCTATGTTAGTATTTTACAATTTGGTAGGCAGAGGCTTTGATTTCTGATGCGCAGCCCTGAAGCGTATAGCATAAATAAGAAGAACATCAGTAGAAACAATGATTTAGAATGTTACTGGTTTAGTCGACTAATCTATATATATATATATATAAGTTGTATTGTATATAACTGGTATTCGTGACACTATAACTCGAGAACGGATGAACCGATCTGGCTGAAAATTGTTAGAGAGGTAGCTTAGACCCAGGAAAAGGACATAGGATATATAATTACGCTACATATCGTAGAGGGTAAGTAAGTAAAAAATCTTTAATACAATCCGTGCGAAGCAGGGGCGGACCACTAGTAGGTAATAAAACAATCTTGTTCAAATCCTTCGATCATATATACCAAAGATGCCGCTCTCCAGGCGTGAGTATATGTATGTTAAATATAAATATGTAAGTAATTTAACCAAAAATAGAATAAACACAAACACAAACGTTCACACCGAATCACCCCGAAGGGATGGCAGAGTTACTAATACTTCTGAGCATCACGTGATATGCTCACATAGTGTTCAGAATACCCATGTTTTGTTTGGACAGTGTACTCACGTGATAGGCGCCAGGCCTCTCGCCGTTTTTATTACGAATACACTGTCGGATGTTTTAGTACAACTCAGCCAGGTGGGTTTCCTCACGATGCTTTGCCTCAACGTTAACAACCATGATAAATTAACAACACATTTGACTTTAGAAAAGACAAATTGGGAAGGGCGCCACCCGGGATTTAAACCCACTCCTGTCTTGTATAATACAAGTTTTGACGTCCTTATTTTATGCATATACATACATACATATACTCACGGCTATAAATCCCTAGAAGGGGTAGCCAGAGCTAAGGAATTAGAAATTCCTCAGCCTGTTTCTGAAGGTTGAGTGGGGAAAATATGGAGAGATTAAGGTTGTTGGTGATGGGTCTCCAACCACATCGCCCAAAAAT
This sequence comes from Bedellia somnulentella, assembly GCA_963576735.1. Classification (NCBI taxonomy): domain Eukaryota; kingdom Metazoa; phylum Arthropoda; class Insecta; order Lepidoptera; family Bedelliidae; genus Bedellia; species Bedellia somnulentella. Next base: position 517,702 of record OY755186.1, read on the forward strand.
CCCTAAAAAACCCCAACACCGTTAGTTGCCTCTTACGTACACCCACTGGAAGAAATGAGGTAGTGTTATTCTAAGCCGATTAAGTATTTAATTTTATGTTTTATCGATATGGCTGGTTAGTTTCAATTAACTTACCACACGATTTTTCTGTTGCATTCGCTCATCATATAATCTCTTCTGGACCCTGCAGATCTCACGTCTTCTCTCTTTTTCCTCAGCCGTTTCCTCTGCGTATCTCTGGAGTTTCCTCACTTTCCCTCTCTTCAGGAGTCTCTAACTGTCTTTTCAATTATATAGCTCTTGCTCGTTTTGTCTTTTGTGATAACGAAGACTTTTTCTTTCTCATTCTCAGTCTAAAACATTTATGATATCTACTGGCTTCTTGTCATTGATTGATTCAATTTTGACAAGAAAATCTCGCGATAATTAACATGGGTTTAATAATAAAATTCAAGCGCTGATTTTAGAGAAGGATAGGCTAGAATAAGAATATAAACGGACAACTCATAGAATAATATTCGAACTCATTCAAAGAAATATTTTTGATTATGGCCGATACTTAAAACTACACGAATCGCACAATATTTCTTGAACCCGTAATCTTTATTTTGTATCCTTAATGTAGATTCTGGATATTAATTATTTTTAAAAAGTATATTTATCTTATCAATTATATATATAATCAAAATAATATACATCATGATCAATTCTCTCCCATCCTATTAATATTATAAAGGCGAAAGTTTGTAAGTATGGATGTTTGTTACTCTTTCACGTAAAAACTACTGAATGGATTTGAATGAAACTTTACCACAATATAGCTTATACATCAGAATAACACATAGGCTACATTTTTTGAGGTTTTTTTAAATTAATTAAAAAAACGCCTTAAGCTTTGTCATAAGCAAATTTGACAGTACGAAGTCTGTCGGGTCAGCTAGTTCGTTATAAGTTAATAGATCTGATACAAATGTATTTAAGTAAGTACCGATGCTGGAAAGGTTAAATAGTTTCTACATACATATACATACATACATATACTCACGGCTATAAATCCCTAGAAGGGGTAGCCAGAGCTAAAGAATTAGAATTCCTCAGCCACTTTTGGAAGTTGCATGGGGAAAAGATGGTGAATAAAGGTTGCTGGTGATGGGTCTCCAACCGCATCGCCCAAAAATCCCTTAAAAGCCCCAATACCGTTAGTCGCCTCTTACGTACACCCACCGGAGGAAATGGGGTAGTGCTATTCTAAGCCGACACTACACAGCAAATATATAATAGTTTCTATATCATATTTACCAAGTAAGGAAAAAGTGTTCAACGTTAGTTTAAAATAACACTAAGTATTTATTATTTAAATTTGTGCAAATTTCTAAGGCTCTGTTTTAACCAACTTTGTAGTCTCATTATTCGTTGTATTACAGCTGTTTGTTTTTCCTAAATAAATAAATGTAATTTATGTAAATGTATAAAAGAACATGTATGGAAAGATTGATGGATGTAAGAGAAGCTAGAGAGGTTTGGCAAATCCATAGTATCTGCCTTCCCAAGTGCAAAATAATTGTGTGAATACTCACATATGCTTGTATGTATTTTTATCATTAATACATACATTTATACGCTCGAATATAAATCCTAAATAGGGGAAGCCAGAGCTTAGTGGAATGGGTCTTCAGCCTCAAAGCCTAAAAATCACCTGTGATGTCACCTCCTTGTAGAAATGTTTAGTGCAATTCTAAACCGACACTTCACTATGCAATGTGCAATCATCGATATTAAATTATATCGAACAATCAACTATATGTATTTACTTAGTCACACACACACACACACATATCCTCATACAAATACACACACACAAGCATGAATAATTCTAAGTTTTTCATTTATTTATTTTTTATATAAATTTTGCTTATTTTTATATCAGTTTAGTTTCTTTTATTATGTAACTAGTGGATCGTCCCAGCTTCGCACGGGTAGCGTTGTTTTTTTTAAATATCTGAGGTTTCTTTCTTCAGTCACTGCTCAAGCATTGTGAAATTCAACGCAATGTTTTCAATTTATTAAATTTATAGCACTCCCTAAACAGTGTAGTTTGGTGATTTTGAATGCGCTTTAATGAACCGTTCAGTTTTTCCGTTTAATAGCAAATTTTGGAATAAAACGCTATGAAGTATTTATAACAATCTAAAAAATAAATCATTACGTGTTGTAGGATGCAACTACTGGCGCCATCTAGTATTTTATAAGTAAATTCGGTTTTGGTCACGGGCGCGATGGCTTATTTTATGTATAATTTCGGTGTTTCTCTACCGATTTCTATGATTCTTTTTTTATTGAATAGGTAATAATGTTACCTTATTCAAATTAGGGATGAGTGAGAGGTTTACAAACGTAAGAGTAAACAAATACAATCAGAATGTTCCGAACTGCTAAGCTATCAGAAATTACACGTGTTATTGTGAGTCAACCGGAAAAGATAGACATAAACTGTCGAGGATTTTTGTTTAGATAATTTTATAAAGAATATTTCCGTGATACATGATTTCTATGTAAGTTTAACCATTAAGGTTGCACACGCGACGGAAGCTTAAAAAATGGAGTAACTTCTCTCGTTTTCCCAAAATTCCCCTTTACTACTCTGCTGGAAAGTATACAAAAACCTGCCCAGGAGTGTGGAGAATTGTACCAAGTTTCGTTAAAATCCGTCGAGTAGTTTATGTTTCCATAAGGAACATACAAACCGACAGACAGACAGACAGACAGAGAGACAGACAGACAAAAATTTTACTGATTGCATTTTTGGCATCAGTATCGATCCCTAATCACCACCTGTTAGTTATTTTGAAAATATATTTCATGTACAGAATTGACCTCTCTACAGATTTATTATAAGTATAGATGTAACTATATTTTTCTTACATTGTCATTTATAATGGGACACGTCGGTATTGCTGATTGTCACCTGGGAATACTTCTCACACTACGGGCAACCCTTGTGAGAATTAGATTTCATTATGTAGTGTCATAATTTATGCCAGTAAACAATTTTTATTTTATTTTATTTATTTTACTTACCGTTAGAGCCGTCAAAGTAACGAAATATTAAAAAGGCAGTTAAAATGGCACAAAAATATGACGCGGTCAGATATATTAAAATAAAATTACCCTCGAGCTACTAGGAGCCTAAAGGTTAGCAGATGGCAAAAAAATATGAATGAATAAAGGGTGTGGGAGTGAGAACAATTGATAAGAACTACATATACTAACTAACGGCTATAAATCTAAGGAATTAGAAATTTCTCAGCCACTTTTGGAAGTTGCGTGGGGAAAACATACATACATACATATACTCACGGCTGTAATTCCCTAGAAGGGGTAGCCAGAGCTAAGGAATTAGAAATTCCTCAGCCACTTTTGGAAAGTTGAGTGGGGAAAAGATGGTATAATAAAGGTTGTTGGTGATGGATCTCCAACCGCATCGCCCAATGTTCCCTTAAAAGCCCCAATACCGTTAGTCGCCTCTTACGTACACCCGCCGGTAGAAATGGGGTAGCGCTATTCTAAGCCGGCGCTACACAGCTGGGGAAAAGATGGTGAAATAAAGGTTTTTGGTGATGGGTCTCCAACCACATCGCCCAAAAATCCCTAATACCGTTAGTCGCGTCTTACGTACACCCACCGGAAGAAATGGGGTACTGCTATTCTAAGCCGGCACTACACAGCATTCTAAGCCAGCACTACACAGCATAATTAATATGACTAAATAGATTACTTCTGTGTTCCATCTTATATCCAATATAAAGCCTGTTTTGATAACCAGTTGAAATGTAACAAAATTAACTGATACACCTATCTTTATAACCTATTGTTCATGTATAATATTACTGCTATACACAGATGGGGTCAATATATATGTACATACTTCTACCTATTTTTAACATTAGTTTGAAGATATAGTAATAGGAGCTAAAAGTAGAACTAAATAAAAGTTTTTATATCAATTCCGTATGCGAAGATTTATGAATACAAGAGAAGCAAGAGAGATGAGTATAGTAAAAGGTTACTGTCTGCCCCAACGGAAATTTATAGCGTAAATATAATTAACTCATGTGATAAGATATTGTTTTATTTGCTGTAAAGTTATTAGGTACTAGTGGTCTACTCGGCTTTACTCGAGTAGTATTTTACACGATCCCTGCTCACCCCTATGATATTTATCGTGATGTTATATATCCTTTGTTCTTTTTGATGGTATTAGCTAAACATTGGAAAAAGATATTTTCAAAGTGGTTAAATGTTTTTGGTGTGATATTAATGACAAACAAACACATACACATCTCACCTCTTTATACTAAGTATAGATAGGTACATAATATGTAAGTGGGTGTACAAAAGAGACAGAAATATACGCCCGATCACATTTCCGATTGGCAATGTAAACCGCGCCGCGTGGCGTCAAAACTCCATTTACAATATGCCAGTATAGCAAAAAAAATACTATAAATTCAACACCGTTTATAAAAACAACTTTGAAAATACACAATATTAAAACAAAAACAACATGCAATATTAAGTAAAGTTCTTACCATGCTATATTCGACGCAAATTTTTATAAAACGTTCGAAAATTTGACGTAGAGGTTGGCGTATGCCTTTGGCGCGTGGCCACGCCCGACTAAAGTAAAGCGTGGCGTGTGTGTGTATTCTCCTTCCACGCTTCGACCGCTTCGGTAGTGTGACGTCACAGCAATGGCGGCCGGAGTATCAACAGCTGTTTTATCTTTTCGATTTTTTATGTGTTAGTTTAAAAGTATTTTTTTGTGATGGAATAAAAATATGTTTGATTAAAATTGTGATTATAAATACACATACTAAGAATAAGGAATATCTCAGCCAGTTTTGGAAATTGAGTGGGCTTAAGATTGTAAAATAAAAGTTGTTTGTGTTGGGTCTCGTCCTATCACTTAAATCACTTACGTCCGATTTCTGAATTGAGTATTTCAGCTGAGAACAACTTAAGTATCGTTCTGCCGCATTGAAATCTTAACAACTGAATGAGACAAAACGATACTTAAGTCTCAGCTTGAATACTCAATTCAGAAATCGGGCGTTAATAAGCCCTAATGCTAATCGCTTCTTACGAATAGCTTGTAACAAAGATGAGTAAAGTCAATAATTTATACGTGGATAGTGGATATATAAACCGGACGACCATGGAGGACACGATTGGTTCAAATTCACGGAGTTCAAATAGAAAATGTGTGCAATTCTGAAAATATAGTGCAAGTGTAATGAATATGATGCTAGGATCTATGGGCGTACCCAGGTTCTGGACTAGGGGAGGTCAAATCAATTTTTGAATTCTTTCTTCTAGCCTTTTCCCGTTTCTCAGTCGGGGTCGGCTATTTTACAAGGGATTAGACAAAAGTACTGTTTTTTTCAAAATAATGTAAATATATTGTACTGTAAAATAAAAATTCTAATCAATAACAATGGAGAGTAGAGAGGTATACAAAATCCAGAGGGGGCAGCTGCCCTTTCCTGCCCTCCCCTGGGTACGCCCATGCTAGGATCGTCAAAAATAGCGATCTATCGACTCTACCCCTTAGTTGAAAAGCGTGAATATGTACAAAAAAATATATAAAAAAAACAAAAACTTCAAATTAAAAACTAAACAGAAAAATTAAATATTATTATTTTTTATTTAAAAAAGAACCGCCTTCAAAAATCCAACTGAAAAGTATAAAATAATTTTTATTTATTTTATTATGTACAACTCTATTCAACTTCTTCTGTTTGAAGTCGGTGCCAAACCAATTTTCATGACAAAGAAGAACGAATATTAGTGGCCCGCCCGCCCAAGTTGAGTGAGTTTTCCACCCCATCAGCGTATGTCATCCTTATAAACCTTCCTTTTTAATCAATTAGTAAAAAAAATCGCATCATAATTCATTTCGTAGTTTTACAGATTAAAGTATACATAAGGATGTCCGTATATCCCAGACAGGGAGAGAGAAAGCGACTTTGTCTTATACTATGTAGTGATTTAGATTCTCGATCGTCTTTTTACAAAGTGTTAGAAGTATTGGTTGTGCCAACTCGGTGCATGCATGTCTCTGTCGTATTGTTAATTCTGTTAGTTTGAAATCTGATAATCTTACATAACTTAACCTAACGTTAGTTTACTATCTCGATATCTATCTAAAATTATAATTTACTAGTATTTACAGTTTTACGGTGACATGTATATTATGATAATTTCTCTGCGGAGTGCGACGCATGCACACCAGGCTAAGCACCGCTCACTGTCCCCCAATTCCATCCTATATAAAGCGACGTCGTTGCGAGCGGAAGAAATTTCTTGATTTTTGAGCGCGATTGTGTTACCTACTGTTGTTGAGGCACTATCGATTGATTTATTATTCGTATGGTTTTCTCTATGTAGCAATTTTCATTTTGGATTTGTCTGTTTGGCACCGACTTCAAAAAGAAGAAGTTGAATAGAGTTGTACATAATAAAATAAATAAAAATTATTTTATACTTTTCAGTTGGATTTTTGAAGGCGGTTCTTTTTTAAATAAAAAATAATAATATTTAATTTTTCTGTTTAGTTTTTAATTTGAAGTTTTTGTTTTTTTTTTTTATTTTATACTTTTTAGTGATAAGTTCTTAAATCACTCTGAGTTTTTTTAGTGAATTAGTGATAGTTTTTGAGAGATAAGATTTACTGTCCGTTTATTTTATAGTTTTTTTAACAGGTAGTTATAATATTTGTTATTATGACTTTAGCCTACTTGTTACTATTTTGTTTACCTGCGGGCCTAGATAGAAAAGCAAAGGATGCTTTAAGGAAAAGTCGCGTAAGGGAGAACGAAACACCCATCGGAAAAAAACAAAGACTTCAGCAGGGCAAGCACGAGCCGTATTTAAACAAGTTACCGCGTGGGATAAAGCAGCCATCTTTTACGCACTACTTAGTATCGTATACTGCCATCTCATTCTAACCGTTATCGTGTCGATAACTCGTGCTTGCCCTTCAGAATGAGAGAGATCGTCAGCGTGCTGCTCTTGCTGCCGAAACAGATGAGCAAAGAGAAGTTCACCTATCACAAATGCGAAGAAACACTCTTATATATATGTAGCGTTGAGTCGAGTAAAATCCCTTGATGAGATGGCTTTAAGTGATATGGATTCAAAGAAATTACTTAAATGGTTAAGACCATTCCGAAAGCGCGAAATTCCCCATGACGAAAGCGCCTTGATTAAAATGACCAGGATGAAAAACATGATGTTGCAATATATATTTTTTTGTTTATTATAATTAAGAGTAATTTATTCATGTTTTTATATACTTTTTTGTTCAATAATTTAGTAACTCTGTTTATTACTAATAAAAAAACTTTATTAACATATATTGATAAATTTCTGTCTAGTATTGATAACTTTACATACATACTTATATTTCAAACTAAGAAACCTCCTTTTTTTCGAGTCGGTTAAAGAACTTTAACCCATCTTCTAAATGTAACGAATACTTTTCTGAAAACCGCATCCAAATAGCTTAAGCCAAACGTGAGATAATCGCGGACCAACACACATACATACAGGTCAAACACAGAACCTCCTTTGTTTTTTTGGTCGGTTAAGGCACTAAAACCTTCTCCTAAATGTAACGAATACTTTTCTGAAAACCGCATCCAAATAGCTTAGCCAAACGTGAGATAATCGCGGACCAACAGACATACATACAGTTCAAACACAACCCCTCCTTTTTTTTTGGTCGGTTAAGGCACTAAAACTTTCTCCTAAATGTAACGAATACTTTTCTGAAAACCGCATCCAAATAGCTTAAGCCAAACGTGAGATAATCGCGGACCAACAGACATACATACAGGTCAAACACAGAACCTCCTTTCTTTTTTTGGTCGGTTAAGGCACTAAAACCTTCTCCTAAATGTAACGAATACTTTCCTGAAAACCGCATCCAAATAGCTTAAGCCAAACTCGAGATAATCGCGGACAATTATACATACATACATACATACATACATACATACATACAAACAATTGAACTGAGAACCTCCTTTTTTGAAGTCGGTTAAAAAAAACAAATTTGGATATTGCTTATGATAAAAGTTGACTACTATTTTGGTAAGTCTGCCTGCTGTTTCACGGTCGCGGGTTCAAATATGTTAATGAATCGTTTATTCTACATGTGATATAATAATAATACATACTAGTACTTTGCCGTGTAGTGCCGGCTTAGAATGTCACTACCCCTTTCTACCCACGGGTGTCGTAAGAGGCGACTAAGGGTATTGGGGCTTTTTATTGAATTTTTGGGCGATGCGGTTGGAGACCCATCACCAAAAATCTTTATTTTTACCATCTTTTCCCCACTCAACTTCCAAAAGTGGCTGAGGAATTTATAATTCCTTAGCTCTGGTTACCCCTTCTAGGGAAATATAGCCGTGAGTATATGTATGTATGTATGTATGTATGTACATACTAGTTAGAAAAACAGAATGTTTATTTTAATGAATTATTGTTTTCGCAACGGTTAACGTCATTTATTGAATTTAAGTATTGTTTGTTATTAAATTGTTTCCGTTATTATCACTTCTAATCATTTATGTCATATTCAGTGAGGAATTAATGTAGTTGTAATACACTTATGATTGCTAGTCGGTGAGGGAAAACTTCGGTAGGAAACCTGACTGACTGAGTTAGTCATGTGCCTATGAATTTCAAGTAAAAATTCGGTACTCTGAATGCCCAGTTATAAAATGTCACGTGATCTCATCATCATCATCATCCAATAGACTGCTGGACATAGGCTTCCCAAAGATCTCCATGATAACCGGTCCTGTGCTGTTCTAATCCATCGGCTTCCCGCGATCTTGACCAAGTCGTCCACCTTGTGGGAGCCACCCACACTGCGTCGTCCAAGACGTGGCCGCCACTCTAAAACTTTCGAGGCTCAACGGGACAACGTGATACACAGATATATTATTATAACCTCTACAAACACACACAGGGACACAAGGAAAACCTTTTGCTGTAAGCCAATATTGATGGTAAGGTAATTTCAGTAGATGGTGACCACCCAAGACACATTTAGATCTAATTAAGAGAATTCTAAAAAAATCACAGGGGTCTTACTTAAACAATAAAAGAGCATTTATAAAATGCTCTATGTGGCAATCAATAGTCTCTGCCTACCCATAGGTACGCAATGGTATTATATGTATATGTAAAGAATAAAATTACTTAAAAAAATATAAAATTATTTTGGATACTATCCGATTAAAGTCCAGAGGTGTAACGATGTTAAGAAAAATGTGATAAAAGAACAATTTTAAAACAAAAGAAATAGAACAGAATCGTTTCTGAATAATTTTAGTGATTCATTTACTTTGTTTGATTTAAATATCTTGTCTTATTTAGAACACATTGAAAATACTAAAGATTTCATTTGAAATTGAACCTTTGCATTTACTACAATCCTTATAAGGATAGCAAAATGGTGTCTGATGGGTCAATTATTTGTTTGTTATATATTGTGAGATATCTCGTCGAGTTAATATCCCTTAGAACAGGACATTTTCCCTTGCTTAAGGGTTAACCTTGATATATGTAATATGATTGTATATAGCTACGTCCACACTGTGCCTTTTTTTGTTCAATAAGGGCATGCGTCATAGCGCAGTCAACAGCGCACGTGAGGCATGCCCTTAATGCATGCGCGATGACAGTTGAAAGCGGAGCGCGCGCTGTGTTGCAAGTTATCCGGAGTCGGGTGGATTTCTGTGCGTCATAGCGTTCAACAACAAGATGGTGGACGAAGAAAAAGATTTAACATTAAGTTTTTTTGAAGATTACAGAAGCTTTCCACAACTCTGGGATCCTAACAATAAACTTTACACGAATAAAGTAAAGAGGAACGATGGTTTTTTTTTCTGGAATTTCTTATGACCAAGTAAGCTGCATATATTCCCCCAAGTAAAATATTGTCGTCGCACGTGTTTCCAACAGAAACTCAAACTACGAATAAAGTATGGTATTGGTTTCAATTAACGCATTCACTTATTGTAAGCGTCAATTGAAAGTTGAATAGAAAGATGAAGACGAAAGTTGAAGATGAAAAGGCACAGTGTGGACGTAGCTTATGTTTACTTGTTACGACGATGTGATAGCTCAATGGGTAGAACACCGGTTAACGTGCAAGCGACTAGTGTTCAAATCCCGGGTCGGGCCTACACCAATTTGTTTTTCTAAAGACATATGTGTGGTTAATTTATCATGGTTGTTAACGGTGAGGGAAAACATCGTGAGGAAACCCACATGGCAGAGTTGTACTTAGTCGTGTGACAGTGTATTCGTACAAAACGGCGATAGGCCTGCCCCCTATCATGTGAGTACACTGTCCATGCAAAACGTGGGTACTCTGAACAGCAGGTGACAAAGTCACTTGATGTTTAGAAGTATTAGTACCTCTGCCAACCCCTTCGGGGATATTCGACGTGAACGTTTATGTTATGTTATATTTACTAACTAGCAGCCCGTCCCGGCTTCGCTCGGGCATAAATTATCATTAACATTTTGTTTTTTATTTTATTACATGTATTATTTTATTTTATTTTTTTTTTTAAGTTTTAAGCTATATGTTATATTTTTTTGCTGTGTAGTGTCGGCTTAGAATAGCACTACCCCATTTCTTCCGGTGGGTGTACGTAAGAGGCGACTAACGGTTTTGGGGCTTTTGAGGGATTTTTGGGCGATGCGGTTGGAGACCCATCACCAACAACCTTTATTTCACCATCTTTTCCCCACACAACTTCCAAAAGTGGCTGAGGAATTTCTGATTCCTTAGCTCTGGCTACCCCTTCTAGGGATTTATAGCCGTGAGTATATGTATGTATGTATGTTATATTTTTTTGTATTTATATTTAGATATATTTTTTTATTTTTCATAATGAGTAATTACATAACATAACATAAACATTCACGCCGAATATCCCCGAAGGGGTTGGCAGAGGTACTAATACTTCTGAACGTGACGTTCACGTGACTTTGTCACATGGTGTTCAGAGTACCCCTATCACGTGAGTACACTGTCCATGCAAAACGTGGGTACTCTGAGTAATTACATTAAAAGCCATTCAATTTATAGAGTTAGAGCTTCCCTGTAAACAATATTTGACGTTGTTGTATTTTGGGGCAGCAAAATAAATTGATGTTCAGGCCACCCACGACAGGCCAACGTACAGTTGACCGTGAGTAAAACAATTCTTTCGCAGGTCAATCCCTACTAATTTGAAGGTTTGGCCTTGGGACTTATTAATTGTTAAAGCAAAAGATGTTTTAACCGGAAATTGTAGCCGTTTAAATGGAATTGGCAGATCAGTTGGGATCATCGGTATCCTCGGTATATGAGCTAATTGACCGGCTGCTGGGCCAGTGATAATAGTCGCTACAATTAAATTTTGCTTTAACTCTTTGATAAGCAGCCTCCCGTACCCCTTCGTGACGCCTGCAACAACTTACTATGCATAGCTAATCGAGCGGAGTTTTATCTATTTTTTTAATTCGAGATAACTTTCGAATGGAATGTTCGAATCGAATAATTCAAAAAGTAATATAAAGGTATTGAAGTAGTCTGAAATAATATATACGTTTTTTTATAAGGATTAGATAGGTACAAATAAAGAGCCTTTTCTAAAGCAGGATTTTAATTTAATTTTTAAGTAATTTTATATAATGACGCTTGTTGTGAGATAACTATAATAGTTAGAGACATGCTGTCGGGGCATTTTTTTTAGATAATGATGTGTTCTATAAAATTGTAGTACATAATTTTATTCTATTGTCAATAGTTTTCGCAGCGCACGCGATGTAAGGATTTTTTTGGTATTTCTTTAACACCTTGGGTTACATTTTTGAAGTTTACGTAAGGATCCTTAATTTTTTTGAAAATGAAATATAGCCTATGTCACTCAGGAATAGTGTAGCATCAAAACAGTGAAAGAATTTTTCAAATCCGTCCAGTAGTTTTGGAGCCTATTCAATTCAAACAAACAAACAAACAAAAAATCAAACCTTTCCTCTTTATAATATTAGTATAGATAGTATAGATTAATTTATTGCAAGGATTTGTTGGTGGTAAAGTGAGAACCTCTAAGTATCCACCAATAAACTACAGCGAATATTATAACCGCCTTGTATGTCAATAATTGAAAGATAAGTAGTATAGCACTATTTAAATAATGAATTACATACATACATACATATACTCACGGCTATAAATCCCTAGAAGTGGTAGCCAGAGCTAAGGAATTAGAAATTCCTCAGCCACTTTTGGAAAGTCCGGTGGGGAAAAGATGGTAAAATAAAGGTCTCCAACCGCATCGCCCAAAAATCACTTAATAGCCCAATACCGTTAGTCGGCTCTTACGTACACCCACCGGAAGAAATGGGGTAGTGCTATTCTAAGCCGATACTACACAGCAGTAGACACCACAAATATATGTATTAATTTAAAAATAATCTTAGTCCATATGAATAAGCATTTCCAATTCTCTTATTATCAGCATGTATTTTTTATGAGAATAAAGTCTGTGTTTTTTTCACCTAATTTGCTTTATTGAATCGATATCGATTTGGCTAATAAATTGCAATTTCATCATCACGTTTTTGTATCACGTTTTGTTTAACAAGACTACGATTTTTAATAAAAATAATATTTGGACTTTGTAAGACAAACTGGCGATGACCCTGGTATAAAAAGGGAGACAGAAATTCTCGGTTAAATGAATACTTAGTACGTTTTCAATTTAATGAAAGATGCATTTTTGTACAGTAAATATTATAACTATATAATTAGTGCAGAAGATGTTATACTGTCGTACAATCTTACAATGGAATTGATTAGAATAAATATTAGGAAAGCGGTTTGGTATAGCAACCACTGTCTTCCAATTGGTGATCGTAAGAAGCTACTGATACATACTATATTACATACATACTCACGGCCATATAAGCCAAAACGCCAGAGGCTCGGAATGAGCAATAGTTTTAAAAGTTTCTAAAGGAAAAGATAAGAAAAATAAGGTATTGGTGGTCACATACATTCGGTCACAAACTCTCCAGCCACGTCGCCCAACAACCAATTTAATCACATCTTAAGCGCCTCTTTAATCACCCGGAGGAAGTAATGCGATAGTGCTATTCTAAGCTGACACTATACAGTCCTAACTTATACTTATTAACAACACCGTATTACTTGGAACATAAAGCTCAAATTCGTTTCACTTTTTCATATTCACAGTCATTAAAAACATATGACTGAATCAGCTGTTCCATAAGTAATTACATATGTTTTTACACGCTTTTTTAAGGCTATTTCAAAGGTTGTATTACAAAAAGTCATACGGGCTAGAACCCGTAACGGGTGACCGCTTAACGCACTACGGTTCTATAACGATTTTATGAATCGGGTTTGTGAAACACAAGTTAGGCCAACTTCTTAACGTGTGCTAAAATTGCTATAACAGATAGGTGATGTACATGCAATAATCGTTTGAGTTTGGATACTTTTCGATATAAAGTGGAGAAAATAAGGCAGAAAAAGTTCAGGGGATTAATAGAGCAATATTTATTTATTTACATTTATTTTATTTATTTATGCTGTGTTGTGTCGGCTTAGAATAGCACTACCCCATTTCTTCCGGTGGGTGAACGTAAGAGGCGACTAACGGTATTGGGGCTTTTAAGGGATTTTTGGGCGATGCGGTTGGAGACCCATCACCAACAACCTTTATTTCACCATCTTTTCACCACTCAACTTCCAAAAGTGGCTTAGGATTTTTTGTTCCGAAGCTCTGGCTACCCCTTATAGGGATTTATAGCCGTGAGTATATGTATGTATGTCTTTTCCCCACTCAACTTCCAAAAGTGGCTAAGGATTTTTTGTTCCGAAGCTCTGGCTACCCCTTCTAGGGGTTTATGGCCATTGAAAAAAAAAGAAAGAAAAGATTTTTTTTTATTTAGCACACACATACAGTATTCAATGACATAATTTAAAGAAATGGTTTCGCTAAATTGGGCCCACAATCAGTAATTTCTGATTTGTGTATGGGTATACACAAAATCAGAACTGGTTTTCATTATGAGCCCTACATGGTGTTGACAGTACGTCAGCAGCTATTTATATAAACTAGAAAATTAAAAACAAGAACAACCAAACAAACATACTTTCACTTATTACTAAGTCAATAATTATCAAAATTCTGAATAAAAAATTAAAAAAAAACCCTACTAAGATTTAGGTCAGATAAATCCATCAACCATAATATATTTTATATACATATATATAATAATACATAATTTCGAAATGCTAACACTATATTTAAATTTAAGTATGAGAAAATAGTCAATAATTAATAATGTAATAATTTTATAAATTGTACATAAATACTATGTATAAATAACACTATTATATGCAATACTCGACTAAAAGTTTTGGCCGCCGTTTAATTGTATGTTTAATAAATATTTCTTTAATTTAAGTTTAAAGCTGTTAACGCTCATTATACTTCTTAGTGGTGGAGGGATGTTGTTCCAGCATTTTGTGGCGGCGTACTTAAAACTTCCAAGAAATGCAGAACTGCGGTGTCCATTGTATATGATTGTATGTATGTACTAACTAATACCTTTGTATCTCTCCCCAAACGTCGTTTTTAACAATACCCACGGAAATAATAAAAAAGACCGTTAAAACAACATGAACTATCAATAAAGTTAACAAAAGACATAAAAGATAATATCAATAAGAATTTAAGTTGACACCTGATATAATGGAATGACCCTTTCATATAAATTTAATTGAATTGATTTCGTAATAAAGGTTCTTTCGTTGTATAATTTACTGCCTTGGAAGATTACGTTGTGTTATTGAAATTTAGGCTTTAATCCGGTGTTGAATGTTTATTTTTAAAGTTTTGACATTCATACATACATATTCTCACAGCTGTAAATCCCTGGAATGGGTAGCCAGAGCTAAGGAATTAGAAGTTCCTGAGCCGCTTTTGGAAAGTTGAGTGGGAAAAAGATGGTAAAATAAAGGTTGTTGGTGGTGGGTCTCCAACCGCATCGCCCAAAAATCCCTTAAAAGCCCCAATACCGTTAGTCGCCACTTACGTACACCCACCGGAAGAAATGGGGTAGTGCTATTCTAAGCCGACACTACACAGCACATTCATAAATCCCAAAAATGGGTAAGGAAAGTAATTGATGGTAAAATAAAGGATTTTTGTTGATGTGTTAGCATGCTCATCGTCAAACATTACATACATACATACATACTACACTCACGGCTATTAATCCCTAGAGGGGGTAGCCAGAGCTAAGGAATTAGAAATTCCTTAACAACTTTTGGACAGTTATGTTATCCCAAACTACTTACTTATACTCACGCCCATTATTCCCCTTGGGGTAGGCAGAGACTATCGATCGCCACTTAGTACGATCTTGACATAACTCTCTTGCTTGAAGCCTTACATTCATTATTCTTCTCATTCATGCTCTTTTATTCTTCTCACGTTTTACGAGGCCGTCCTTTATGCCAAACATTACAGAAAATACCAAAAACCTACAATAACCCAAAACAGGTAATCATATTCTATGACAATGTTATCATCAATGTACATTCAATCAACGTACAATATTTGTCTCATCAATTTTGTCAGATGACAATTTTTAAGTATATGTATGAATTGAGATGGAGAATTCAAAAATACGGACCGGACGGTATGCAATAAAGTGTTCAAATAAAGAAATACATAAATACACTTACGGCATTAATTCCAAAAAGTTTCAGAGCAAGATAGTCCTCAGCCACATCTGGAAGTTGATAGGGGACAAGATAGTAGAAATAAAGTAACGTTGGTGATGCGTCTCCAACCGCCCAAAATCCACTTAAAAAAGCCTCATTCCCTTATTCGTCTCTTTCGACATCCGTGGGTAGAGGGGGTAGTGACATTCTAAGCCGGCACGATAATCTGTCTAGAATGTTCTATTCTTGTTTCTCTAAACTTCGTCTACCCCATACCAAGATAACCAAACGGTTAGCACAAAAGTTCACCGCACAAGTTATATTTATATCTTACTGCAATTACGTCTATACGATTAATTACTTTTTATCTGACAATATTAATAATAATTAGCCGTGTAGTGTCGGCTTAGAATAACACTACCCCATTTCTACCCGTAGGTGATCGTAAGAGGCGACTAAGGGTATAGGGGCTTTTCAAGTGATTTTTTGGCGATGTGGTTGGAGACCCGTCACTAAAAACATTTATTATTACCATCTTTTCCCCAATCAACTTCCAAAAGTGGCTGAGGAATATTTCATTCCAAAGCTCTGGCTACCCCGTTAAGGGATTTATAGCCGTGAGTATATGTATGTATGTATGTATTACACAAGGTCAAGAAATCAACTAAGTCTAACTTATCTCCATAAGTCTAGAAGTTAACTCATTAAATAGTCCTAACCTATTCATCACCCGTAACCAGTTTATCATCCCTTACGTCCATTGCATCATCATTTTCGTCATGCGGTGGATGATGAAATATTTTATATTCGCGAGGAGCTCCCGACCAGTGAGTCATGAGATTGGTGAAAGTTAACCATTTCGTTTATTGAACTTACTGTTGGAACCTCAATATTAATGTAAAGACTGGTTTTTATTGTAAGGTAAGGCTTTTATGTTAATGGTATGTGTTATTATGTATGTACTTATTTATAGTACCCAGTTCAAGTTCGCCCTAAATAAAGAATGTGTAGAACTGCATGTATTTTTGCAATTGTGATAGCTCAGTAAATTGGTGAAAGAGATATATAGAGCCAATGTGGAAGGTAATGTTAGTAGAGGACGACCTCGGAGGTCACATTTGGATCAAATAGAAAATGTGCTCAAAAAGGCAGGTGTCCGCAGTATGAAGAATAAAAGAGCATGTATGAAAAGATTGATGGATGTATACGAAGCCAGAGAGGTTTGCCAGGATCGTACAAAGTGGCGATCGATAGTCTCTGCCTACCCCAATGGGAACTAACGGCGTGAGAATATGTATGTATGTATGTATGATAGCTCAGTGGGTACAACTTATAGTGCAGACTATGAGGGTTCAAATCCTGGGTCGGGCCTACACCAATTTGTCTTTTCTAAAGACATCTCTGTATTTAATTAATCATGGTTGTTAACGGTGAGGAAAACATCGTGAGGAAACCCACACGGCTAAGTTGTATTTTGTCACGTAACAGTGTCCGTACAAAACGGCCTCTTCGTATCAAGTGAGTACACTGTCCTAGCAAAACGTTCTGAACACCAGGCGACAATGTCACGTGATGTTCGGAAGTATTACTCTGCCAACCCTTTCGAGAATTTTTCAGCGTGAACGTTTGAGAGTCAGGTATAGTACTCAGATCAAGTTCGCTCCAAATGAAACATCATAGATCTGCGTGTATTTTTGGTATCATAAAATGTTGAAGTATCTTTGAGATTTGAATATAAAAAGCGTTTGTTGGACTTCTGGGTTATATTTGTTTCAAATTCATAAATGTTACTGCTGGTACATTTTAGTGTTATTTGTCATTTATATAACTATACTTCACCCAATGGAGAGATTGATGGATGAGAACGATGCTAGAGAGGTTTGTTAGGATCGTACAAAGCGGTTGTTAATCTCTGCCTACCCCAATTGGAACTAACGGCATGAGTATATGTATATGTACTCCATCCACTGCTCACCCCTTTGAAAGATTTGCGTGATGATAAGAACCTATGTTCTTTCGGATGGTTGTAGATAGATTTAAATAGATCAACGAATTTCTAAAATCGGTTATGTCTTATGATCCTATTCCTTGCAGACAAACAAAAATTTCTTCTCAACTATTTACAGTATAGTACAGACATATAGATAATCTTCGTTACTATAAATATGATTAGTTTGTAAGTGTGTAGTTTGTAAGATAAACTCTAGCCCCAGTAAACTGATTAAATATTAATCTGGCTGATGACGTGAACACCCACACCCACACCCATCTATCCTTTATTTCACAATATTTTCCGTAATAGGTATATTAAACCTATATTTGTATTTTGCTGTGTAGTGCCGGCTTAGAATAGCACTACCCCATTTCTTCCGGTGGGTATACGTAAGAGGCGACTAACGGTATTGGTATTTTAAGGGATTTTTGGGCGATGCGGTTGGAGACCCATCACCAACAACCTTTATTTCACCATCTTTTTCCCACGCAACTTCCAAAAGTGGCTGAGGAATTTCTAATTCCCTAGCTCTGGCTACCCCTTCACGGGATTTACAGCCGTGAGTATATGTTTGTATGTATGTAAACCTATATTCTCATGGAAATAAATTTCAAAATAAAGGCAGCCAAAGCGTGGAAATAGCTATTCCTCTCCTCACTCTCTTTTGAAAGTCAAATGCTTAAAAATAAGGGTAAATATTGATGGGTATCCAACCAGATAGCCCAACAATTTTACCCCAATTATTTTTTACCTACGACTTAATAAGGTAATGCTATTCTAAGATGCAAACACGGAAAGAAAGCTACATTATTATGACTATAGATCGCCATTTTGTACGATCCTGACAAATCTCTCTTGCTTTTGCCACATTCATCATTCTTCTCATATATGTTCTTTTATTATTTTCACTACGGACTTTCGCCTCCGTAAGATCGTTTTCGATATGGTCAGCCGTCCTTCTGATTGTTAAATTATCTCGCTTAAACATACTATTTACTGGATATTCAAGCCTCTATATTCAAGTATCTCTATTATTCTATATCCCCAATTCATTAGTCATAATTAACTAAAATCAGTACATCAAAGCATTTCATATGTGTTAATAAAGTATTCTGACTCATCACCCCACAGTTTAGTGACGAATAGAGCATATTTTAAAAAGTTCCTTACACAATATATTTCTTTATTACATATCGGAGTCAAGCGTGAGTCAGACATGTTCAAACATGTGCGCAAGACCGCGCATGGCAACAGTGCGCATAATACGTCATGCGCATGCGCGTTATCTGCCAGCAGATGAGCACGTACGTTTCTTTAGTAATATAAACATGTCTTTATGAATTATTAATATTGACAGATAATAAGTAATTAATCGTATAGACGTAATTGCAGTAGGATATAAATATAACTTGTGCGGTGAACTTTTGTGCTAACCGTTTGGTTATCTTGGTATGGGGTAGACGAAGGTTAGAGAAACAAGAATAGAACATTCTAGACAGATTATCGTGCCGCCTTAGAATGTCATTACCCCTTTCTACCCAAGTGTTGAAGAAGTCGCGACTAAGGGTATGGGGTATTTAAGTGGTTTTTGGGCTATGTGATTGGAGACCTATCACCAACGATACTTTACCTCTACCATCTTCTCCCCTATCAACTTCCAAATGTGGCTGAGGAGTCATCCAGCTCTGAAGCTCTGGCTACCCCTTTTGGGATTTATTGCCGTGAGTATATAGATGTATGTATATACTTACGTATTCCTAATTAATCACGAGAAAAAGAAGTCATCTGCTTTTCAGAGTAGACACACATTTTGCTTCGACAGCAGGCTATTATTGTTTTCTGTACGAAACGCAACGAAAACAATATCATAAGAGTCAGTAAAATTTTATTATGTACTTCGTCATGACTTCCCTTATCATTATTGACATAAAACTTTTAAAAAGTAACATAGATGTAGGCCCGATTCGGGATTAGTACCCACGCCTCTGTATATGACAGGCGATGGTTCTCCCCACGGAGCCATCACGGTTGTTGTCAAAATAAACCGGTAGCTAGTTAACGAAAGAAGTCGGTTAGTACGATTCAAATCTAACAATTGAAAGCAAAAAATATAATGCTATAGACCTTTTCTATATCTCCGGGGAGCCCTACGAAAAGGCAGTCATAAAAGGCCTGACGTGATGTTTTAAACGTTGTTCAAGTCACGTAGACGATCAATGAGGGTTAACGCAGGTAGTTAATAATTATATAGCCTTATCGTACGACGAGATAAGGCTGCATCTGGTTTTACTTTGAGACTTCTCGGGTATATGTTCACATAAAGCTTTATGCGTTGTCGACTAGATTCGTAATGACTGTTAATTAAAGAATATTTTTTTATGTTGCTGACCTATCTATTAGCTACATACTTATAATAAAAGCTTTCCATAGTGGGGTAGGTAGAGTTTTAGATGAATATAAATGTTAAAATAAAGGATCATGTATGAAAAGTATGATGAAGCAAAAGACATTTGTCGGGATTGTGAAAATTTGCAATCTCTGCTTACCCCAATAGGAAATAAAGGACAAGAGCATTATTAGAGTAACTATCACGATGATATATATTAACTGATACTAATTCAAAAGTTATCTGTAAGGAATTACTTAAGTAATAAGTCGGTAAATCTTATTTCTATTTCGTATAATGTGATAACAAAAGATTCTTAAGTATTTTTTTCTGAATTGTTTTCTATTGTATGCCTGACAACCGTTCAAAAAAAACTCCGTAAGTTCCGTTTTCCTTAATAAAAGTAGTGTGTCCTGTTTCCAAGCAAACTTGTACGCCAGCGCAGTCACGTAAGCTCTTTGTAATGATATAATTGACTTAAATAAGCCAAGTGATTAATTAACACATACAATGTTAAATGGTGCAATTATGCTTAAAAAATGTTATAAGGTACTTATTGTTCTGTTTTTGCTGATTTAAGACTGAATAAGGTTGATTTTAGATTAGCTGTGCTGTGTATGTCGGCTTAGATAGAATAGTTCTACCCCGTTTCTTTCCGTAGGAGTTCGTAAGAGGCAACTAAAGGTGTTGGGGCATTTTAATTGATGTTTGGGCGATGTGATTGGAGACCCATCACCAACAAACTTTATTTAATTTATCATCTTTTCCCCTCTTAACTTCCAAAGGTGGCTGAGGAACTTCTAATTCCTAAGTTCTGGCTACCTCTTCTAGGAATTTAAAGCCTTGAGTAAATGTATGTATGTTTGAAAGTAGGTATATAAAATTAGCTCCCTAATAAATAGTTTTACGCCTTTGATGCATGCAATCAAGAAAGCGAAATATATCTTCACATCGTATTATTCTTCTATTTCCATTACAAAGTTACAATATCTATATCTAGTCTCTGTCTCTACACACATATACTTTCGGCTATTTATCTTAAAAAAAAGTAACCAACGCTTCAGAATGGGGGCACTTAACCAATTAAGGGAAAGGATTGTAAAATAAGGAATAAATATTGGTTCTCCACTCTTCCGACATATCATAGCTTAAAAATCTGATAAAAGGCTTCGAAAGCCGAAGTTGCAATTCACGGCATTCGCGGAAAGAAATGAGTTGCTATTTTAAGCCGATAATACACAGCTAGGAAACTAAAAAATGTAGGTACAATGACACTACTTTATTTCCATCCGCGGGTTATGTTTTTAGTTAAAAAGTCAGTTTAGTTTAGTTACATTTCTTATTCCATATGTTACATACCATAATATATTATAAACAACAACTTCAGTACAATTGCTGTGTAGTGTCGGCTTAGAATAGCACTACTCCATTTCTGCCGGTGGGTGTACGTAAGAGGCGACTAACGGTATTGGGGCTTTTAAGAGATTTTTGGGCGATGCGGTTGGAGACCCATCAGAAATAACCTTTCTTTTACCATCTTTACCCCACTCAACTTTCCAAAAGTGGCTGAGGAATTCCTAATTCCAAAGCTCTGGCTACCCCGTTAAGGGATTTATAGCCGTGAGTATATGTATGTATTTATGTATTTATTGCTATTCAAATACAAAAGTTTACTTAAACGATATTTTTCTAGTATTTTTTTGGTTTTGATTGTTTTATACGAGTACTACAATCATGATTAAATTATAGTTAAATTTCGAAGCTAAGGAATTAGCCTTAGCTCTGGCTACCCTTCTAGGGATTTACAGCCGTTAGTATATGTATGTATGTATGTATGTAACAACTTTAGATACCCCTTCTCAAGAATAAAACCATGCTGTCTTTATCTTACCCTTTCATCAACTTCTAACCTATTAACAAGGTCAGGTATTCTTTACAACCCCTGCGTTATTCGGCAGGTGGCTTCCCTCACGTTGTTTCCCTCACCCTCACCGCTATCCTTGAACTAACATGTGATTTAAACTTGAAGATATTATTCAATGGAACCGGTGTGTTTAGATTCTAATTAACATTAATGAGGCTCATTTCAGATGGAAGATGATTTCGGGCGGTTACGTTTTTAAATGGTTTTGACATTTACTATGACACGATTATAACTCTTATTTTGAACATGTAAAATGTTTTTTTACTTATGAGTCACCTCGGTTGTTGACTATAAGTTTATTGATACAAGCATAACGATTTATATCTTATCTTTCGGATGTTTTTGAGATAAAACAACTGAAATCTTCCTATTTGAATCATAGCGCCATTTTGCCCTTGCTTTAAATCTCTTTATCTTGATAAGGTTCAAAATTAACCAATAAACCATGGAGTTCAATAAATTCCTGTGAAGTGTCGGCTTAGGATAGCACTACCCCATTTCTTCCGGTGGGTGTACGTAAGAGGCGACTAACGGTATTGGGGCTTTTGAGGGATTTTTGGGCGATGCGGTTGGAGACCCATCACCAACAACCTTTATTTCACCATCTTTTCCCCACACAACTTCCAAAAGTGGCTGAGGAATTTCTGATTCCTTAGCTCTGGCTACCCCTTCTAGGGATTTATAGCCGTGAGTATATGTATGTATGTTAAATAAATTGATTCTCATAGCAAAAGGTGTGTGAAGCTACCATTGACATTCAGATGAATCGTATCTTTAAACTCTTTATATTCTCATTAGCCATGTAGTGATACTGTAACTATGAAGACCTGTCAGACACCCTCGTGATTGCCCCATTACACGCACCAAAGCTGAAATTATACCTAAATGGGATAATTAGACATGAAAAACACTTGGTACGAAAATAAACCCATGAAAAAATGTGACTTTTACTATGTAGCTTCCAAGTAAAACCACAAGAGAGATTTGAGAAACAATTTTATTTTATGCGTTAATAAAACCGCTCGCCAGTGAAACCGGCCGACCGCGCGTGGGTGTACCTAGTCCACGGAAACTTGGTAACTTCACACAAACAGACACCCACTGTCCACTCTACACATATATGTCCATTATAACTCAAACAACCGACTTAAGAAATCATCCTAAAGAGTTAAGAGCTATGTTACATCACGGTTTATTCTTACCTTTAACAAAATATTTATTTATCTGCCGTGTAGTTTCGGCTTAGAATATCACTACCCCATTTCTACCCGTGGGTGATCGTAAGAGGCAACTAAGGGTATAGGGGCTTTTTAAGTGATTACTGGGCGATGTGGTTGGACCCCGTCACCAAAAACATTTATTATAACCATCTTTTCCCAATCAACTTCCAAAAGTGGCTTAGGAATTTTTCATTCCAAAGCTCTGGCTACCCCGTTAAGGGATTTATAGCCGTGAGTCTATGTATGTATGTATTTATTGCTATTTAAATACAAAAGTTTACGTAAACGATATTTTTGTAGTATTTCTTTGGTTTTGATTGTTTTATACTACAATCATGATTAAATTGTAATTAAATTTCGAAGCAGATCTTTTTGCGTTTACCGTTATCCCTAAAATATTTATCAGAAGGCTCAAAATATTCAAATTTGTAGCTAATTTCGGAAGTTGGAAATGTTAAGGAAAGTCACTTAAAGGAATATTCCAAACAATATTTATTATTATACAGTCACATAACATAACTCAAACCTTAACTGATATTATAGTATAATAATTATGATGATATAAACATAAAAACTTACGTATAAATACTTACGGTTAATTAGGAACTCATCAGCCAATATCGCAAATTGAGTGTGGAAACCATCGTTAAGTAACTGATAGTTGGTGATGTGTCTCCAGTCACAAACAAGCGGGCGGGGTAGTGCTATTCTAAGCCGTGTAGTGTCGGCTTAGAATAGCACTACCCCGTTTCTACCGATGGGTGTACGTAAGAGGCGACTAACGGTATTGGGGCTTTTAAGGGATTTTTGGGCGATGCGGTTGGAGACCCATCACCAAAAACCTTTACTTCACCATCTTTTCCCCACTCAATTTTCCAAAAGTGGCTGAGGAATTTCTAATTCCTTAGCTCTGGCTACCCCTTCTAGGGATTTATAGCCGTGAGTATATGTATGTATGAGTATATATGTATGTAACCACAAACAAAGCCCCAAACCTCAAAGTCGCCTCTTACCATTACACACCCTGGAAGATATGGGTTAACACTATTCTAAGCCGACACTACACGACTGATATTAAGCAAGATTATATAGCAAAACATACATACATATACTCACGGCTATAAATCCCTTGAAGGGGTAGCCACACTTAGGGAATTATAAATTCCTCAGCCACTTTTGGAAAGTTTAGTGGGGAAAAGATGGTAAAATAAAGGTTGTTGGTGATAGGTCTCCAACCGCTTCGCCCAAAAATCCCTTAAAAGCCTCAATACCGTTAGTCACCTCTTACGTACACCCACCGGAAGAAATGGGGTAGTGCTATTCTAAGCCGACACTACACAGCTATATATACAAAAATATTATTTATTTTTATTTGTTAGCAGTAAGATTAAGTAAGTATTTTGGATATACTTAACTGATTTTTTATAACACTTTTCATCCGATCTCAAAATTCACCGCGAAACATAGTTAATATGTCTGTATTTAGTTGATCAATTCTTATACATACATACATACATATACTCACGGCTATAATTCCCAAAACGGGGTAGCCAGAGCTTTGGAATGAAAAATTCCTCAGCCACTTTTGGAAGTTGAGTGGGAAAAGATGGTAATAATAAAATGTTTTTGGTGACGGGTCTCCCACCACATCGCCCAAAAATCACTTGAAAAGCCCCTATACCCTTAGTCGCCTCTTACGATTAACCTCGGGTAGAAATGGAGTAGTATTATTCTAAGCCGACACTACACAGCAACACAGCCGACATCACACAGGCACTACACAGTCTTATCTTGTTCATAACTCAACTCAGACTAAAATGTTTATGCCGTATATCCCGGAAGAGGTTGGCAGAGGTACTAGTACATCTGAATATTACGTGACATTTGTCACCTGGTGTTCAGAGTACCCAAGTTTTGCTTGGACAGTAGTGTACTCACGTGATTAGGAGCAGGCCTATCGCCATTCTGTTGTTAAATAAATTTCAATTCACACCTGGCCCTAAGTATTTTATATATATTCATTTCTTCTTTAATATTTACACTAAAGATTATCCTAATTCTACGCGAAGTAACTTAACTTCCTTACATTTCATATTATTTTTTTACTCTTAAATCATAAAGGCATCTATTGAACAGCCTATGGATTCGTATCTTTCATAGTGTATCAAAGAGGTTGTATAAAAAGAGTTCCACTTGATCATGAAAAGGGTCCAAATAACCAGGAAATGAGCTTTTTCGGAATAACTTAACAATATGCATACAAGTTTCTTTGGTAAGCGGGTTGACAATAGAACTTGAGGGATGGAGAGATTTAGGTATATTTTGAAGCGAAGATAAGAATTATGGGGAAAGTTTATAGTATCGTAGTATTCGGTTAATAAAAGATATATTTCGTTTTTAATATAAAAAATATAATGTCTCATTGGAGCGCTGAAATGCTGTTGCTTTTTAAACTATATATATTAATTATATTTCTAAAACGATTATGTGTGTTTTATTTAGGTATTTGTATTGCTTGTATATATAAAAGTATGTAGTTATATATGTATACAAAACGGCGATAGGCCTGCCCCCTATCACGTGAGTACACTGTCCATGCAAAACGTGGGAACTCTGAACACCAGGTGACAAAGTCACGTGATGTTCAGAAGTATTAGTACCTCTGCCAACCCCTTCGGGGATATTCGGCGTGAACGTTTATGTTATGTTATATATGTATGTGTTCATATTCGTTAAATGTCTATATTATTTTGTATGATTAATATTTACATTGTTATTTAAATTAAATAATTTAGTTTGAAGTAAGCTTAATAGATTATTATGGTTTTTTTTTGCCTTGTTTTGTGCATCTACCCTAATAATTAATTTAGCGATCTCACCTTCCAAAGGTTGTCTGGAAGAGATTGCTTTTAGCGACAAGACCGCCAATTGTACCTCACTGTAAACTGTTTGATCATATTATTATTTTTGTTTTGTGTTTGATGTGCAATAAAGAGTTATTCTATTCTATTCTATAATGTGAAAATCTACAATGCAATGCTACTTTTTTATAGTACTTAGCTATCAGTTCAATTTGAGATGGGTTAATTACACTTATAACTATTAAAAAGAACTTTTAAAGCGACACAAAACTGTGAGTCTGATTCAGATCTACAATTTATGTTTCCCAGCATTTTGGCAGTACTCGTCCAACCAAGCCACCGAAATTCCCAAGGTTATTTATATATTTTTTACTCTTTAAGTTAACTTCAACCCTACCTGTCTCAAAGATGAGCAATCTGCTAAACTAAACTCACACAACAATTTCATTCACCGCCGACTTAAACCAACATTTTACCATAGAAGTTCGTTATAAAAATCTCTGTAAAAATAGTACCAAAATCTACTCACAATAGAACTAACTTCCAAGGTCGTTTATTTAAATGGTTGACAGCCCTAACGTGAGGGGTGTCACGCACGACGAAGCGACAGCTGACTGACCGAATAGTTTTTACTGACGAATCATAAAATATGGTATTGTTATTATAATGGCGGCTTACTTTTTTACAATGGTGGAATATAAATGATACTTTACGTTTTACATTCTCGATAGGCGTAGGCAGATTTTCAGCTGCTTTTAAAAGATGGTAGAGTTTGTATTGGATACTCGAGAAAAGGCACAGTTTACTCAAATTAAATTAAATTTTCAACGTTCTTAAAATACATACATACATATACTCACGGCTATAAATCCCTAGAAGGGGTAGCCAGAGCTAAGGAATTAGAAATTCCTCAGCCACTTTTGGAAGTTGTGTGGGGAAAAGATGGTAAAATAAAGGTTGTTGGTGATGGGTCTCCAACCGCATCGCCCAAAATCCCTTAAAAGCCCCAATACCGTTAGTCGCCTCTTACGTACACCCACCGGAAGAAATGGGGTAGTGCTATTCTAAGCCGACACTACACAACAAAATATTGCATTTTAATGTAGTTAAAACGTGTTTTTGAAAATATGAATAATTGATATCACTTTGAGAAATAAACGATTGGGTTTTAGTTAAGTAAGATTTTTAGAGAAGGAATTTGGGCTGATTTGAACTTAAAATGATCCGGCTTATTTAGCTTTGTATGGCATACTCAGAATAACGTTAGACAATTGAGTTTGTTATTAGTCAGAAAGTCGATGTTCTGTCTTATGAATTCACTTGACATACATACATACATACATATACTCACGCCATTAGTTCCCATTGGGGTAGGCAGTGACTATTGATCGCCACTTCGTACGATCCTGACAAACCTTTCTAGCTTCGTCTACATCCATCAATCTTTTCATGCATGCTCTTTTATCCTTCATACTTCGGACGCCAGCCTTTTTGAGCACACTCTCAATTTGGTCCAAGTGTGTTTTCCGTGGTCGTCCTCTACTAACATTACCATCCACACTAGCTCTATAGATCCCTTTTACCAATTTTCTATCATCCATCCTCTCTATGTGCCCAAACCATCACTTCATAGAATTCACTTGAATAATGTGATTATTTGTAATATTCTTTTTCAGAGAGATATCCTTATAAAGGCTTAAAAGCTCACGAGCAGAAATACAAAAGGAAATTTTCGTCTTTGGAATTGAATCTATACACCCTCAAAAAAAACTTTGAGCCAAAAAATAGTTGTTAATTAAAAAGAGAATTACCCTTGTGATAACATCGGGTATAATTTTATCCCTAGCTAAACTATGAGGGTTGTTAAAGGGGTGGAATTATTCAAGGTTACGCAATGAATTCATAAAATATAATATTCAACCATTTGAGATGTGTGATTTTGTGAGCCAATTTTTGTGGGAGTTTGCTTTATAACTAAAGCCAGTTTTTTTTATTTGAATGCTGTGTAGTGCCGGCTTAGAATAGCGCTACCCCATTTCTTCCGGTGGGTGTACGTAAGAGGCGACAAACGGTATTGGGGCTTTTAAGGGAACATTGGGCGATGCAGTTGGAGACCCATCACCAACTACCATTATTTAACCATCTTTCCCCTACTCAATTTTCCAAAAGTGGCTGAGGGATTTATAATTCCTTAGCTCTGGCTACCCCTTCTAGGGATCTATAGCCGTGAGTATATGTATGTATGTATGTAATTTAATTTAATCGAATTGAGAAGATTTTTTTTGTGGACCTGAGGTAAGGCGATTGGTTTTGTATCCAAAGGTCTCGGGTTCGATCTCTACGATAACGATAACAAATTTAATTTGTGAAATTTAATCCAATTTTAGTATAAACTATGGTATTATATTTATAAGTATGTTATACGAAACGATTTAACTTCAGACTTCTGACCCAAAGTAACAACTGTAGTAGAATTCCCAGCGTATTCGGAATCTTTTATAATTGCATAATGTATTAATATAATTATGTTGTTTACTTTGTAAATTAGTCATACTATGATTCACGTTTATAAAAAATGCATTCTACTTGTAATAAAAAGTGCAATAACGTATTAACGGAATATATAAATTTCCGCTAACAAAGGATTTTTCTATTTACATCCGTTGAAATATGTTGAATTGTATTTTATTTTATTCTG
This sequence comes from Bedellia somnulentella, assembly GCA_963576735.1. NCBI lineage: Eukaryota > Metazoa > Arthropoda > Insecta > Lepidoptera > Bedelliidae > Bedellia > Bedellia somnulentella. Next base: position 546,619 of record OY755186.1, read on the forward strand.
CTTTGTTCATATTTTTGAAGATATTATGTTTAAAATTTAATATCCAATAGATTTCATATGTGTTGGAGAAAAATAAATTAATTTTTGATTCGATATGTCAGTCATGTGACAGTGTTATGTCTTTCTCATATCACGGTGATACTACATACTATCCCTGCATAATGTAGGTACTATGAAGACCGGATAACAAAAATGTCACTTGTTAAGGAGTATTACCCCGTGACGAAGCTGGGCCATGGGGGCAACCCCGACGCCCATCCCGCGCGTGCCGAGCCTGGTCCTTTGTGCCGCGTGGATGATCTTCCTCGAAGGAGTATTAGTACCTCTGCAACCCTTTCGGGGGCTTACAAGGCGTGAACTTTGAGTTAAGCTGCTCAAAAAATTACACGCTCATCCATTCCGCTTCCCACGTCATCTAACAAGTCAGTTGATAAGATTGTGGCTGGCATCACCACACTACATCATCCAAAATGTGGCTGCCACTCCGAGACCCTGGCCATCGCGACTGTTAACCCTGCGTTACTACTTGCTTCTGTGTGTTGTTTAATATCGCCATTTTACTATAATCTATCCGATCCAAGATTGACTAATTGGTATGTGATAATAGGTGAAATAAAGAATGAAGACCTATTCCACCCTTCAGACATAATCAGCGTGAGTCGTATTCCTATTTAGATACTCTCACAGGTACCGTCTTGCCGTTAACAATCAGGAGCATTGAACCTTGCATATAACATGAAAAGACACTGATTTAACTTGGTATTTTGCCGCTTCTGCTAAACCCATACATACAAAATATCACAGCTCTTACCAAGGTGTAATCGGAGATAACAGAAAATATACATTCTTCACTTTTAGCAATAGGTTTAAGCGAAAAGATCATTATATAACCAGCAGGTTGTTTATTGATCTCATCGTAAATTTATATGAATTATGTTCTATGATTGGTTTTGGTCTTAGCTGATTAATAAGAATGATTTACCAAATTAAAATGATTGTATTTCTTTGATTCTTATATTGATCGCAACTCAGCGGCGTTATAAAAATATAGTTAGGTATTGTTTTCATACATACATATATTAACGGCTATAATTCCCAAGAAGGGGTAGCCAGAGCCAAGGAATTATAAATTCCTTAACCACTTTTGGAAGTTGAGTGGGGACAAGATGGTAAAATAAAGGTTTTTGGTGATGGGTCTCCAACCGCAACGCCCAAAAATTTAAAAATTGCGCGATGTGGTATTGTTTTCCTTTAAAAAATCTGCCTGCTATTTTTACGTATGCTATTATGAAAATAGACAAGTTGTCAACTAAAATCTTTCTGATGAGTAATGATTTTATCAGAAAATAGCTTGAAAATTGTAGAACCATTCAAAGACAAAAAAAAAAATGCACCAGTTCGCGTATGGTCGTTTATTTTCTATCTGAATAATACACTGACTATTTTAGGTGCATAACTTTAAACAAAACTTACAAGGAATATAATATATCAATATATTTACTGCCTTGTATCTCAAATGATATCTATCATCATATATTACTAATATTCTCTATCAAACGACTCACAAAACTGATAATTATAAAATTATGAACTAGTTCTTACGTTTATCTTAATTGCCTATAGAATTACTAAGTAGTAATAATATCACCGTAATATTGTAACCTCCTGAACTAAAACTGATAAGAGGTAGACATTATCCCACATAGATAAAGTGTATGCTGTTCATGCAAAAATGATATCATATTCAAGGATGTTGAGTAAAAACAATGTTTATGTATTCATTCATTTATTTTCTTCATAAGAAACATATAGTAGACGCATCACAATAATTATATATAAATTGAATATTTCATAATGATCTTATACAACTTAAAATTGATTTCAAAGTAAAAGATGTTATTAAAGGAAAGAAAAATCTCGACACTGGCGGGGTTCGAACCCGCGACCTTCGGGTACACGGATTTTTCTTTCCTTTAATAACATCTTTTATTTATGAGTAATAATCCCCACATGAGGAATTCATGTCAAAAAAACATTAAATGATTTCAAAGTAATTTCAAAACATTAGCATTAGAACGACAAAGTTAAATGGCAATGCAATAAAAAACTCACATTTAAAGTAGGAAATCAAATCAATCCTAATCTAAATAGGTAATCACACAATTTAAAATCAATATTGAATACAAAAATGACCTTCCGACAACTACAAATCCAAATGTCCTTGTAAACACTTAAAAACTGGGTAAATAGATGTCTTGTATGCATGATCCCTTGAACAAGTTAATTAAACAAAAGATACCACGTTCTTAGGTGCAAATTGGCTTGTTAAAGAGGTCATCCTTAGCTGGACGGTAGCGGCCAACACGTATAAAGTGTAGTGTGCTAAACAAAACGATTTTAAAATTGCTAATGAGCCGTTCCCTAAGCAGAACATGACGAGTTCAGAATACGACATTAGCCCGTCATTTAGACGTATTGTTGTGGACCGACATTGTTCGTGTTTGAAAGCCCTTTTACCAAAACAAGTTCCTGCAAGTTGCACGAGCATTGTTACAAAAAAAGGCCTGACTTAATTTTACAGAGTGTTTCATCACTTCTCTAAAGTCTTCTTTGTTTCATAATTTCCAAGTTGCGTTTGGAGTTTTAAATTTTATTGTTTTAATAAATAATTGTTAATAAAAAAATACTATGAGTAATAGTTAAAAAATACCGACAATCAATACGAGTGTGTTTATAAAATGCGATCATGAATAATTCAATCGGATTAATTATTATTTGAGTCAGGCAGCTCAAGAAACGGAATTTCAATATTGTTTCTTCGTTGAAATATAAAATTTCTGAAGATTTCGTCATAACGTCTTCGTCTGACGAATTGTTTGATCATGTTGTGACATGTTCGGAATTGTTGCTAAGAGCATTTTATTCTTGGTTTACTCTTGGATATTATCAATGCTCATCATAGTTTGATGATTATTTAAATTATTCTTTGATCGATTTTCTTTGTCAAACAGATTTCAGACTTTTGTTGGCTGCTTTAAATGCAACAATTTATTTCCAATACTTGTTTTTAAAACGCTAGAACGTTTCTTTGAATCTCGCTGGGAATAAAACGGAGCTACAGATAATTATAAATATTTTGATAATACTGGATCTGGTTCCAAGAAATATCCAACTGAATGAGAATATAGCTCATGATTTTTTCAGTTACCAAGTCCATTGTTCTTGAGCGAGCGAACTTTAACAATAGATGAATAGACACTCTTACTGACGAATCTAACTCTATGCAATGACTTTTTTAACAGTATTTTGAGAGGAAAAAATTTTTTGATTGTCGTATTATTTAATTATAACTTTACCTAGAAATGTAGTCTAGCAGTCTTCACCAATTTAATATAGATTTTTTATACAGAGTTACTTCTTGTTCACAGTTCTTACTATTGATAATACTGATAAATCAGACAATTGCAATTGCAAAATAATGATATCATTGAGATTTATTGCTTTTTTTAGATACGTTTTTTAGCGACTTTGTTTTAAATAAAATTCAAAATTTAATAGTTTATTTTAGCACTATTTCAGCTGCTTTAAAAAATATGACATTGAATTATAGTTTGACTACACTTATTATTTAAAAATAATAATATTTAGAGAGACAACTAATAACTTTAAATCAAATAAGATACCACATTAAATAACGAAATGTAATCTATATTGTTAATTGGCTTCAATATAAGCTTAAAAAATCTTAAAAAGTCTTTAAATAATGAAAAAATAACGTGAAAAACGTGAAAGGAAACAGTTTTTTCTCCATTTTCTTATCTATCATGAAGTTTTATCGTGGACCACGATTAGTTACGAGTCGTAACTTACGAATAAAATGAGTCATGTAAATTCAAGGTCGGGCGGCCGGCCGGCGCTGCTTGGCAACTTCGTTTTTTGTCCCACTAAATTTCTGTTCAACTTGTTTTTGTACAAGAACAGCCTTTGCATGTTAATTAAGAAGGTGCATGATGTAATGCTATTGTTTTATTTTAGATTCAAAATTTTACACGTGCATGATTTTATTTTGAATTTTGAATAAAGTTTATATTAATTTCAGGAAATTTGATTCTATATATTCTAGTTTTTAGTCTTTATGGTGATAGATTTTTAATTAAGAATTGTTTGATTTTACTCTTTTAACTATTGAACAAGTAATAAAGAACGGTTTTGTTGAAATTTGGAAGTCTATTCAATATTTTTTGTTGAAACGAAAGAATCGTCCAGAAGTTTTTGGTACAAGCCCCTTTCGAAAAGGAAGCTTCTAGACGGCTGATGTAATCTTACGTGGACATTTAATAATCACTAAAGAGAGTTTATTCGATGTTTTAAATATAATAAACTGAAATTTAGTAATAAGGTAAACATTAACAACGGTTAGAGCATTAAATTATTAATGACATTAATTTTGTTGATAAAAGTATAGATTTACATTATTTCAAAAAATATATTATGATATGAATTACTTATTTTGATGATTTCTGTTAATAAATATTTCATAAAAGTGTAAAGATTATGTGAGTATCTCTTTAGTATTATCTAGTGATCTTCAGCGAGTCACGAAAAAATCTCACCAGTGCACAAAATGAAAGATACAAAAAATCACAATATTGAATAATCAATCTATGAGACATAAAAACTATTAACCAAACCAAAGACACACGAATTTCACCAACATAATTAGATGTAACACAAAATTACATATAAGATAACCACTAACATTTATTTATCTACTGATAGTCTTATCAACATACTCGAGACAGTCCCGACTCCTGAGCCTTTACGACGCCTGATAAAACTTAATCCTACTTGAACACTACTATAAAATTAGTCTATTCTGCAACTATACTGAGGATATCCTAAGACACAAAGAACAATGCCAAAGTAAAATAGCAATGAGGTCAAACCGAAACTAACAAGACAGTAAAATGACAAAGAGTTACAATTTTACACTTCTGGCCGTATTAAAATTGTATATCGGGTATGGAGAACAAAGGAATATGGGCCGGCCGGTACATTACGTATCAGCGCGCGGAGCAGCATGATGACATCCTGCTTACACAGCGCACGGGCGCACACTGACGGAAAAAGCCCCCGCTCGCCGCGCGCTCCCCCGCGAGGCCCCTCCCCGCGCCTTTCTATTTAAGCGCGAATCGCTTCCCTGTTTCGTCAGTCTGTCAAACAGAGCGACTAGAATCGGGTGGGTCGAGACGTGAGCCGAGGGCAGTGTAGAAGCCCTGAGGTTACGAGATCAGATCTGATGCGGTCGCGTTGAGCTCGGACAGTAGTCGGTTTCCCATCGATCTCTTCACACGTTTAAACTAGTCGCCGGTATATTACCGGCTTACAGTGCGCATTCGCAGTACAAAAGAGACTTGTGATATTTTTCTAGTATTTTAAGGTTCCGTGAGGAACTAGTTGGATCGTTTGTTTTTATTGTTATAAAAGTGTACAATATTAGTAAAGATTTGGAAAACATGGAGATCCTGCCGGTTTCGAATCAGTTTAACGTCGGCTTCAACAGTGAGAAAGGTAAGCAAAGTTAACTAACTTTCTATAGTGCGAGGTTGTTGCTATGCGGCGCGCGCACGCCCCGCTCCGCTCTTTCCATTCTAATCGATGTTACAACACTAAAAAATAATCTGCCTAGCAACAGCATCATTATCCCTCCTCTAACTATCACGAAATAGTAAAAATCTCTTTCGAAATCGCATAGCGGCTGGCGTTCTGCGGACGCCGGTAAAAATCGATAGCCGGCATCAGCTGATTCACATCACAGCTGTGGGCCCGCCCTCTCCCTTCGTAACTTGCGTTAGCGGTTTTGTTTCCTGCATTTCACGGTTGTGTAACCGGCGCTTTTAGAAGTTGGAGTTAACAGATCGTTTCTTTTGTTTTAGCGTGGACCGGGCCTACGTGGCGGGAAGCGCCGGTGCCAGCCGAGACGGCGCTGGCCCAGAGGTTGGAAAGAGAGTTACGGGCCGCGAAAGGAGCCTCCGAACTAGCAGCGGCGGAGGTTCTCGTGCCGGCCGAGTTGTTAGCTAGAGCTGCCAAACAAGCGTTGGCTCTGGCGGAGGGAGAGCCGTGCGGGGCTCGCGGCGCCGCCGTGATCGTGGACGTGGCCGGGCGGCGGCTGGCGGCCTTCAAGATCGACGCCAACACGCTCACCACGCACGAGATACATCTCCATCTGGAGCACGACTCGGCGAACTGGACTAGTATGCTGCCGCAATTCTTAAAGTAAGTGTCTTTGCCATTTATGCATTCATTAAACTCTAAAGGTGATTGCCCGATAACAAAAGTTAACGATTCCCCGGTCTTAATACGACATAAATTGTAGAGATAATCTCGAAGTTATTAACCGTCGCTTTGTTTGTCCACAGAAACTTGACAAGAGGCGGCGCGATCATCATCAGTCCCCAGTTCACGATAACGAAGAAGAAGTTGTTCCGCAGCTCGGAGTACTAAACTGTGATAACCTACGGCCGTACCATTCGTGTCGTTATTTTAACAAATATCAATATGTATATTTTTAATAAGAGATGAAAAAAAAGCACAGCGTGATATGTATAGTTGTAGAGCGACGCGCGTGGCTGCGTCGTCGCGCGGGCGTGCGTCGCGGCGCGATCTCTGGTAGAGCCCCGACCCACCGTGCGCCGCGCCCGCCTCCTTCGCATTTGTTTATGAGTTTGTCTGACGAATGAGTGAGCGGTTGCGGCAACCCGCACATGATCTCAACACCGCGAATGAACCGTTTGTAGTGATAGCTATTATTTTGTTTGTTTCCCATTTTTAATGATTCTATTCGACGATAAGTAAGACCGCCCGGTCGCATTCGATGTGTAATTGTGTAATATAACAAAAGTAATTCATAGTATATATTATATTATTATATGTAATTTATTAGACCGTTCAGGTCAGAGGTGGACATCTATTCGTTTTCTTGTAATTATTGTACTAGTTTGTACATTTGTTTGTGATATTACAACTGTAATGTAAAATTTTAATGAAGATAATTTTATCAATTGAACTGGCACGAAGATTATTATAGAGATACAATGTATTAATGTGCCGACAGTGACGTAGGAGTAGAGTGGCGCAGGGGAGGTGGAGGGACAGAGTCTCGCCATCTCCTCTTCGCTTCGTTTTTAATATATTGCAGAGATCTCAGGATTATTATTATAGTTATAAGAAGTATTAAGTTATTAAGTTAAAAAAATAAATTGTAATTGTCTTGGAAATTTGTTTGTTAATGGCAGCTCGGAGCTGTTTGTCCAGTGGATTATTATAATCGGAAGCCCTTTCGGCAGTTTCGCGAAGGTATCTTTCGCCGGCCGCCAACTCTTACTGTGTAAAACAAATAGACTAAAGTTTCATGTGGAAATCTAAATGTTCGTAGGTACCAGTGTATTCAACGCACAATATATCTTTAGCTTAGCTGATACACTTCAATGATAAAGGTTTTATACGAAAAGATGAAAATTGTGAAAAAAAAATCTATTTCTAAACTTGAAATGTCGATATATATAAAACTAACAATAAAGTATATATATCAATTGTTTTATAATTGATATTTTTATTTGATAGCAAGTAACAATTATGGATGTACCTAGACATTATGAAAAAATGAGAAAATACAAATGAATTATGAAAATTAAATTTGTTTTGATGTGTTCTCCCTTCCCCGTTTTGATACAGATCAATTGACGTTTGTTAGCGAGACAACAAAATGGCGGCCGTCCAATAGACGACTTCCTCCCTAATAATATATGATCAACGGTCTCTTGCTGTGCGTATATATTAATCCAATAAAAAGTCGTAATAACATCAGAAAATAGGATTCTATATGTGATACAGTTGTAGAAAATAATTTCGTATAGATGATAATAATTCATCGAAATACGAGTGGAAGTAAGGCTGTTATTCCGAAACGTAGAATTAGTTAGATTATAACAGTGGGAACTAGCAAAATCTATGAATAAACTGTTCCCTAGAAGACTTGTACGATATTTTATTGCTAGCAACCGTTAACAGAGACGAAATCTAGGTTAGCCATAGATGTCAGCCGCAAATGTAAGACTTCTGAATTGGTCTTGGAACTCTATAGATACATACTAGAAATAGTCACGCCATGATTTTCCTTTGGGTTAGGTAGAGACTATCGGTGGCCACTTTGAACGATCCTGGCAAACCTCTCTAGCTTCGTTTACATCCATCAATCTTTTCGTACATGGTCATTTCATCATCATGGTTCATAAGTCATTTATTCTATTTAATGTAGCTCTGTACATTTAGACACAGATACGTTATTCGAATGTGTGTTTTACTTCTAAGGATTGATAAAGTTCATATACACATATGATAGTAGTGTCGGCTTAGAATAACACTACTCCATTTCTACCCGTGGGTGATCGTAAGAGACGACTAAGGGTATAGGGGCTTCATAAATGATTTTTGGGCGATGTGGTTGGAGACCCGTCACCAAAAACATTTATTTTTTATTACCATCTTTTCCCCAATCAACTTCCAAAAGCGGTTGAGGAATTTCATTTCAAAGCTCTGGCTACCCCGTAAGGGATTTATAGCCGTGAGTATATGTATGTATGTATGTACATATGATAGTGTGTACATATGTTAGTTACCCACGTTACTTACGTAACCTGAGTTTAGGCTTTACGCTAAAAGTGGGTATTCTGAACGTCAGAAGATAGAAAGTCAAGCGATGTTCAGAAAAACTATTGTGCCAGCCCTTAGAGGCTAAATGGCTAAGCCGTATTATTCTTATAGGATTATTTTGTTCCCAGTTACCTAACCCCAAAAAGGATGAGAACACTTATTTTACAATATTTATTCGAAACGACAACACGAGATAAAAGCTTGTTTATACGCAAGCCTAAGACAAACTGAGAAAGTATAGACAGACACTGTCAAACTCCTCTCGAAGGCGAAAGCTTAACTACAATGTTGCAATTTTTGTATTTTCTATAACTCACAATAAATAACAATAGTATGTCCCTGATTCTTAAACACACATGAAAATAGCTAACTTGAAATCTGTGTAGTCAGTTCTCGTCTCCACATTTTAGGTGGTCAGAGGAGCTTTATAGCAACTTGCTGAACCGGTTAGTGTAGTTGGTCGTGGATAAACAACTATTATTGAGACTGATCTCCGAACCAGCTCTATTTTAATGTATTCTATGTTTTAGAATACGGGTTTTATGAATTTTAAGCTTGAGCTTGTGTATTAGATAGAGAGAGCCAGGCAGAATTGGATTAGGTTTACACTACCCTATTGCTTTAAATGAGAATAAGGCATCTGGGATTTATAAATATGGCATACAATATTATAAATGTATAGGGATAAATCGAAAATGTTGTTGAGAGATTCTGCTAAAAAGCCATCAAACATATACTCACGGCTGTAATTCCCTAGAGGGGGTAGCCTGAGCCAAGGAATTATAAATTCCTCAGCCACTTTTGGAAGTTGCGTGGGGAAAAGATGGTGAAATAAAGGTTTTTGGTGATGGGTCTCCAACCGCATCGCCCAAAAATCCCTTAAAAGCCCCAATACCATTAGTCGCCTCTTACGATCACCCACGGGTAGAAATGGGGTAGTGTTATTCTAAGCCGACACTACACTGCAACTGGACATACTAGGCAATAAATCCGTAAGAAGGGTAGCCGGAGCTTCAAAGCTAGAAACTCCTTGCCACATTTTGATGTTAATTTATGGCCGTAAGTATATGTAAGTATCTTTTAAATGGCTTCGAAGTCAAGTTATTCAACATGTGACACTGGCAAAAAATATCCACTCACATAAACAAACTTTAAAATGAAGTTTATATTAATGTATTTAAGTAGTAAAAGTGATAAGTATACGCGTTACAAATTGATATCATTAAATTTACATGGCACGTGCAGAATATGATATATGAATTCGATTTTCACTTTTTAAATAGTCCTTCATGTAATATTGGTTTTAATTCATTGTGAGTGATACGGACTAACGAACATATACTCACGGCTAAAAATCTCTAGAAGGGGTAGCCAGAGCTTCAGAACAAAAGTTCCTCAGCTACTTTTGGAACTTGAGTGGGGAAAAGATTTTATAGTAAATGGATGTGTGATAGTATTGTGATGGGTGACCAATTGCATCGCCCAAAAATCACTTTAAAAGCCACAATTCCCTTAGTTGTCTCTTACGATCACCTATGGGAAGCAATGGGGAGTATTTTTCTAAGCCGAAAGAAAGAAAACTGATTTATAGAACATTATATTTGACTTTGACAAAATTCATACATATACTCACGGCTATAAATCCCTTGAAGGGGTAGCCAGAGCTAGGGAATCAGAAATTCCTCAGACACTTTTGGAAGTTGCGAAGTTTGACAAAATAAACTGAAATAAGAGTGCAATTTCATACAATCTTAATTTCGAAACATAAATCTAGACTATTCATATAACTTTCGCAATAAAAACTGTAAGACTAATAAAATATCCATTATAAAAACCGACGTAAAGAAATTTCCTGTTTTGTTTTAGTTTTGTAGAGTAAGCTTTATATCAACAAAAAACCCATTTCCATATTATACATTCAAATGAAAACATAATCAAATGTTAAATATTAAACAGATTAATTGCTATGTAGTGTCGGCTTAGAATAGCACTACCCCATTTCTTCCGGTGGGCGACGTAAGAGGCGACTAACGGTATTGGGGCTATTAAGGGACTTTTGGTCGATGCGGTTGGGACCCATCACCAACAACCTTTATTTTTACCATCTTTCCCACTCTACTTTCCAAAAGTGGCCGAGGAACTTCTAGTTCCTCAGCTCTGGCTACCCCTAGGTAGGGATTTACAGCCGTGAGTATATATATGTATGTATTAATTAAAAAGAAAGCATGAAGAATACTTAAATTAATAATTTTATTCGCTTATACTCAACATGTCATCTCTATTGATTTATAACTCAACGTGTTCTGACGAAAACCAGTTTTCAATGGTTCGTAAACTTTAAACTGTTGCTACCGAGTTTGCCATATCATTGCACCTTGCAATTACCAAAGGTAGAAGGCAGATGGATGGGAGAAAATAAATTTTTAGAATTACATATATACATACATATACTCACGGCAATAAATCCCTGGAAGGGGTGGCCAGAGCTAAGGAATTAGATATTCCTCAGGCGCTTTTGGAAGTTGCGTGGGAAAAAGATTGTAAAATAAAGGTTGTTGGTGATGGGTCTCCAACCGCATGGCCCAATTATCCCTTAAAAAGCCCCAATACCGTTAGTCGCCTCTTACGTACACCCACCGGAAGAAATGGGGTAGTGCTATTCTAAGCCGACACTGCAAAGCAATTTTTAGAATTGACTTATAATAATCTAGGTTTACCTTAATATAGTTGACTAATATATCAAACAATTTATTCAACAATATGTTAGTTAGAACAGATGAAGTAATTTTATTTTAACCCAACACTTCACGTCAATTGGCTACACAGTAAGCAACTCAAGCGTGCAAAAATAATAAAAATAAACTTCCACATAATGCCTTGTTATTGTTGCGGTCAAATAACATTAATAAAAATTAGCATACATTGAAAAACAATACCTACTTCTTTATATTACTAGTCGAGTGAAGTATGAGTCATTGTTTTTCAATATATTTCCACATTCGCTCGTGGCCGGTTCTATTTAAAGAGTCATATTAACCTCATACTTAACGTGACGACATACATACATACATACATATACTCACGGCTATAAATCCCTAGAAGGGGTAGCCAGAACTAAGGAATTCGAAATTCCTCAGTCAAGTTTGGAAAGTTGAGTGGGGTAAAGATGGTAAAATAAAGGTTGTTGGTGATGGGTCTCCAACCGCATCGCCCAAGAATCCCTTAAAAGCCCCAACACCGTTTGTCGCCTCTTACATACACCCACCGGAAGAAATGGGGTAGTGCTATTCTAAGCCGACACTTCACAGCAAACGTGACGTTAACGTAACGAATGCCATGAAATATTATTTATAAAAAAAAATGCCTACGGCCATAAATCCTAAAAAGGTGTAGCCAGAGCTACAGAGCTTGGAAATTCTCAGCAACATTTGGAAGACACAAGATAATTGAAACAACTATTGATTTTCGGATATTTTAATCGCGTGTTATTACATTATTTTTAAAGCCCGACGACGTTTCAAAAACTTTTCAGTTATCATGGTCACGGGAAGAAGAAAATCAAAAGTTGTTTCAATTATAATAAAAATACTAAGACACAAGATGTTAGGAATACAGTATCGTTGGTGATGGTTCTCCAGCCGCACCGCTCTACATGCACTTTCTCGTTAATCCTTAAAAGGGGTAGCCAGTGTTTTAGAAGAAGAAAATTCTCAGCCACTTTTTTATTATGATCTATGTGGTGTTTTTTTGTATAAAATAAAGAGAAAATAAGCCGACGACGCTGTGTAGTGTTCATTTCTGAGGTAAGAAGCGACTAACGGTATTAGGGCTTTTAAGGGATTATTGGGCGATGCGGTTGGAGACCTATCACCAACAACCTTTATTTCGCCATCTTTTCCCCACTCAACTTTCCAAAAGTAGCTGAGGAACTTCTAGTTCCTTAGCTCTGGCTACCCCTTCTAGGGATTTATAGCCGTGAGTATATGTATGTAAAGAGAAAAGTATTCCATTCTAAAGAAAAACAAAGGTTTCACATCGCGATGTGCCGATGACTCATTTTTATTATGGCGTCTTGTTACGAGTATAAACATTATATTAGTTTACTTTGAAAACATATTATTAAATGAAAATCAAAAACAATACCTTTACTAGAATAACAATTGATAAAGTGTTTATTCTTGAAAAATAATATAATTCCTTAAAAGGGAAAGACTGAGCATCGAACAAAAAATATGCATAATATTTAAATATGAAAGTAAGAATATGTCTAAATGTTTGTACCCTAAGTCACTTCTTTGCAACATCCACGGGAAGAAGTCGGTTAGTGCTATTCGAAGCCGACATTAGACATGTAATTTATAAAACGTACCCGTTAGTAAATTGCCGTGTAGTGTCGGCTTAGAATAGCACTACCCCGTTTCTACCGATGGGTGTACGTAAGAGGCGACTAAGGGTATTGGGGCTTTTAAGGGATTTTTGGGCGATGCGGTTGGAGACCCATCACCAACCTTTACTTTTACCATCTTTTCCCCACTCACATTTCCAAAAGTGGCTGAGGAATTTCTAATTCCTGAGCTCTGGCTACCCCTTCTAGGGATTTATAGCCGTGAGTATACACACATGTTAGTAAAAAACAGCAGAGGATGTTGGTAGCGTGATTGCATCACCCGATGGTCTCTAATTATATCTTATAGACCAAGTCAGTTTCACGATACCTACAGGAAGAGATAACGTAGGTCTTTTATCAGTAAACTAAATAGGCCCAGCAGTATTTTAGGAGATTAAATGTTCTGTTTAAACAAGCGATTAATAAAAGGTGATACTTTACAAAATGGAAGAAGAAAATAGCTCATTTCTAATTTTAGAATACTAACAAAACATTAAACTTCAATAATATGATAATATTTGGTTTTTATAACAGTACTTATTGTACGAAATCAAAACTGTAGCTATATAATAATACGAAATCGATGAAATCTCCATAATTCGGTTTATATTTATAAAACCAAGGTTTGTAAGCTTAAAATGGCTATCGCTGAGTATATGCCGTTCCGATTTGCCATGCAACTGTTGCTTAAAACAGGAATTATCTAGAACTTTCTTGTTGCTATGCGATAGAAAGTAGCGTTTTGAGACTGCCAGCGCCATCTGTTGGACTGAACGGTAACTACTTCAAACTAGTTTACTAAAGTTAGCTTTACATAGAGTGATTAAGTTTCTATTGTTCAGTTCTACAAGTTTTTTTTATTTATTAATTGTGAATATAATTTCAACATTTTGAATAGCAGTTATTTATTTTTTAATAAGGTATAAATTGGAACTAATAAAATAAGTTACGAGAACACATAATAGAAATACTTTACATATAAAGAATACTTTTCAATTATTGTTTAAAACATGCAATTATATATAAATATTTTAAAATCAATGTGTATCTCATATTTTAAAGGGTTTATTGCCAATATCAATGTCCTATAAAATTCATGCCGTATATCCCCGAGGGGTTGGCAGAGGTACGAAGATTTCTGAACATCACGTGACATTGTCACCTGGTATTCTGAGTACCCACGTGATAAGGGGCAGGCCTATCGCCATTTTTTCACGATGTATTGTGTTACATGACAAAATACAACTTAGCCATGTGGGTTTCCACACAAGGTTTTCCCTCACCGATTGGTTACTTTTGTAGGATTTACATTCCATCCATTCAAACTTTCCAACATACTGCTCTTTCATAATGAAACTCTTTAAATCTGTGTATTCATTAAGGGTTATTCATTGCCGTGTAACAGTAAGACTTAGTACTAATGCTTACAGAGTCACAATAGCAACTCTATGGTCCCTAATAGTGTCGTTATACAAATAAAAGAGTTATAAAGGGTCTTGTAATCACTTATGCAGCTGTTGCATTTTGACTGAACTCAAATAATTGAAGCCGTTTGATATGTTCGAGTGTTTCTATTAATAATAAGATTTTTCTCACGTGTGACTTTTTAAAAAGGTTAAAATTGTAGATATTGTATTTGATTTATAATCAATCGTTCTGAAAATAAGAGGGTTTCCCATAACGTAACTATATGATTTAAATATAAAATATTAGGTCCAATCAAATCAAAATCATTACTTCTTTATTAACTTTTTACTAAGATTTTAATGTAGTCTCAGTACTCTTCATTAGATTAAAACTATTGAAAAAAAATATTTTTGTAGTTTTCACGGTAATAAGTTTGTGTTAGAGTCAGTACAGTTGACATTACACTAGGAAACACTGTTCAAAATATAGAACCTTTAACCACTTCTTGTACAAAAATGGTAGTTTTTCCAATAAAGTGTGTCTGGAGACAAATCGCCAATCATCTTTTATACCATAATATTTTTCGACTCAGCTTCAAAAAGAGGGTGAGGAGTACGAACTACAAGTGCAGGTACAAGGCAGCCCCTTTTTGTTAATTAAAGCTATAAATGTAGGTAGATAGTTTCTAAACTGCCTGAAAAACAGTATTCTCAAACTCTATCGATATCAAATATAAACCCCCAATATAAAATTCCTTTACACGCGTAAAAAAGATGGCCGTATTTTCACACACATAATTAAACCGACTAAGGGTACTAATTAGATGAATGATAAAAGCGACAAAACCGTTTGCACCTGTTGTATTTAATAATTGAATATTAACACACATTTTTAATTAATCTGAAAGGTTTTACGTGTTCCCGTTGTAATAACTCAACTATAATTTCGAACATGCTATGACATTAATTTTTTAATAAATCATCTGCGACATGTCTTTTTAAAAGCGTAAATGCATTGTTATTTATTTCCAACACCGGTGTTTGTAAGGTTTTAATTAATACTGCCAAAGACATCGATACCTTACAAACACTCACGGTTTTGAATTCCAAGAAGAGGTAGCCAGAGCTTCAATATTATTACAGAGCTACTTTTGGGAGTTGAGTGGGGAAAAGTTTGTAAATTGACCCAACTATTATTTATACATACATACATATACTCAAGGCTATAAATCCCTAAAAGGGGTAGCCAAAGCTGAGGAATTAGAAAATGCTCAGCCACTTTTGGAAGTTGAGTGGGGAAAAGATGGTAGAATAAAGGTTGTTGGTGATTGATGGGTCTCCAACCGCATCGCCCAAAAATCCCTTAAAAAGCCCCAAGTCTGTTAGTCGCCTCTTACATACACCCACCGGAAGAAATGGGGTAGTGCTATTCTAAGCCGACACTACACAGCATTGTGTAGTGTCGGCTTATTATTTATACGATATCAATTAATTGATTTTCATAACTCTTTCTAAAGACGGTAGTATTTACGGAATCAGTATTATGTTCAGAACTCGCACTGATTCTTTATGATTGCGTTTAGATAACGCTCAATACTCAAACTCAACGATCTCCAAATGAGTGGTAGAGCTACTAATACCTCTAAACATAAAGTGAAATATGGTCTTGGGTTCGATTCCATACATACATACATATACTCATGGCTATTAATCCCTAGAAGGGGTAGCCAGAGCCAAGGAATTGGTAACTCCTCAGCCACTTTTGGAAGTTGCGTGGGGAAAAAATGGTGAAATAAAGGTTGTTGGTGATGGGTCTCCAACCGCATCGCCCAAATATCCCTTAAAAGCCCCAATACCGTTAGTCGCCTCTTACGTACACCCACCGATGGGTTAGTGCTATTCTAAGCCGACACTACACAGCAGGGTTCGATTCCACATGTTTAATAATAGTACAACAGCGATTATAGGCTGCGTTTTAATAGATAGTTTGGTAATGCGGTTAGTAACCTCCTAATTAATTTAATTTACCCCTTGCGACTATGATGTCACCTCTACACACACTACGTGATCATCGATTATAATGCTCTGGCTTCCTCTTTAAAACTTCTAGCCGTGACTTTATACATGTCAAGAAACTGGATGAAATGACTTAGAAAACTAAAGTTACGCATAGAGAAGTCTTCTTTGTCAATATTTTGCTGGTAAATCATAAAGTGTTGTTACTTCTGCCTACCCCAACCATGAATGAGAAGCATAATATTGAAAGCAAGTTTATATTTAAGCGGTCTTATAAACAGGACACATAATTTTAGCTCGCGTCAATAGACTGCTGTCAGGATAGTGATGTGTCTAGTGAAACATGTATTATAAAATTTATCGATGAAATTATAATATTTTTGTATGTAAAATGAGAACAGAGAATCATATTATTGAAATCGGAAATTGAAAAGGATAACGCAAATCTGTTTTATAACCTTTTAGGTGAGCCTTTGTTGTCTTAGAAACTATGACATGAAGAATGACAATTATTTTATGGTATAGCTTGAATGTTTGGCCACACTTTAGTTTTGTTGTGTGTTCTTGAATGAGTTTTAGATAGTACATGCAAACATACATACACTCACGGCCATAAATCCCAAAAAGGGGTATCCAGAGCTATAGAGCTAGAAACTCGTCGATACGGGTCAAGATGGTAGAATTAAAGTATCGTCGGTGATGTGTCTTCAACCGCATCGCCAAAATCCACTTAAAAAAGCCCCTCACCATTAGTAGCCTAATACAACACCCGTGGGTAAAAAAGGCTTTGTGACATTTAAAGCCGGCACTACACGGCAATATATATAATAGTTTAACTTAAACATATTTATTCTTTTACGACAGTTATGTGTTTTTTTTAATAAAATATTACGATAAAACAACATATTTCCTCATAATTTAAATCTTTTTGTTCATGAAAACCTCATGTGGGGATTATTACCAATAAATAAAGAATAAATAAAGGAAAAGAAATAAAGGATAGAAGAATTTCGCGCTGGCAGCCATTAACACGGTGGCTCAATTGGCAGAGCGTCGGGGCGTATACCCGAGGTCGCGGGTTCGATTCCCGCCTGTGTCGAAATTTTTCTTTCCTTTATTTATTCTTTACATATTTACATATTTCCTCGTTTTATCGATGAAATCTTAACCAACCCTAAAATGCCAAGCCCATCACTCGCTCGTATAATGATAAGCGACCAATGCACACGACTGTACCTACATATTATACGGTATTATGCTGATGACTGTACCATATGTATTCTCTCAGTAGTTTGAAAATAAAGTTTTTCTGTTCTAGTTTCAGATAAACATACAAATACTCACGGCTTTAAATTCCAATCAGGGGTAGGCAGAAATTCTATATTAGTAAATTCTCAGTCTCTTTTGGAAGTTGAATATGTTTGGGTGGTATAGGTACTAAATTAAATTATTGTCACTTGGTTTTCAGAGTACCCACTTTTTGCTTGGACACTGTGCTCTCGTAATACGGGGCAGAACTATCGTCGTCTGTATGAACAACTTTGGCATGGAAAAAATAAAAAAAAGTGAATGTAAAGAGTTTCTTTGTTGCTTCTTCTATTTACGAACACCTTCCAGAGCAACGGATTAATGAAAAATTTAAAAACTTTGACTTTAAAAAAATGTTAGTATTTAATTTAACTTAATTTTAAAAAATAAACTTTTTCATTTTTTGACTTTTTTTTACTTTTTGTCGGTATCCTTTGACGTTTTCCCTCACCGTTAACAACCATGATAAATTAACCAAACACATGACTCTTGAAGAGACAAATTGGTGTAGGTCCTACCCGAGATTTGGACCCATGCTTGTCTGCATGATAGGCGGGTGTTTTACCCACTGAGCTATCACCTATGTTGCTAAAACATTCAAATAGACGGATAAACATGACGTATCTGGAAGGGTTTCATCTTTTCCCATTCGGGTATGCCATTCTAGATAAAATATATATACTCACGGCTATAAATCCCTAGAAGGGGTAGCCAGAGCTAAGGAGTTAGAAATTCTTCAGCCACTTTTGGAAAGTTGAATGGGGAAAAGATGGTGAGATCAAAGTTGGTAGTTGGTGATGGGTCTCCAACCGCATCGCCCAAAAGTCCCTTTAAAGCCCCAATAACGTTAGTCGCCTCTTACGTACAACCACCGAAAGAAATGGGGTAGTGCTATTCTAAGCCGACACTACACAGCAAATAAAATATTGATTATGATTTTCTATGCGGATATCGACGGCTTAACCTGCCGTTTGAAGCACAAAACCTTTTTATCGTCCGTGATTTTTTTGGTTACGTTACTGGCTCCTAGATCCAGTGTCGCGGGTTCGATTCTTGTGAGGGCATTAGTTTGTTTGATGATTTAAATAGATTGTTTCTTAGGGCCAGTTTTTTGATCCGTGGTTAACTCAACAATTTGTTAAATATCGTAACTATTAGTTAGATATCAGCAAAATACATTTTTTGACCCGTGGTTAGAGTAACTAATGTCAAATATCGAACCAAAATGGATTTACGATTTGACTACTGGTTAGTCATTTAACTATAGTCAATGTAACAAATGGTTATATTTTTAACTAAGGATCAAAAAACTGGTCCTTAGTCTTGGATGTCAAAAAATGTGTGTATAATATATCGATGAGTTGGAATCCCTTTCCACCAGTCATAACTGTTATTAACTCGATTAATTTAATCTGTGTACTGCTTCCGTATATAGTGAGCGAAACTTCCAAGGATATGAACCTAAGATCAACAGGATTTCAGCCTAACTCTTTAACCATTGCACCACAGAAGTTATCAATGTATAGGACAAAGCAATTAAGGTCAAAAAAATCATTTACGTCTATTCAGTGGACGATTGTGCTATCTAGGTGTGCTGTTGTTAAAATGACATTACGGAGAAGACATTTAACATACTTTTAGACTGTGATGCCAACTTTGTCATAACTTATCCTAGTTTTAGGATAAAAAAAATATATTTTTCCCTCGCAACTTCCAAAAGTGGCTGAGGAATTTCTAATTCCTTAGCTCTGGCTACCCCTTCTAAGGATTTATAGCCGTGAGTATATGTATGTATGTATGTATGTTTTAGGATAAAAACGATGAAGCAGGAATTTTATGGGTATGAATTTGGTAGAGATCAATATTGCTATTTTTGATAAAGATCGGTTAGATTCAGTTCAGGTTGAATAAGCATTATAAAAAAAGTAAGTCTAATCTAGTTGTGGTCCGTGATTTACGTAAAACAGAGTTTAAACCGACTATACAAAAATCCAATCAGATAGAAATGAAATCACGCATTCTGGGTTAAATGTTGATACACATGGATGCCGTCTTTTCCCGAATGGTATAAAGAAGTACATTTTTTTTTCAAAAAACAGGTGATATTTTGCTTACCCAATGCTCTTTTCTTGGGGAAACATACATACATATACTTACGTCTATAAATCCCTTTAAGGGGTAGCCAGAGCTTTAGATTTAGAAAATTCTTCAGTCATTTTGGAAGATGAATGGGAAAAAGATTGCAAAACTAAGTTTTTGGTGATGGGTTCTAAACCACATCGACCCAAAAATCACTTAAAAACCCAAAAACTCTTAGCCTCTTACAAACACCCACTAGAAGAAATGGGGTAGTGCTATTATAAGCCGGCACTAAACCGCTATACCTCTGACATAATGCAAAAAAAAAAAATTAAACAAAAAAAAGGTAAACTAACAATAAAACCTGGCCACACCGCTTTTACTCGACTTCAGCAGAAGTGAGACGGTTATCTAAGAAACAATATGGCAATCTTAGCCGTAAACGAAAGACAAAATGGTCTGTCGCCATTTGTAAAAAACACTAATGATATCTGTAAGAATAGTGAAAGTATGCAAAATTATGGTCGTGAGTTAGAATCTAGGAGTTGTGTAAGGCAGTTGATGACACTATGTAGAAATATATATTATGTTCACGGAAATAGCTCCCATTAGTTAAGGCAGTGAGAATACATCGAATAGAAGTACAATCAAAATGTTTACTCTCTGCTCCTGAATTGAAAAAGAGGCTGTTTTTGATACACTCATACATACATGCCGGCTTAGGATGTCGTTACCCCTTTCTACCCACGGGTGTCGTTAGAGGCGACTAAGGGTATTGGGGCTTTTTAGGGAATTTTAGGCGATGCGGTTGGAGATCCATCACCAACAACCTTTATTTTACCATCTTTTCCCCACTCAACTTTCCAAAAGTGGCTGAAGAATTTCTAATTTCTTAGTTTTGGCTACCCCTTCTAGGGATTTATAGCCGTGAGTATATGTATGTATGTATCTAAACTTAAAAAAAAACAATTCTGAAGGACTGGTTTCTCCTTTTCGGATAGCTATGAGTATATGTATGTAAACTATAGGTACACTGTCGCAGTTTCATTATCTACTCACTCCTTTCAGAGCATGAAACGATAAGCATTCATTCAATCAAATATAACATAACATAACATAAACGTTCACGCCGAATATCCCCGAAGGGGTTGGCAGAGGTACTAATACTTCTGAACATCACTTGACTTTGTCACCTGGTGTTCAGAGTACCCACGTTTTGCATGGACAGTGAACTCACGTGATAGGGGGCAGGCCTATCGCCGTTTTGTACGAATACACTGTCACATGACTAGGTACAACTCAGCCATGTGGGTTTCCTCACGATGTTTTCCCTCACCGTAAACAACCATGATAAATTAACCACACATATGTCTTTAGAAAAGACAAATTCAATCAAATATCTGAAACTATAAACAAGTTAAAAATAGAACGAAGCGCTCAATTATACAAAGGAGGACCCAAGGTTTTCCGACTAATTTATTTTATGATCAAACCTAATTTTGAACCAAATTTGAACCTTATTTCTATAGGTATAAAGCTGTTGTTTATTTCGGGACCAAATCTACAGAGTGTTCCTGTTTTGCTGGCGAAGAAGGCCACTAGAAATGAATACAATTCGTAGGGCAGAACGCTGTTTGATAAAAATTAAATTGATTCAATTGGCTGGTACTGGTAGAAAGAGAGATGTGTGTGGATTGAAACAATGTTGCTAACAATTTTATATAGAGAGTGTGCTCAAAAAGGCCGGCGTTCGAAGTATGAAGAATAAAAGAGCATGTATGAGACAATTGATGGATGTAAACGAAGCTAGAGAGGTTTGCCAGGATCGTACAAAGTGGAGATCGACAGTCTCTGCCTACCCCAATGGGAACTAATGGCTAAGTATATGTTTATGTTTTCCAAATTTCAAAATTTTACGTAAGAGGTGACTTAGAATATTGGGGTTTTAAAGTAATTTTTGGGCGTGACTGGAAATCCCTCACTAACCTTCCTTTATACTAGAACCTTTTTGCCAGTTAGTTTCAAGATGTGTGTTGTGAAAGATGATATTGTAAGAAAGATAGAAAAAGGAATGTTGAAATGGTTTGGGCACATAGAGAGGATGGATGGTAGAAAATTGGTAAAAGGGATCTATAGAGCTAGTGTGGATGGTAATGTTAGTAGAGGACGGCCACGAAAGACACACTTGGACCAAATTGAAAGTGTGCTCAAAAAGGCAGGCGTCCGAAGTATGAAGAATAAAAGAGCAGGTATGAAAAGATTGATGGATGTAAACGAAGCTAGAGAGGTTTGTCAGGATCGTACGAAGTGGCGATCAATAGTCTCTGCCTACCCCAATGGGAACTAATGGCGTGAGTATATGTATGTATGTATGTATGATTTGCATAGGTGAGGTACACAGTAGTAGCTCAAGTAAATTAGGTATGGATTCAGAAATCTTCATTATGTTCTCAAAGATCTCAATACTTCGGTTGTATGAAGTATTTTATGACATTCAATATGTTTCACAGTGTCCACTTTTGTGGGTGTCACCTACAAAACTCCTCCGAAACAGCTGAATAAATTTTAATGAAATTTTGCATACACATTCGGTGGATCTAAGATTATAAATATTTTTTATACTCCTAAGTGGTAAGGGTTGTACATCCCTAATATTTTAGTATTATTTTATCAAGTAAAACTAAAAAATAACGCCGTGTAGTGTCGGCTTAGAATAGCACTATCCCGTTTCTACCGATGGGTGTACGTAAGAGGCGACTAACGGTATTGGGGCTTTTAAGGGATTTTTGGGCGATACGGTTGGAGACCCATCACCAAAAACCTTTACTTCACCACCTTTTCCCCACTCAATTTTCCCTTCTAGGGAATTATAGCCGTGAGTATATGTATATATGTATGAAATAAAACAAATTTCTTGCCAAATGTATAGACACAAAAGCGAAATCAAATAACCTCAATGAGAACCGTGAGTTCCCAGTTCTAGCTTTAATCCTCTAATCACTATAATGTTTACCAATTAAAAATAAATATATTTTTGTTCTAACCGTACCGCTAACGAGACAAGTTATCATCTCGTTTACTCCAATTTATTTATAGATACGGAATGGTTTCCTTGATTACCCTTTTATTAGGTTAATTGTTTTATGTGTGGTTTTTGACTAGGAGTTTACTGCGCTGTCGGCTGTACGGATTAATAACACCAGTGTGAGATGAGCTGTGGGTGGTAGTAAAGTTGGTGAAGTAGGAGGTCGGTTTATGTTGGTTATTGTGAAGTTGATCTATGTGTTGTTGTTTGGAGTTAGAATCTTTTTTATTTCAAACGT
Source organism: Bedellia somnulentella (assembly GCA_963576735.1). Classification (NCBI taxonomy): domain Eukaryota; kingdom Metazoa; phylum Arthropoda; class Insecta; order Lepidoptera; family Bedelliidae; genus Bedellia; species Bedellia somnulentella. The sequence goes on from OY755186.1 coordinate 569,850, forward strand.
ATACATATATTATAGGAATATAACTAGAGCTATAACCATATTTTCATTAGGGCATGTCGTGAAATAAATGAAATTGAGTGAGGACTTTTTGGGACATAAGCTTTAATATCACTTCACTCTCTTATCTAACACTTCTGAACATCACGTGACATTGTCACCTGGTGTTCAGAGCACCCACGTTTTGCTTGTACAGTGTACTCACGTGATAGGGGGCAGGCTAATCGCCGTTTTTTATGAATGCACTGTCACATGACTAAGTACTACTTAGGCATGTGAGTTTCCTCACGTTGTTTTCCCCCACCGTCAAACACCTTGATAAATTAACCACACATACGTCTTTAGAAAAGACAAATTGGTGTAGGCTCCAGCCAGGATTTGAACCCTTATCGTCTGAATGATAAGAGGTGTTCTACCCACTCAGCTATCACGGTCGCTCATACAATACGGGCATACGATTCGTATTACTATGATATCCACTTAAATAACTAAATAAAAAATGCTTTAATTACCAAATAGATAACGATATAAACTGCATTTAATTGAGCAGGAACAAATTCATTTTGTTAATATATTAACGACTGTTATATTCCGCCGTGTAGTGCCGGCTTAGAATGTCGCTACCCCTTTCTGCCCACGGGTGTCGTAAGAGGCGACTAACGGTATTGGGGCTTTTTATTGGATTTTTGGGCGATTCAGTTGGAGACCCATCACCAAAAACCTTTATTTTTACCATTTTTTCCCCACTCAACTTCCAAAAGTGGTTGGGGAACTTATAATTCCTTAGCTCTGGTTACCCCTTCAAGGGAAATATAGCCGTGAGTATGATGATGATGACTGTTATAAAGTGTATACTGTCATAGTTTACAAGTTTTTCTTCTGAACACCAGGTGACAAAGTCACGTGATGTTCAGAAGTATTAGTACCTCTGCCAACGCCTTCGGGGATATTCGGCGTGAACGTTTATGTTATGTTATGTTATGTTTATTTTTTTATAAATTGTAACTAATACGGTTCTCAAATATCCGTACGACGTTTTAAATATGAACACGTGCAAGAGAGCATGTATTGTTTGTCAATAAACAAAAATGAGATAACAATTGGATCTCACTAATACACGAATATCGCCCACACAATATTATTAGTATTACTACATCTAGACAGAGCACGAGTGGGGTTAATGCGCAGTGCATAAACTATGGGTGGGACGGGAGGTGACTGCAGAAAATGAGTCGTTCTTTTAACAATATAATTTTGGTATCTTCTGAGAGCGCAGAATGCATGCCTGAAAAAAGGTATATAGAGAGGTATAATCGGAATGAGTGAGATTGAGGGAGCATCACGTTAACGTCGCTTATTGATTAAACTTTATGAAATATTTTTTGTCTAAATATAAAACTTATAAAGTTGATCAGTAAAATCAAAAAACATAAAAAAATACTCTTTAATTGTAGGAAAAATATACCCTTACCACGCTCTCCAGGGTAGGTGGTTAGGGGAAAATACATGGTGATAAAAGTGCATAATATGATATGTAAATGATCCATTATAAGCCCACATACCTTACTAATATCAACAAGTCTGCTCCCGCACTACAATTCAATTGACTCCATGTTACATAACAATTTAACAGGTAGTGATACTCGTGTCAGAGTTTACTCATAATCAGGAGAACTAGTACGAGCGCTATTATATCGACACGATATTGGTTAGAATGAGACGGCAGTATACGATACTAAGTGAGTGCGTAAGAGATGGCTGTTTTAAACCACGCGATAACTAGTTTAAACACCGCTCGTACTAGCTATGCTGACAAACCAATATTATATCTGTTGCTTATCATGACAACACGAGGTGTAAATACATTGAGGTTCTCACTAAAAGGACTTTAATCTTGTTAGCTAAAACGTAAGTAACTTGGCCTTAGGTGTAGAGGTTTTCGATTCAAAACCGCGATTTAAAAATAGTTTGTCAAATATTATTTATGAAGAACGATAATTACGTATTCTTTTCGGTTATAATCTATATTTATTATGAGAACAAATTTGTTTACGTATTTGTCTATTAAAATCTGATTTTATAACCAGTGAAGGAAGAAACTTTGGATCATTTATTTTTTAACTGTTCAAAATTGACGACATCATTTTATGATATTCTCCCTTCTTTTATTCCTAAACCTACTAACATGATAATTTTTTTATCACTTGTTCATACTGACTTTTAAACGTGAAAACTTTAAGTTAATTCATATCTTCTAATGGAATTAAATTTTATAATATCATAGATCAAATTCGTAAAAACTTAATGTCTATTTTTATTTCTATATATCATCTTATTATATACATATATTTGTATATATTAATCTCTTTCTGACTTATAAGATATTTAAAAAACAGTAATAATTAAATTTCGGACTTGTTTCAAAAAGTAAGCTGTTTCTATTTCACTCTGACGCTGGCAGAATGTATAAATTGTATACGAGGGCCAATGAACAAGATAATAATAATAAAGGAAGAACCATAAACTACCCGTGCGAAGCTGATACGGTCCACCGGTAAATACCTCAAATAGATGTGGTCCACAAATGATTGATTTGACTTTAAAACACTGAGGAAGAACACAACGCGCAAACTTATTGACGCTGGTGCTTAAAAAAGTATTGTAAAAAATTAAGTAATATATTTTCACCATTATAAAATGGCATAGTAACACAAGAACAGAGCCCTAATCATATTCAATAAATTATCTTGTCTCCGCATCTGAAACATCACAAAACGTTTCTAAAGCCTTTACAATGTATGAAGAATACAAAGCGAGCCATACATTGTTTGATAATGTATGTAAGCTGTATGAAAATCTTAACAATACATCATACATACATACAATTAATCGCATGCAACACGAGTAGAATATGTTAATGCATTTCCAAAAATAGCACAGTCTACGCGTGGCTCCATACTAAAATAAATTATGATGTTGGTTTAAGATAAAACGTGTACAGAACTGTAATAAATGATAATTAATATAATTTGTTAAATTAGCTGTTGGATAAGAATAGGACTGCGTTATCTCTTCTAGTAGGTAAATCATGAACTGATTAAGGGACCACGAGACTTTTAACGTGCTCGAAAAAGTGTCACGATTCGTGAGCGAGAAGGAGGTTCGATCATAACTAAACTATATTTTTTACATACATACATACATATACTCACGGCTATAAATCCCAGGAAGGGGTAGCCAGAGCTAAAGAATTAGAAATTTCTCAGCCACTTTTGGAAATTTGAGTGGGGAAAAGATAGTAAAAATAAAGGTTGTTGGTGATGGGTCTCCAACCGCATCGCCCAAAAATCCCTCAAAGGCCCCAAAACCGTTAGTCGCCTCTTCCGTACACCCACCGGAAGAAATGGGGTAGTGCTATTCTAGACCGACACTACACGGCAAAGACCGACACTACACGGCAAAAAATATTATTATAAATATTATTCTACTATTTTCAGTATTGGGTTGGAATAGCATAAACCCATTTTTTTAAGCTTTGGCCCCTTACAGTAGGAAAAGAACTATGGACTAATATTATTGGAAATCGGTTCCCAGACACATCGCCTACAACTTTAAAACCCCTATACACATAGTCACCGCCATTGTTACCAGCTGAGAACTAACAAGGGATAGTGCTATTCTAAGCCTTCACTGAAAGGAAAATTATCTTCACTAATAAAAGCCTAGCCGTGTAGTGCCGGCTTAGAATGGCACTACCCTTTCTACCCACGGGTGTCGTAAAAGAGCGACTAAGGGTTTGGAGCTATTTTAAGTGGTAAGTGGTTTTTGGCGATGCGGTTGAAACCCATCACCAATGATGCTTTATTTCTACCATCTTGTCCCCTATTAACTGCCAAATGTGGCTGAGGAGTTTCTAGCTCTGAAGCTCTGGCAACCCCTTTTTGGGATTTATGGCCGTGAGTAAATATATATCTACAAAACTACTTCTGCCTATCCTCTTACTTAAATAGTCATAATTATATTCCGATTATTCAAGACACACACCTCGAATAGCGAGTGTCATCACACTAACTACACTGTATTATATTGACGAGTGACGGCTTATTCTGTGAAATTAATCATTATAATGGTGCCGTGTAGTGCCGGCTTAGAATGTCACTACCCCCTTCGACCTACGGATGTCGTAAGAGACGACTATGGGTCTTTTGTAAGAGGTTTTTGGGTGATGCGGTAGGAGACTCATTACCAACGATACTTCATTGCTATCTATTTCTTGTAAATAAATGCATTTTATTTTTTATTTCATTTTATCTTGTCCCCTATGAACTTCCAAATGTGGCTGAGGAGTTTCTAGCACTGAAGCTCTGGTTACCCCTTTTTGGGTTTTATGGCCGTGAGTATGTATATGTATGTAATTATTATAACGAACTATTACTATTGATGAATGTAAATTAAGCTAAAGAAGTTAGCCAGGATTGTTCAAATCAATTAAAATTTGACATTGGGGCTTGTTAAGTGATTTTTCGGCGATATGGCTTGAGACTTATCACTAACCATCCTTAATTCGTAATCGTCTCTCTACTCAAATTCCGAAGGCAAGCAAGAGGCGACTAAGGGTATCCGGACCATAAATAACCTCTTAAGATAAAATGAGTTAGCGCCTTTCTAAGATACTACGCAGCCTCAAAGTGATTTTAGCTACTTCTTCAATCTATCACAGTGTTATCCAAAAAATAAGTGATCAATACCAGTGATACAAATATAACATACATAAATACATATACTCACAGCTTAAATCCCTAGAAGGGGTAGCCAGAGCTAAGGAATTAGAAACTCCTCAGCCACTTTTGTAAAGTTGAGTGGGGTAAAGATGGTAAAATAAAGGTTATTGGTGATGGGTCTCCAACCGCATCGCCCAAAAATCTCTTAAAAGCCCCAATACCGTTAGTCGCCTCTTACGTACACCGCCACTACACAGCATATAAATCTAAATCTAACAGAATCAGACGCTTTGGCTGCCCAAGCGCATTGACAAAATGTACTATGTATTTATGTCAAGGCCCCGAGTGAACGAACTATATCGGTTCGAGTGCTGTGACGTATTATCAATATTGGGTACGTATTGTATGTGTGTTGCTCTCAGAATAGCGCAAATAGTACGTGTGGACTTAAGAAGTTTGCTTTTAAATTACGTTTTGGAATAATATTGGGTGATATAGTTAGATTTTTATGTGCATTTGTTTTTATATTGAATTGATTCTAAAGAAGACAAAACAGGGTGTGTAGTGTCCGGCTTCGAATAGCACTACGTAAGAGGCGACTTACGGTATTGGGTGCTTTTAAGGGATTTTTGGGCGATGCGGTTGGAGACCCATCACCAACAACCTTTATTTTACCATCTTTTCCTCACACAACTTTCCAAAAGTGCCTGAGGAATTTCTAATTCTTAGTTAATAAGCTTTTAGGGATTTATAGCCGTGCGTATATGTATGTATGTAAAAAAAAGGGTCCCAAAAGGCCCACTTATTTCGGGTCTTTCCTTACTTTAATGTCATTTTAGGGCGATGCGGTTAGAGACTCATCACCAACAACCTTTATTTACAATCTTTTCCCCGCTCAACTTCCGAAAGTGTCTGAGGAATATTGCAAAGCTTTGGCTCCCCTTTTTTGGGATTAACAGCCGTATGTATGTAAAATTTTCTGCCTATTACTTCAGCGCCGTGAGTAGCCAGGTAATAATAACGTTAATACAACATTTCTTACTGCATCGAATAGCCTTGCCAATTGTTTTCTAAACATCGGAGCCGAGACCAAAACAGCATTGTGTGTTGTGAGGTCGACGCGCTAACACAGATACCATTGCATATTAAAAACATACATACATACATATACTCACGGCTGTAAATCCCTAAAAGGGGTAGCTAGAGCTAAGGAATTAGAAATCCCTCAGCTACTTTTGGAAGTTCAATGAGGAAAAGATGGTAAAATACCCTTAGTTGCCTTTACGATCACCCACGGGCAGAAAAGGGGTAGTACTATTCTAAGTCGACAGCATTCAAAAACACAATTGAAAACACTCACTCATTTGTGTGGATGTGAACGAAGCTAGAGAGGTTTGTCAGGATCGTGTGAAGTGGCGATCGATAGTCTCTGCCTGCCCCAATGGGAACTAATGGCGTGAGTTTATGTATGTATGTATGAAAGTATATATGTTTAAATGTAATCACGTCATTAGTTTTCATTCGTTCATTTCATTCATTCTTTTCCCCAATCCTCATTAGCTGAGGAATTTCTCATTCCAAGGCTCTGGCTACCCCGTTAAGGGATTTATAGCTGTAAGTATATGTATGTAGTTTTTATTCGGGAAGGTTCGGCAATTGTTTACATGTTTATTAAATTATCTTCTTTTTTTTATGATCGCCAGTCAGTAAACGATCCTTGCAATCTTCATTTTAATTCATTTATTTTAATACATACCCGCGTAAAGGCTCTCGACGCATTAGGTTCTTAATCCGGGCAAAAGGAGGGTAATTCGAATACAAAGTGACAAAATAAATAGAAATACTGGTTCTCTACATCTAAGGGGTTATGTAGATGCCATGTGTATGTATGTTCTTATTATGAATTATTACTTAATCAGATTTCCTCCTACGTCACACATCACATTGCAGACTTGTAAACATGTTTTTGGGTCGAACACTCGATAATTTCTCTTCATACAAATATTCTAATCTCGAGGTGCTTACTGCCAAGAACATAAGAAATGATTTCGTGTGACAAAAATATGTTTTGATAGATAATTTTCAAGGGCACACAGTGCATTTTATTTTTATGTGACTTGTGTCTGAAATATACGCAAATTAATTGTTTTGTTTTCAATGTACGTTATGTTAAATTAGAAGGTGAATTTATTTGTTGTTACGAATTTCTTTTCACTTATCTTTTGAGGCTACACGTGGAGTAAACAGTCTCTCCTCCAATAATTTCGTCAAATGATGCGTGACTTTTGCCTCGTACACGCCCGAATTCTGAATTGAGTATTCAAGCTGAGAACGACTTAAGTATCGTTTTGTCTCATTCAGTTGTTAAGATTTCAATGCGACAGAACGATACTTAAGTTGCTCTCAGCTGGAATACTCAATTCAGAAATCGGGCGACAATATAGTTGCGACTTTATTCCCGTCAAGGAACAGCCAAAACTTACATACATTCATACGTATACTCTCGCTGTTAGTTCCCACTGCGGTAAGCGGAGACTATTGATTTCCAATTCGTACGATCCTACTAAACCTACACCCTTTTTCTTCACACTGAGATGTCTCCCTTATTGAATGCGTTTTCTTGATATAAATATGTCCTCCAAGGTACTCTTTCAGCAATTTACTCCCATCCATCCACTCTACGTGCCCAACCGTCTTAAATTTCCTATCTGCTTTACAATATCATCTTTCGCACCGCACCATTCACAAATGAGGTAAACTTGAGAACTTAAAACTCAGCAGATACAATATAGAGACTGCACATAGGTCAGTTTTCGCTGACATAAGTCACGTACATAACATTTTAAGTGCATTTAATGATAACTATTGGTCATTGTGTTGCTTATCAGCAAATTTTACTACAGTCACTTCATTGTTTTAACTTTTAATATTAATTACTAGTGTAGGGAAAACTAGATATTACATACATACAGGTACTCACGGTCATAAATCCTATAAAGGGGTAGCCAGAGCTTCAGAGCTAGAAACTCCTCAGCCACATTTGGAAGTTAATAGAGGAGAAGATGGTAGAAATAAAGTATCGTGGGTGATGGCTCCAACCGCATAGCCCAAAAACCACTTAAAAGTCCCCATACTGTTAGTCGCCTCTTACAACTCCCGTGGGAAAAAGGGGTAATGACGTTCTAAGCCGGAACTACACTGCATACTACATACAAACATACATATAGTTACGTCATTAGATATTATTGGGGTAGGCAGAGACTTACGATCGCTTTGTACGATCCTGGCAAACAGAGGTTTACTAACAAAGAGGTTAACTAGAGAGTTTCATTTACATACATACATATACATGTACTCACGGCTATAAATCCCTAAAAGGGGTAGCCAGAGCTGAGAAATTAGAAATTTCTCAGCCACTTTTGGAAGATGAGTGGGAAATGGATGGTAAAATAAAGGTTGTTGGTGATGGGTCTCCAACCGCATCGCCCAAAAATCCCTTAAAAAGCCCCAATACCGTTAGTCGCCTCTTACGTACACCCACCGGAAGAAATGGGGTAGTGCTATTCTAAGCCGACACTACACAGCTACACAGCTACATCAATTTCTTATACTTAATTTATGTCTAAGATAGTAAACAGCAGGACTTCCTATTGTCAAGAACTTACGAGCCAGTAAAATAATGTCAACGAACTTTGTGTCTATGAAAAACACATAAATTCGTGTGCACTATATTTTAAGACATTTATGGCATCCCAAAGATTCCAAGTATAACGTTTTTGAACGAATGTTTTCGGTGTAAAATCATTCACCTTTTGTTTACGTATAAATATTGACAAGAGTTTATTTTTAACATGTTTTTAGCTAAGTTGCCATATAGTGCCGGCTTAGAATGTCGCTACCCCACTAAACTTTCCAAAAGTGGCTGAGGAATTTAACTCCTTAGCTCTGGCTAACCCTTCAAGGGATTTATAGCCGTGAGTATATGTATGTATGAATGTTTATTTTTAACATGTTTTTAGCTAAATATTTGACAGAAAAAAATATTATTACTGCTTGGTGTTCATGACAGCTGTCTTGTTTTGGTATAGAGAATTTAACTAAATAGAGTAGAAAGGAGTACTATAGTAGTGAGTTGGAAACCCAGCACCAAAGATACTTTATTTCTACCATCTTCTCCCCTATCAACCTCCAAATGTGGCTAAGGAGCTTCTAGCTCTGAAGCTCTGGCTTACCCTATTTGGGATTTATAGCCGTGAGTATAAATATGTATGTAATAATCTGCTCCCCAATATTACATACATACTTTGCTCAAATGAGAAACTTCCATTTCTAATTAATATTGTCCTATTAATTACTATTAACGCAATTCTATTTGTAGCGCAATGACTCAGTGGTTAGCATACAATGCCGGGTAACAAGTTCGAGTCTTGACCGGGTCAATGACATTACCAGTGATCTCTTTTTTTTGTTCAGCTTGCAACGATTAACATTGCATATTGACAATAAGGGAGGTTACGAACGAAATGAAAGTGTGAGTCACATAAAATAGTAATAATGTTTACTTATGACTTTGACACATGAGTTCATACATACATATACTCACGGCTATAAATCCCTTAACGGGGTAGCCAGAGCTTTGGAATGAGAAATTCCTCAGCTACTTTTGGAAGTTGATTGGGGTAAAGATGGTATTAATAAATGTTTTTGGTGACGGGTCTCCAAGCACATCGCCCAAAAATCACTTAAAAAGCCCCTATACAATTAGTCAGCTCTTACATTACATGAGTTCAGTTAAGGCCTATTTCAGAATATGAACTAACGGTTTTCTGCATTGCTTTTTCCACTTTAATATAATTAATCGACATATTATACAGAGATCAAGTTACTTTTAAACTAAGATAAACTTGTATAATCTGCCGTCCAGACGCTAAAACACAGTAATGGCTAAAAGACAATTCCGAGATAAACACATTTAAAGTATAAAATTTTTGCAAATTTTATCTAGTTTATTTATCCCATTTCTTCCGGTGGGTGTGCGTAAGAGGCGACTAACGGTATTGGGGCTTTTAAGGGATTTTTGGGCGATGCGGTTGGAGACCCATCACCAACAACCTTTACTTAAGCTTCTTTTCTCCACTCAATTTTCCAAATGTGGCTGAGGAATTTCTGATTCCCTAGCTCTGGCTACCCCTTCAAGGGATTCATAGCCGTGAGAATTTGTATGTGTATACGTATGTCTGTACTACAAATTTGTATGTATGTCTTTATAAACTTTATTACAAATTTGACGTGTAATACTTTTTCACCTATTTTGCCAAATAGATCTAATTGTCCTAGGAAAACGTGGGAAATACAGAAAAATTGCGCAAAATTTCTTTCTCCGGACCGAATAACTAGTCACTTATCCACTCGGCCAAGGATGTTGTTATTGCACAGTGGTTGAAACATGAAACTAAAATAATGACATTAAAATTTCAGTTCAGCTATTTGCACTATCAATTTCTAGAGTATATAAATTCGGCCTCCACATTATCATTTTCTCACTATTTTATTTAAATAAGCCTATTCATTTCAGAAGTCATATAACCCAATTTTAATACAGACAAATTTGAAACCTAAGTCTTTTACAGTACAGTTGAAATTAGATTGTGTTTAATCCGCAAAAATACTGATAGCAACAAGTATGCTTTATCTCAAATAATCTGGTTTGAACCGGTTCCAAGCAGTATAAATAAAGATGGTACTAACTCGTTTCTAGATAGGATTTATTGATTTGGGTCACTTTAGGACTGTTTTAGTATTTTGATAATTTATTTATTGTCGCTTCGGTTTATATTTCTGTTGTGATAACCTCATGAGTTGTTTGGACTATTTAGATTATATTTGTGATTACTTTTAGTGGATCATTTCGATAGAGAAGTTTACATTAATCTACGTAAATATACATACATACACATACTCACGGCTATAATTCCCTAGAAGGGGTAGCCAGAGCCAAGGAATTAGAAATCCCTCAGCCACTTTTGGAAAGTTGAGTGGGGAAAAGATGGTATAATAAAGGTTGTTGGTAATGGGTCTCCAACCACATCACCCAAAAATCCCTTAAAAGCCCCAATACCGTTAGTCGCCTCTTACGTACACCCACCGGAAGAAATGGGGTAGTGCTATTCTAAGCCGAAGCTAGGCGTGCTTGTAAAGCAAAAATCTCGTAAACTTATTACAAAAATACTCAGATGGAGAAGTACTAAATGTCGCACACTTAGATTTTATGTAGAGAGTGCTTCGTGCATTTTTTTTAATTGAACGGTTATACATAATGTTATAAATAAATGAAAGAAGCATTACTCATAATCGTGTATTTCACTTGAAAAAGTCACATTTAATCGTCTTTATTATTAAATTATGAATAGAAAATATTTTGTAATATGAGAAAAAAATCGAATTCGATCATAGGGTTGCCTTGAGTAAGAGATAAACAGTTCATAATTTATATAGCTTCTCAGCAATACTTTCCTGCTTTCATACCACCCATACTTACTAGTTCTTAGTCACAAAACTACAATTGTTCAAATTTGTACAAGTGCAGGTTCAACTCCCCGGCTGAGCACACAATGAGCTCATCGAAACTTTAGGCGAACAAAAATTGTTACAATAGACTTTTGAATGGAAACAATAATTTAATTTTAGTCGTCATTAATTGTGATCGTGCGTTTTGGCTCACGTGGCATTCACGCGACTTGGAATAAACAAAAATGATTCATCATATATTCAATCACTTTTCTATAAAGGTGAAAATAATATGGTCCCATACTTGATCTTCCAAAGACATATCAAATAAAATATATTCATATACCTCATGAAGGTTTTGGTGCCGTGCAGTGCCGGCTTAGAATGTCACTACCCCTCTCTACCCACGGGTGTCGGAAGAAGCGACTAAGGGTATGGGGTTTTCTTAAGTGGTTTTTGGGTGATGGGGTTGGAGACCCACCACCAACTATACTTTCTACCATCTTGTCTCTTATTAACTTTCAATGTGGCTGAGGAGTTTCCCGCTCTGAAGCTCTGGCTACTCTTTTTTGGGATTTATGGCCGTGAATATATGTATGTATGTTAGATTTGGGGTAATTCTATTTTAAATGGACACTACTCGGTATCACAGTAATGTCCATAATCGTGACTTTTTGGACTAAGCATACTAGATCTATCTATATAATATAAAATATGTTTGTATAATTATTCGCCACTAATTTATTCCTGACCACAACCAACAATGCATGTTAAATACAAAAAGTTGTGAATTAATAATGGTTGTTAGAGTTTGTATGTGAATTTAAAATGGCTGCCACAAACAGAGTTTTACCATTCATGATTTGTTAATGTTTCATTAAAGCTACAATTTTGCTATAGAAATAAATGCGTTTCTTTATTCTAATTTTCTGATAAGTCATAGTATAACCAAAGATAACATTATGTTTTCTAGTAAGATTTCAAAACATTCACAGATATACTCACGGCTATAATTCCCTAATTATAAATTCCTTAGCCACTTTTGGAAGTTGAGTGGGGAAAAGATGGTAAAATAAAGGTTTTTGGTGATGGGTCTCCAACCGCATCGCCCAAAAATCCAATAAAAAGCCCCAATACCCTTAGTCGCCTCTTACGGCACCCGTGGATAGAAAGGGGTAGCGACATTCTAAGCCGGCACTACACGGCAAAGCCAATACATCCATGAAACAAGTAGTTGTTAGGATAGTGCCATTTTAAGGTCATAAAGTAAAAGAATTATAATTGTTTGTGCCTCACTTCTTAAAAATTCCATACCTAACTCTCAATTTTAACATGTCTAACGCCCGATTTCCGAATTGAGTATTCAAGCTGAGAAAGTCAAAAAAATTCAAAAAAAAAATAAAATTAAGATTTCAATGCGACAGAAAGATACTTAAGTTGTTCTAAGCTAGAATACTCAATTCAGAAATCGGGCGTAAGTTTTTTTAACACCTAGACCATGTTTTTTGGGAATATGTGGAGTAGTGTTTTTCATGACCAGCAATAGAGAATAACGGAAAACTAAACTTTTTTTTATTCAGTTTTCATATAGTAAAAATAAATTGTAGAATTTGATGTAAATTATGAATGCCAATAAATACTATTTAATTTGATAATGTGTAAGAACTTTCAATAGGTATATTGGAAAATATTATACACGGCGATAAATTCCCAAAGGAATAGCCAGAGCTATAGAATAAAAGAAACCCTTAGTAACTTTCGAAAGTTTAATGGGGAAAATGTTGTGAAAATCGGCTAGTGCTATTCTAGACCGACACTACACAGTTTAAAACAATTATATAAGACAAAAAAACGGGTTTAAAAAACTGATTTATAGATATTTTTAAAAGTCATTTAGAACTGTCATACAACTTACTAATTGCTTTATGATGTAACGGAAAAGAAAGTGAACAAACAAGACAAAATGTATGAATCTGTTTAAAACTGAATTAGAAACTATTGTTAATATAGAATGACCACTAAGAGTTTTTTAAGGTTTAAAATTATATTATTTTAGGGTTAAGATGCTTGTGGCTGTGTAGAGTCGGCTTAGAATAGCACTACCCCATTTCTTCCGGTGGGTGTACGTGAGAGGCGACCCATCACCAACAACCTTTATTTTACCATGTTTACCCCACTCAAATTACCAAGGGTGGCTGAGGAACTTTTATTTCCTTAGCTCTGACTGCCCCTTCTAGGGATTGATGGCCGTAAGTATATGCTTGTATTTATGTACATATAGTATTTTAAAGTTTTAAATTAAAATATTTTAGAGTTAATAGAATAGAAGAGCAAAAAAATTATGGAAAATAAAGTGAGTTTGTCAAGATAATATAAAGTGGCAATAAAAAGTTTCTGCCTACCTCAATGGAAATTAATGGTGTTGCTCGATATACCTCATTTAGCTACTTTTTTAAATGTACCAGCTCATTTGCCTATACCATCGTTTCATATCTATCTTGCTTATATCGAAACGCATCTTTCACGAATCACACTATTTCTCAATCTGTCGTATAACCACTGCCACTAGCTTCTGAGTTCGGAGGTTACGGGTTCGAAACCGTTCGAAAACGAGGGAAAAATTTATATAAGGAATATTATATTTTCATTGACAGCTCAATGGGTAGAACACCGGTTAACGTGCAAGCGACTAGTGTTCAAATCCCGGGTCGGGGCTACATCAATTTGTCTTTTCTAAAGACATATGTGTGGTGAATTTATCATGGTTGTTAACGGTGAGGGAAAACATCGTGAGGAAACCCACATGACTGAGTTGTACTTAGTCATGTGACAGTGTATTCGTACAAAACGGCGATAGGCCTGCCTTCTATCACGTGAGTACACTGTCCATGCAAAACGTGGGTACTCTGAACACCAGGTGACAAAGTCACGTGATGTTCAGAAGTATTAGTACCTCTGCCAACCCCTTCGGGGATATTCGGCGTAAACGGTTATGTTTATGTTGTCGTTAAGAAATGTGTATTGTCTATTCTTTCTTGCAATAATTACTCACCCTTTTCTATGCGATATAGCCCTATTTTACACCATATTAATAACTATACCCCAGCACCAGACAAAAAGGGAGCAATAAGTAGAAAGATAATATATGTAAATGACGTAAATATATAAAATGATAGAACCGACGGACCACTGACCGCCAACTGGGTTACGGCCGCGGTGAGGCAACCATTGTGATTACTATTACCATTCTTATAACCTTTACTATTCCATTTTTTCAAACATACATTCACTGGTTTGGGTATGTGGTAAGTATATTCATACATAAATATACATACTCACGGCAATAAATCCTTAAGAGGGGTACCCAGAGCTTCAGAATGAGACAATTCTTCATTAACTTTTAGAAGTTAAGTTTTTGGTGATGGGTCTAACCGCATCGCCCAAAAACCCTTAAAACCCCGAGACTTAGTCGCCTCTTTCGATCACCCATGGAAATAAATGGGGTAGTGCTTTTCTAAGCCGGCACTACACAGCAAAACTATATTCCTTCGTTAGAAACAAAAAAAAAGGAAAAAGGCGAATGCAGAGGTATTCCTCTACATACTTATTTTCACTCTATTAGTTGCCATCGGAGCAGGCAGAGACTATCAATTACAAATGCAAATAGAGAATGTGCTAAATAAAGCTCAAGAGTTTTGCAAGGATCGTACGAAGCGACGATCAATAGTCTTTGCCTACCCCAATGTGAACAAATGGCGTGAAGATATGCAATGCATGTATGTGTTCAGAGTAACCATCTTTTGCTTAGACAGTGTAATCGCCTAATGTACCTAAATCATACATACATACAATATACTCACGGCCATTAATCCTAAAAGGTGTAGCCAGAGCTTTAGAGATAGAAACTCCTCAGCTACATTTGGAAGTTGATAGGGACAAGATGGTAACAATAAAGTATCGTTGGTGATGGGTCTCCAACCGCATCGCCTAAAAACCACTTAAAAAAGACCCTTATCCTTAATCGCCTCTTTCGACACCCGTGGGTAGAAAGGGGTAGTGACTTTCTACGCCGGCACTACACGGCTACTTAACTAAATCAGATATTGAATAAACCGTCGATCATAGACGTAACGTGCCCCTGATTATGATTTCCCTCACTGTATCAAATTAATACAGTAACATTATAACATAAATGTAACATAACATAAACATAAACGTTCACGCCGAATATCCCCGAAGGGGTTGGCAGAGGTACTAATACTTCTGAACATCACGCGACATTGTCACCTGGCGTTCAGAGTACCCACGTTTTGCATGGACAGTGTACTCACGTGATAGGGGGCAGGCCTATCGCCGTTTTGTACGAATACACGGTCACATGACTAAGTACAACTCAGCCATGTGGATTTCCTCACGATGTTTTCCCTCACCGTTAACAACCGTGATAAGTCAACCACACATATGTCTTTATAAAAGACAAATTGGTGTAGGCCCGACCCGGCATTTGAACACTAGTCGCTTGCACGATAACCGGTGTTCTACCCATTGAACTATCACGTCGTCATCATATCATTAACATTATAAAAGAAAGCAAATACTAATATTTTAGTATAGATACATAGTTACCTATGTATATATATCCTTCGCGGGTCAGTGACCCGTGCCGTAACACACATACAACGAACGCTGGTTGCACAACACTCATAATAAGGTAAGAAGGAAATTACTATTGCATAGCGGGTTCTGTAGTAATATTGTAGCAATACAAATAAAGATCTCATTTTTCTTATTTTAAAAAGTCGTTGGGTGATTTTTAAGAGTTAGAATAGCATACACACATACATACATATACTCACGGCTATAATTCCCTAGAAGGGGTAGCCAGAGCCAAGGAATTATAAATTCCTCAGCCACTTTTGGAAGTTGAGTGGAGAAAAGACGGTAAATAAAGGTTTTTGGTGATGGGTCTCCAACCGCATCGCCCAAAAATCCAATAAAAGGTCCCAGTACCCTTAGTTGCCTCTTACGACACCCGTGGGCAGAAAGGGGTTGCGACATTCTAAGCCGGCACTACACGACAATAGAATAGCACTACTCTATATTTTGATATAATAATATCTTCTCAATAATATGAGGCAACTAAGTGTGCGGTTTTTTAAGTGGTTGTTGGATACCAAGCATACTTCATTTTAGTATAATTTAATTGTATACTGCATTTGTTTTATGATACCTTAAATACCATTTATATCTGTATGATGCCTCCAAATGTATCGAGTAGATACTAAAAATATTGTAAATCATGTGCCATTACCCAAATCAATTTAGAATCACATAACTAAGAATTAACTCAGTGCAACTCCTCACAACATTTCACATTCTATATTTCACCTTGCAAAATAATCTACAAAATTTTAACATAACACATAAAAACACCACAAAATTCAGAAGCATAACAAATCTTGTAACCATTTCAAAACTGCCAAAAGTAGATTACTAGAAACCGCAGATTACGCTACATAATGCTCACTTGCAGACAACATACATACATATACTCACGGCTATAAATCCCTAGAAGGGGTAGCCAGAACTAAGGAATTAGAAATTCCTCAGCCACTTTTGGAAAGTTGAGTGGGGAAAAGATAAATTAGAAATTTCTCAGCCACGTTTGAAAAGTTGAGTGGTTACAAAGGTGGTAAAATAAGGGTTGTTGGTGATGGGTCTCCAACCGCATCGCCCAAAAATCCCTTAAAAGCACTAAACAGTTCACGTGCAGACAACTTTTTGTAATATTAATTATTTTAGCCAGGTGAATACATACATACATGTATAGTTCCCATTAGGGTAGTCAGAGTCTATCGAATATCAATCTTTTCTTCAATCTTTCGTGATTTTTATTCTTCTTACTTTGGACTAAATAAGTCCTCCGAGGTCGTTCTCTATTAACACTACCTTCCACATTTACTTCCATAGATATCTTCTACTTTAAACAATTCTCTTACTATTCATCATTCCGATTAGTTTTCAATACTCCTACCTACCCCTTCGCCGGATAGTGGCGCGATGTAATTATAGTGATAATAATTTCTATAATGAGCGCTTACCGCCGTACTTTCGAAACGCACTCGCTTTTATTGAAACTCTAGTTCACTAGGCATAATATATCGTTATGTATTTGCGATGCAATGGCAATAAATTTTATGTGTACATACATATACTCACGGCTATAAATCCCTAGAAGGGGTAGCCAGAGCTAAGGAATTCGAAATTCCTCAGCCAATTTTGGAAAGCTGAGTGGGGAAAAGATGGTAAAATAAAGGTTGTTAGTGATGGGTCTCCAACCGCATCGCCCAAAAATCCCTTAAAAGCCCCAACACCGTTAGTCGCCTCTTACGTACACCCACCGGAAGAAATGGGTAGTGCTATTCTATGCCGACACTACACAGCTTGTCTAGATAAGATTATATATTTTTTTAAACCATGGTAGCTCAGTGGGTAGGACACCGCTTATCGTGTAGACGATTACGGTTCAAATCCAGGGGCGGGCCTTCACCGATTGGTCTTTTCTAATGTCATATGTGTTGTTAATGTAAGGGAAAACATCGTAAGGGAACCCACATGACTGAGTTGTACTTAGTCATGTGTCAGTGTATTCTTACAATACGGCGATAGGCCTGCTCCCTATCACGTGAGTTCACTATCCAAGCATAACGTAGGTGCTCTGAACACTACGTGACAATGTCACGTGATGTTCAGGAGTATCAGTATCTCTGCCAACCGCTTCGGGGATATAGGGCGTCAAAGATTTATTGACAGTAGCTTCTTTGGAAGATGGCAGTAAAATGTTCTATTACATAGGGTAAAGACATGTAAAAATAGTAAAAGTAGAATAACTCCTCCTTTTTTAGGTGTCATCGGTATGGAATCTAAGACGAGGGTGTTAAATACATAAAACATAAACGTTCACGCCGAATATCCCCGAAGGGATTTTTTTTTTTTTTTTTTTTTTTTTTTTGACTTTTTGGGGTTGCCAGAGGTACTAATACTCCTGAACATCACGTGACTTTGTCACCTGGTGTTCAGAGTACCCACGTTTAGACGAGGGTGTTAGAGTTTATAAAGTAATTAGTGATCGTTGTCATTACTAAGTTGTTTGTTACCGAAAATTATTCTATTATTTATTTCAAGCATTCTTTATTTTAAGCTGTGTAGTTTCAGCTTAGAATAGCATTAACCATTTTTCTTCCCGCAGGTGTCGTAAAAGGCGACTAGGGATTTAAGGCTTATTAAGTGATGGTCACCCGCAATTGGCCAGCGTGGTGGAATATGGCCAAGTCGCCCTATATAGGTTAGGCTCCTTGGTGGCATATATGGGCTGTGAGAAAATGAGAAAAAAGTGGTTGTTGGGCAATATGGCTACAGACCAAGAATAAAACAGTGAAACGATATATTTAATAATGTAAAAGTACAATACACATATAAATCCCATTCATAGTTTTATTTAACTGATTGGCATAAAAATAAAATTCATTTTTCGCTGATATGAAACATGCATTTACATCAAGTTGAAGGTTATTTCGATCGTTACTTTTCGCTATTAAGCAGTTTTAGTATCGAATAACAAATATTACGTAACTTGTTTACTGAATATTTTTTATTATTTTACATACATACTTTATAATAACGCCATTGTTTTAAATGAGGGTAGGCAGAGTGAAACTTTTAATTATAACTTAGAACGACCTCCGCTTCAATCTTCATTCACGTTTATCAATATTTTCATACATGCTCATGCTATATTATTCATTACTTTTTGGCCCTTTTTCTTTTGTAACACATTCTAAATTAGGTAACTATATTGTATCATAGTAATTTAATAGTTTATAATCTACGTTTTCTGTAAGTTTCGATCATTGACGGCTACAGATAGCCCTAAGTCACACATTCAGATATTCTTATAGTCTTAAGGGATTTCTGGACTATACTTATTTAAAAAAAAATATAAGGCATCCTTGATTTAGTAGTTTAGGGCTTCCCTTTTTTCAATAATGCCGTGGTTATAGATTGAATAATAAAGTTTGATTAACGATATAAGTAAAGATAAGTTAAATATTTATCTATTCAGTGTTGGCTTATAAAAACACTAACCAACTTTTCTCTTCTAGTGTCTTATGAGGCAACTTAGCATTTTGGGGCGTTAAAAGTATTTGACTGGCTGGAGACTTATCACCTACATACATACATACATATTCTCACGCCGTTAGTTCCCATTGGGGTAGGCAGAGACTATCGATCGCTAGTCTTTATTTTAATGGCTTCTGCCTTTTGGTATTAATAGCCGAGAGACTATGTATTTATGAGAATAACATAAACTGTTGATTCCTTACATACATACATACATATACTCTCGGCTATAGATCCCTAGAAGGGGTAGCCAGAGCTAAGGAATAAAAAATTCCTCAGCCACTTTTGGAAATTTTAGTTAGGAAAAGATAGTTATATGAAGGTTGTTGGTGATGGGTCTCCAACCGCATCGCCCAAAAATCCTTTAAAAGTCCCAATACCGTTAGTCGCCTCTTACGTACACCCAACGGAAGAAATGGGGTAGTGCTATTCTAATATTATTTTTAATGTTATAGAAAAACAAATGTCAGGGTGGTTTGGGCACGAAGAGCGGATGGATGAAAATAAATTAGAGGAAAAGATATATAGTGAATGGTATCGCTAGTGTCGTAAAACGTTTCTAGACCAGATGGAAAAGGACTTAATAAAAGTGGTTGTCTGAAGTGAGAAGAATAAAAGAGCTCTCCTTATACGTATGAGGAGAATAATGAATGTGAGGATGAAAGAGATTCGTTAAGATCGTGCAAAGTGGTGATCGACAGTCTCTGCATACCCCAATAAGAATAACCTACTAAAATCAAATTGAAAGCTTACCTACGCAATATTTTCAACATCGCGTGAAATTCGAAATTCAAACTGACAGGACGATGGGAAAAAACGTTCCCACCATCCAACAGATTTCAAACAAGTGTCATTTAAACATCTATTAGAATAGAATAGAATTTTTACTATGGCGACATATTTCAAATGCTTGGGGTTTAGATTTTATAATAAGAATTTAGATCTTATATTCTTCTTTTTTACTTACACATTTACTTAGTGTGCATTAAAAAGGACTAGAATATGGCGATCAAAATAATATTTTAATATAAAATGCGTAGTATTTTAATATCTTTGCTATAAGGTAACATCATTTTTTAGAAACCAAAAAAATCCTTTTGTTTCTTATATATAATAATATGTTATTATATATAATATTTCATTGCGTGGAGATTTAGTAGCTCTAAGAATAAAAAAGTATTACGCTAAACGCTAATAGTGTCGCAAAATGAAGGTGCCGGAAACCGGTTCAAGCTAGTCGGGACGTGCGCAGAGGAGGTGATTTTGAGAACGTTTTGGCACAATTATGGATACAGGACGTCAATGTACATAGAATCGTCATTTGTTTACGTAAAATATGCCTTTTTGTTTGTAGAAAAAAATATTTTTGTTTAAAAATAAATACATTTGTGCCGAAATGTTATTTTTTTATTATAAAAAAACCCACATGTTTTTGCAATTAACACAGGTACTCTAGACTTTTTTGGGTCCCAATGAACAAATTGACACAATATCCCATGACTGTTGTAGGGTGGGGACAGGGTTCATACAAAATCCCCCATGGTCCTTTGTATTATTTTTACGTTGGTGTTACGATTTTATGCGTTCAGTTTATTTAAAGATCTCGTTAAAGCTTACAAATTACGCAAAATAAGACCTTTTAGAAGTAAATTTAAATGATAAAATATGAACCTCCAGAAGGGCAAGCACGAGCGCTATTTTATCGACACGATAACGGTTAGAATGAGATGGCAGTATACGATACTAAGTAAGTGCGTAAGAGATGGCTGCTTTCTCCCACGCGATAGCTAGTTTAAACTCGGCTCGTGCTTGCCCTTCTGCAGGGCAAGCACGAGCCGTGTTTAAACTAGTTATCGCGTGGGATAAAGCAGCCATCTCTTACGCACTTACTTAGTATCGTATACTGCCATCTCATTCTAACCGATATCGTGTCGATAAAATAGCGCTCGTGCTTGCTATACTGGTCCGCGTAACATTTGTAGAAGGCTACTAAAAGGTCAGGTGTAATGTTAACATATATACCTTTATTCAAAAATTGGGCAGCATTTAGGAATTAACGGTTTTTGTTAGAGTCAATTACTTTATTCATAAAATTTACTGGTTAAATATGCTTTTGAATATTATTAGCAGTGCCAAAATAGCAATGAATGAGGTCAAACTTAACAGCTACCTTCATAACATAATTCGTTCATCAAAATGATTGTATTCCATGAAGTTGTAGCTGGGTAACAATCACCAAGAGTTTCAAAACAATTCCAAAAATGGCTGAGGAAATTGATGTTGAAGGATTATTTTGTCTCTTATACTCACGGCTATAATTCCCAAAACGGGGTAGCCAGAGCTTTGGAATTAGAAATTCCTCAGCTACTTTTGGAAGTTGAGTGGGAAAAAGATGGTAACAATAAATGTTTTTGGTGACGGGTCTCCAAGCACATCGCCCAAAAATCACGTCAAAAGCCCCTATACCCTTAGTCGCCTCTAACGATCACCCACGAGTAGAAATGGGGTAGTGTTATTCGACACTACACAGCACCTAGTCTCATGTTCTTCCTCAAATTTCCTTTTTTTTTTCTTAATATTATTATTCTTTAGTATTTGATTTAATTGGATCGTAACTAGTCACGTAGCTAGACGTTAAAGAAGCTAAGTAGTGCACAAACTGTTTTTTAACATTTCTTATAACGAAATAACATTATTAGGGGAAAAAAATTTCTTCGTTACCAGCAAGACTTGAACCCGCGACCTCTCGGTCAATTTAATAAATTAATAGATTAGTAATAATTCCCACATAAGGTTTTCATGAACAAAACATACGAATTATTGTAAGATTACATAACTGTATTTATTACTTCAACTTCGAAACATAATCTTTACTGGTAGAACCTAATGCGATTACATTACACTTTTTTTTAAATTATTTATTCATTATAAAGAAAATTACATTTTACAATAATTATAGAGTGGTCACTTAATCCTCTTCTAAGGTTTAATTGTGACCACCGTCCCCCGCTCTTACATTGTAAATCACAGTTGGTTGTATCGCGTCTTAGTGACGTTCTCTATTTAATTTAATTTCTACATACATATACATACATACATATACTCACGGCATTAGTTCCCATTGGGGTAGGCAGAGACTATTGATCGTCACTTCGTACGATCCTGACAAACTTCTCTAGCTTCGTTTACATCCATCAATCTTTTCATACATGCTCTTTTATTCTTCATACTTCGGACGCCAGCCTTTTTGAGCACACCCTCAATTTGGTCCAAGTGTGTTTTCCGTGGTCGTCCTCTACTAACATTACCATCCACACTAGCTCTATAGATCCCTTTTACCAATTTTCTATCATCCATCCTCTCTATGTGCCCAAACCATCTCAACATTCTTTTTTCTATCTTTCTTACAATATCATCTTTCACACCACACTTTTCACGAATAACACTATTTCTCACTCGGTCACATAATCTAACATTACAAATTTTTCAAATTTCCATAAGTAATTATATTAATTAAATAGCTATTCGTAAATCTCCTAGACTAAAACTAACACGGCACCATCTTATCTTGCCGCTAACTTTATAAACCTAATTCTAAACCAAAATGAAGCAAACTCAAGTGTAAATAGAGGTAATACTGTGTAATGGCGGGCAAACAGTCGACTGTTGACATTATAACTCTCGAAGGTTGGTTTGAACTTTTCGCTTTACGCAAACTCTGTGTTTCCGACATACCGCGGTATCTGCTGTGGTGGCCACGGTGGGGTTTTACAGGCGTTTTTTGTAATATAATGGAATTGGATAACTAAATAGTTACCTTAACATACCGGCTTGTTTTATTATACATAGCTATATAGCGCTAAGCCATTTTATCAAAAGTGGTTGAGAAAATCCTAATTCAAACGCTACGGCTACCCTTTCTTGTAAAATTTAGGAAACATTTTGTCTGAATATTTTATTAGCTGTATAAGATTCAAAAGTGGCTGAAAAATTTCTTTTTCCAAAGCTCTGGCTACCCCGTTAAGGGATTTATAGCCGTGAGTATATGTATGTATGTATAAGTTTCCTTACTGTTACAGGTCCAATAAGAACCACACAAAGTAATATGCCATGCAAAATACGCATTGCTGTAAGCCTTTAGAAGTATTAATCACACACTTCAAATGAAGACCGTGAGCCAGACCTTACAAATTAAAACACTATTACACCCACTACATCCTACAAAACCGCTACATCCTACAAAACCGCTACATCCTACAAAAACGCTTCATCCTACTAAACCGCTACATTCTACAAAACCGCTGTACCCGTGGCCACAGGTATCGCACTAAAGTACTAAATCAGATCTGCGGACTATTTCCGCTACATTTGGCGCGGTTCGCGCTCTGCCAGCGATTTTATACGTTCGCCCGATTTATATCAGTGGTCTTCTTATGGCTAATGTTTTCGATACATTTAATACAGGGATGGCTAGTTGTGGATTGGTTGGGGTTGAAAAGGGCTTTTGGACTGGACATGTCTTTGCCAAGCGTGGCTAATACACATTATCGCATTTTGAAATATTTATTTATGTATCTTTGTGCTACAAATAAATTTATATGATTTTGTAATAGCGTACTACTTAATAGAATATGCTTAGGCTAATTTGAGAACTCCGGTAAATATTTGAAAAATACGCAAACGAAATTTTTTGTTTTTAATTTGTGTCGTACTTTTCATAATACAGTCAAAAAATTACTGTAAAATAAAAAAAGATTGCTCTCAACTCTCTTGTTGAGATAGTGTTTGCCCAAAAATCACTTAAAATACCCCAATCCTTAAGAAAACCCTTAAGACGAAAGGTTAAATAATAAGCGGCCACTATCATTCACCAGATTTGCCGTGTAGTATCGGCTTAGAATAACACTACCCCATTTCTACCCGTGGATGATCGTAAGAGGCGACTAAAGGTATAGGAGCTTTTTAAGTGATTTTTGGGCGATGTTTTTGGTCTATTACTTTCATCTTCTCCCCAATCAACTTCCAAAAGTGGCTGAGGAATTTATCATTCCAAAGCTCTGGCTACGTATGTATGTCTGTACTATTAAAACTTTTCCCTTCCCAACTTTTCTTACCATTACCATTCAGCTAACCCAAACACAACACATATTATTCTAAGTATCTTAATTATATCTTTATTTTGATATATTGCAAATTTTCCTCGAAATGCAATGACCGGAAGTGCAATATAATTATTGAATAAAATACCACCGTATATTCTTCAGAACATCACGTGACACCTCGTCAACTGGTGTATTGATTAATTGCAGTTCAAACAAATAAATTCTTGGTATCCAACTGTATTAAACACGTTGACTGACAGTGAAATATATGTCATCCATTTTGGATATAGCTATGATGTTCGTGCCTCACCTGCTATGCATCGGATACCGTTAGTTTTAAATGGTTTTATGGACTGGATGTAATTTATTTAGTATTATTATCTTTTTACATACATACATATACTCACTACTATAAATCCCTAGAAGGGGTAGCCAGAGCTAAGGAATCAGAAATATGTCTGCCACTTTTGGAAAGTTGTGTGGGGAAAATATGGTAAAATAAAGGTTGTTGGTGATGGGTCTCCAAATGCATCTCGCCGAAAAATCCCTTAATAGGCCCCAATACCGTTAGTCGCCTCTTACGTACACCCGCCGGAAGAAATGGGGTAGTGCTTTTCTAAGCCGACACTACACAGCACAACATCGGATACCGTTAGTTTTAAATGGTTTTGTGGGCTGGATGTCGGCTGGAAATAAATTTATTTTACCTTATTTTATCGTTTTTTCTTTTTAATCATATCACCGAGTAACATTAAGCCATTTGTAAAAGTTACATAGGGATTGTTAACTCCGAAACTATGGCTATCCTTTTTAGGGATTTATAGCCGTGAGTATATCTGTGTAGTGTCCGCTTAGAATAGCACTACCCAATTTCTTCCGGTGGGTGTACGTAAGAGGCGACTAACGGTATTGGGTCTTTTTAAGGAATTTGGGCGATGCGGTTGGAGACCCATCACCAACAACCTTTATTCTACCATCTTTTCCCCACTCAACTTCCAAAAGTGGCTGAGAAATTTCTAATTTCTCAGCTCTGGCTACCCCTTTTAGGGATTTATAGCCGTGAGTATATGTATGTATGTATGTATATATGTGTATGTTATTGTCTCGTTAGCAAGCTCCATATGAGTTCTCTCACGATGTTTTCTGTCTTAATAACCGTGATAATATGCTTTTGCATTTGTGATTAGGAACAGTATTTTCCGAGCCAAGAACCGGTTTGGGTGCGTTCCAAAATATTGTAAATCGTCTATCGACGTCCCTGCTTGTAACACAGTTATAATTTCTGTACCTTTTAGAGATGGGAACCTAAAATGTCTTATCGATATAAATTACTTCTATTTATTTTATAATACCTGATTGAATGTATCTGAAAGCAGGTTGAAAAATACATATATATATTACAGTAACCACCTGCAGGTTTTTTGAGGTATATGTACAAATATATTATAAACCCACAATAATTTAATTGTTTAAAAGAAAATTTACATACATACATACATATAATCACGGCTATGAATCCCTTGAAGGGGGTAGCCAGAGCTAAAGAATCAGAAATTCCTCAGCCACTTTTGGAAGTTGCGTAGGGAAAAAATGGTGGAATAAAGGTTGTTGGTGATGGGTCTCCAACCGCATCGCCCAATAATCCCTTAAAAGTTCCAATACCGTTAGTCGCCTCTTACGTAAAACCACCGGAAGAAATGGGGTAGTATTATTCTAAGCCGACACGGAATAAAAATATTAAAAGAAAATTTAAGAATGATTGAACTGTTGGGTTTTATGATAGAGGCTAAGACATATGTCTATCATACTATGTCGCTATAAATATATATAAATGTGATAGATAAGTTTTTTTTTGTGTAAAATATGTAACTAAGTTTTTATTGTGTTAATCAATAAATTTCATTTTTATTATTGTTGAAAAAGAAAGAACTGAAAATCGGGATTGTAGATGTATAATTTCAGCATATTCAAAGAAGTGTACCAGGATGCCCCAATACAAACTATGTTCCATTTTGACTTGTTTTAGTTCCCCATTTATTAAACTCACCGAAAAAAATAACACATCCCAAAACAAGAAATATCGAAATAATACTTACATACTTACTTATACTCACGCCCATTATTCCCATTGGGGTAGGCAGAGACTATCGATCACCACTAAGTCCGATCTTGACAAACCTCTCCTGCTTCCTTACATTCATTATTCTTTTCATACATGCTCTTTTATTCTTCTCACTTCGGACCCCCGCCTTTTTAAGAACGTTAAATAATCTATCGATATAATATCAAATTCCCATCCCAACGCCAAGCTCACGGTTTATGTTAGATATACAAGTACCAAGATTATACGAGTTTCTAATGATTTATTAATTTCGGGGCTAAAATGTTTCACACGTCGTGTTTTATCGCCTATTTTTAGAAGGGAAAAGGTAAAATACCGCTTAATGACCCGCTCGTTCGTTTTACAAGGAGAATTGTGGTCCTTACTCGATATTTAGCTTTATAAAGTTGATTTTTTCCATTTGTTTGGATTTCTGCTTGATGTGACTCGAATGTGTTATTATGTAATTATTAATAGATTATTTTCAGCTTACGTGTGTAAAATTTGCACGCTTAATTTGTGCTTTGATTGTTACTTGGAATTTGGTGTTTGAATAAGAATAGTGATTTATAGGATTATAAAAACACTATCACGTTTAATTCAGCGGGTTTTATATAATATTTAATTTCTTACAACAAATACTTTCTGCTATAAATCAAAGCTTCAGAAGAAAAGGGGTGTAATTATTGTATAAATAATCTTTCGTGGACCATTCTTTCAAAAGATATTTCATAATTAATTATCGTGGTTGATAACGGTGAGGGAAAACATCGTGGGGAAGTTCACATGGCTAGGTTGTACTTCGTCATGTGACAATGTATTCGTACAAAACGGCGATAAGCCTACTTCTATCACGTGAGTACACTGTTCAAGCAAAACGTGAGTACTCTGAACACCAGGTGATAATGTCAAGTATTGTTAGGAGGACTAGTAACTCTGCCAACCTCTTAGGGGATATACGGCGAAAACGTTCGAGCCTGACATATTTCAAAATACCTAAGTTGCCACGTACACATACACTCAAGATAATAGTTTTCCTAATGAAACCTAAAATAAAGACAACGCATATAGAAATTAAATCTTTTGAATTATGAATATTGTATCAACTGATGTTATGTCCTACCGACTGCTTGCCGTGACAATCTGTTTATTTTATAAAAAGGGACTAGACTTAGACTAGACTAGACTTTTGGCCACTGTTTACTTTAGTTAAAAGCTCTGTCTTGTGGGTTCACGATTTTATAAACGTATCAAACATACATTCATACATATACTCACGGCTATAAATCCCTAGAAGGGGTAGCCAGAGCTACGGAATTACAAATTCCTCAGTTACTTTTGGAACGTTAAGTGGGGAGAAGATGGTAAAATAAAGGTTGTTGGTGATAGGTCTCCAACCTCATCGCCCAGAAATCCCTTAAAATACCCAATACCGTTAGTCGCCGCTTACGTACACCCACCGTCAGAAATGGGGTAGTGCTATTCTAAACCGGCACTACACAGCAAATACACTGTACAATAGTAAGCCCAAATCTTGATTTGAACACATGCTTTTCAACTCTTCCGGCGATGCTCTTCCTACCAAGCGTTCAAGACTGAAAAGAATTGATTTTATGCATGCCTGCAGAATTGTGTTATAACAATATAGCAAATTTACATTTACATGAATAGCAGATTATGCAGTCATTCATGTACGTAACAATCGTTATTCGATACATATACTGTTATTGCAGAAAAAAGATCGGTGTTATCATAAAATTGAGCTTAGTGCATGTATAAAACTAAACTGACTTATTATTAAGCAATAAATTAAAACCTACTGTAATAAATGCTGATTTCTCTTTACACGGAAATGCACTAAAAAAATGCCGTGTAGTGCCGGCTTGGAATGTCGCTACCCCTTTCTACCCACGGGTGTCGTAAGAGGCGACTAAGGGTATTGGAGCTTTTTATTGGATTTTTGGGCGATGCGGTCGGAGACCCATCACCAAAAACCTTTATTTTTACCATCTTTTCCCCACTCAACTTCCAAAAGTGGCTGAGGAATTTATAATTCCTTAGCTCTGGTTACCCCTTCTAGAGAAATATAGCCGTGAGTATATGTATGTATGCACTAAAAAATTTCATTGGAACCTATACTTAATTAAAAGAAACCACAAGTAAGTTTCTTAAAAGAGCATGTATGAGAATACAGATGGATGTAAACGAAGCTAGAGAGGTTTGTCAGGATCTTACAAAGTGGCGATCGATGGCTATCGATCATGTCATAGACTATAGTCTCTGCCTACCCCTATGGGAACTAATATATGTAGCGTGACTTTATGTATGTAAGTTTATACCGTGAATTGAAAACCTTTAATACTCTGCCAATTGCAATATATTTATTTTGTTTTGCACATAACCGTGATAGCCCAGTGGGTAGAACACTCGGTTATCGTGCAAACGACTAGTGTTCAAATCCTGGGTCGGGCCTACACCAATTTGTCTTTTCTAAAAGACATATGTGTGGTTAATTTATCATGGTTGTTAACGGTGAGGGAAAACATCGTGAGGAAACCCACATGGCTGAGTTGTACTTAGTCATGTGACAGTGTATTTGTACAAAACGGCGATAGGCCTGCCCCCTATCACGTGAGTACACTGTCCATGCAAAACGTGGGTACTCTGAACACCAGGTGACAAAGTCACGTGATGTTCAAAAGTATTAGTAAAACTTATTCAGAAATAAAAGTGCCGTGTAATGTCGGCTTAAATGTCACTTCCTACCCCTTTCTAACCACGAGTTTCATACGTTTGGAGACCCATTACCTTCATCTTTTATTTAATATCTTTTCCCCACGTAACTTTCAAAAGAAGCTGAGGAATTTCAAATTCCTAAGCTCTGGCTACCCCTTTAGGGATTTATAGACGTGAGTATGTAATGTATGTATACCTTTTTCCATTCCAACAACCAAAATCATAATTTGTTTTTTGGTATGAATGATGTTCTGTGCGGAATTGATACTTCACCTCCATTTTGTTCCTACTCGACAGAGAAATATCTGAAGCAGCTGCAAATGTAATAAAATAGTGATGGGAACTAGATCACTGCGAAATGTCGATAAATAGCTTTATGGTTAACTTTACACATACATGCATATACTCACGGCTATAAGTTCCTAGGAGGGTAAGCCAGAACTTCAGAATAAAAAATCCGCAACCACTTTTTAGTAATATGCTAAGCCTAGTCGCGTCGTAAGACACCAACGGGAAATTAGATTGTGCTAATTTAAGCCGACACTTAATAACTATATGTAATTATTTCATCAACTTCTGGCAACCCCTTTATGGAATTTATGTCCGTGATTATGTATGTAATTATTTCATTTTAACTTACTGTGTGATCCAACATACAAAAGTGTGCTTACATCAAAATTCATGAATTTCTCTAATTAATTCATTTATTATGCTGTCCTAGTTAAGGTTATGTTTCGGTTTATTATTTTGAACGAAACACAACCTACCTCAACAATTATTGCGTTGCTAATTTTTACTTGCTAATA